>BSBM01000217.1:5447500-6047500 GCA_027924585.1 Larix kaempferi | reverse complement strand
AAGTGAATTTTAGCCGAAAATTCGTGAAAATTGGTGAATACCCTTGTTTGTCTTAGTTTGCAAGTTGATAATGAAGAAAAGAAAACAGTCCATTAATATTGGGCATTGGTCATAAATGAATCCAATATCAATTTTAGCAAAAAATTGATGAATACTTAGATGCAGTAAACCAAATCATAAACATATGAATTATGATTTAAGATTACTTTCATCCAAGAATGCCAATTTCATTAAAATTGGACAAATTAGGCAAATTTTGGACTAAGAAAGTCTAAATTTAGACTTTGAAACTGTCAATATCAACCTTTCTAAAGTGCAAAAACAAGTTTTGAAAGTGGCAATAATGGCTTTGAAAAGTGTGTTTTTCCATTCGAATAGTGTGTTTTCTGACTACTTATGAACCTTAGAAGATTTAATGGAAATAACAATTAACACAATGGAAAAGATTTACTGGAAATAACAATTAACAGAGAAAGGAAGGAAACTTACAGACCTTCATTACTGGAAATAAGAATTAACAGAGAAAGGAAGGAAATTTACAGACTGTCATTAATGAAATCTCAAAGCCACATGGCATAATCTGAGCATTCCACCTGTCACCCTGGATACTAGATTGCGACACTTGAACGAAAAAATTTATAGAAGTTTTGCTACAAAGAGTTTGCTATCAAGTGAAAATTTTGTCGGAGAAAGCGAGGTCATTCTTTCGTCAGGTTGTTCCATTTCGAGGTGTTGGAAGTAGATGCTGAGGAGAAAGAGAGTCTGCTCCTTCTTCTAGGGATAAGTTTTTCGGAGTGGCTAAAGTAGATATCCGCACTCCAAACACATATTTCATAGGAACATTGCTTCACACATTTTGCCGGAAAGTGGAAATATCCGTAGAGAAAGATCGGCCACACCTTCTCCAAGCTTTTTTTTTACAATTCACAGAGAAAGATCGGCCACTCTTTCTCCAAGTTCTACTTTCACAATTCCCTCATAAAAGAAGGGGCAGATGATCCTTCTTCTACCGAATATTATTTTCATTATAGCTTGAGACTACAAGAAGGGTCGGTCGATCCTTCTTTGTCTTCATGATTCTGGATATCGTTCAAATTCTGGATAAAGGTTTTCACAATATTGTATTCTGGGAAGAAGAGGGGGTGGCTGAACCTTCTTATTCCCAGTATTATATTCATAATAGTTATAGAATGCAAGAAGGGTCGATCGATCGTTCTTTCTTTCGCCATTCTGGATATCGGTGAATTGCTGGATATAGTTGTTCACAATAATCTCCTAAACGAAGGGGCGACCGATCCTTCTCTTTGGAAAATGGAATTCAGGACAAACATTTTTATATGTTAGAACTTAGATGTTGTCCGGATCGACTCCCTACTATTTACAACGAAAGTTAGAAGTCGAGAATTGTCTACATAGCCTTCGTAGATTAAATATATTTAAATTTATATCGTAAATGAAGGGTCGAACGACCCTTGTTGTGCTCAGTATTCTTCCCTTGTTCACAATTTTTGAAATACATGTATTGATAGCCTAGCATTCGTAGATGAAATATATTTAAATTTATATCATAAATGAAGGGTCAGCCGACCCTTGTTGTGTTTAGTATTCTTCCCTTGTTAACAATTTTGGAAATACATGTATTGACGGCCTAGCATTCGTAGGTTGAATATTTTTAATATTCCATCATAAATGAACAGGCGGGAGAAGCTTCTTCTACCTAGTATTCTTTTCATAATCTTTCACGACTGCAAGAAGGGTCTTTCGATCCATCTTATGTTTGCTTCTTCTACAAGAAGGGACGGTCGATCCTAGCATTCAAAAAATTGGAAGCCTTGACAGAGATTTTTATATATATTATAATGTATGTTATATCTTTGTTTAAAATAAATATGCTTGTTAATGTGCTCTTGTTATTTTATATTTCATAGAACGCTTCTGAAGTGGATTTTGGTTCTGAACAATGTGTCCTGTTATTTTATATTTCAGATATCAGTTATGGAATGGATTTTGGTACTCAACAATGTGTGGACCTACTTTTGAATGGATTGAAAGTTGTTGAAGGAATCTCTTTTCCAGAAAGAAATTTTTTGCATAATATCAGAATTAAGGATGGATATATCATTGTAAATGTTACCAAGTCTTTAAATGCAAGTCTTCCATTGCCTTATCTATCAGAAGGTGTAGATACATTGTTAGAGGCAGTTGGTGGTTATATTCAATGGCCTGTATCTGAGATCCTTAACCAAATTGGGTCTACTCTTCACGAGAATGAGGTGAATGATATACCAGGTTCTACTTCGACAAGTGTAGCACATATCATAACAACTAAGAATGAGGTCAATGATATACCAGTTTCTACTTTGACGAGTGTAGCACATATCATAACAACTGAGAATAAATCTTCTTTTATTATGAGAAAAGTTAAGTTGTTACATAAATGTTCAGAAAGAAAGGATTGCATTTCCATAGGTGTTGTAACAAATGTGAGTCGGAGTGATTTTGTTGGGGGAGGGTGGAAACGCGAAGGTGGGTTACACTTAGGTGAGAATTGGGCACCGAAGAGTCATAGCGGAAGTTATTCGGACAAATAAATTTAATTATTCGGCCGAATAATTTAGTTATTCGGCTGAATAATTAAATTTATTCGGCTGAATAACTTCTACTTTATTCGGTTGAATAACAATTAACGGGCCACCGTTAGACCTAACGGTGGCCTCGATGTGTGTGCGAGGTTTTAGCCAGACGGAGAAAATGCATGGCGTTGTCCAATTATTTGGCTGAATAATTATTCGGCTGAACAATTATTCGGTCAAATAATTATTTGGCTGAATAATTGTTCAGCCGAATAATTATTCTGCATAAAAGCTCGGCCGCGGCCATTCTTTGTCATTTTCTACAGGATTTTGTGGACCCCTTTGAGAGCTATTCCTGGCCCCGCATCCACGCCACCCGTCTCGTCTCTGTTCTGTCCACCCACTCGTCTTTCCAATGGTCCGTCTACCTGGATATCATTGAACTCTGCCACCCACTTCCCCGATCTTTGCGTGTCACTTCTCCGCCACCCTGTGCATCACGTTTTGCTCGTCGGTTGGTCGTTGCTCGGTTGGACGTTTTGAAGTCTGTTTGTGGAGTGTTCGTCCGCTACCTTCTGCCTTTCCCATCCACTCGTCTGCCACCTTCTTCCTCTAACATTGGTTCATTTGTGCATTTGGACGTCCGAACGCTTGTTGGTGGAGTGTGTGTCTGGACGTATGTAGGTTTAGTGTGTGGCTGGACTTCTGTTTGTGGAGCTTTGGTGTTGGAGTGTTCTCCTATGGTCGAATGATCATAATTCAGAGAGTTTATGCTAGTGAACGATCGTTCTGGTGTTCGTTTCATTGGTGGACGTTTGCATAACAGTGGGGTGCTGTCACTATGGACCTGTCGTCGTGAGGTTGTCTGCAGAGGTAAGTTTTTTTGTTTATTTATGTTTTTATTTTTATTTTTAATTTCTTATATTAATGTTTAATTGTTATTGCAGGTTCTATTTTTTTTGCTGCTTGGCTCATTTCGTTTCGGCTGTGTCCAATTTCTCCTGGGTTCTGTTCGGTTGGATCTAAATTCACCTGCTTTCATTTCAACTGGGTCTAAATAGGTAAGTTGAAAGTCATTTTTTTTTAATTCAAGAATTAAGCATTAATTTAAAAAGTTTTGAATTTGTCCCTGTAAATGAACTGTGTCCAATTGGACAGAGTTCATGAACTGTGTCCAGTTGGATAGAGTTCATAGGGTAGATTTCATGAACTCTGCCCAAAATTGGGCAGAGTTCATGAACTCTGTCCAATTGGGCATATTTCATGAAATAGCATAGATAATGATACTTATTACTCACAGATAGTATAATCATAGTAACCTAATATTGAAACTGTAACATAAGCAAATAATATGGATTAGTACTAAGAGGTTTAACATGAACTATGTCCAATTTGGCAGATTTCATGAACTCTGTCCAGTTGGGTAGAGTTCATGAACTCTATCCAATTGGGTAGAGTTCATGAACTCTGGCCAAATCGTATGTTGAAAATGATTTAAATTTAAATATAAAAAGAGAAATATATGCAGTCTTTAGTTAGTTAATCTTGTTAAACTAATGATTTTGTTTATGTGTTTAGAAATGCAAATAAAAGTAGTATTGTAATTGTATTTGCAAATGATATCTCCCTTTTATATATAGGCTTGTCTTATTGGCTGAACTCTGTCAACATGGACATGGATAGAGTTCATGAACTCTGCCAACATGGACATAGAGTTTGGGAATTTTGTCCACATGGATAGAGCTCATGAATTATGTCCTTGGACAAAGTTCATGAACTCTGTATACATTGATAGAGTTCATAGATCAATTTATTAGTTTTATTACAAACTGTGTTAATGCATTGCTACAGATACAACAAAACTTTAGACACGATTAAACTCTACTTTGGATACAACAAAAATTTAAACTTTACTTTAGGTACAACTAAACTATAGACATGAATAAACTTTACTTTAGATGTAATATGAATGAACAAAAGTCAATTCTATTATGTACCAAACTGAAGACCATTTTGCAACATGGCAAATTTCTGAAACATAGCCAAACTTGTGAAAAATAATACAATGCATTGTTAATATTTTAAGATTGTATGGAATAATGAAAATACTTGTAGATATAATTTATGTTTAAATATTATTAAAATAGCAATTAAGTAAGTAATTTAAGATTTTAATTAAAAGTTAACATGTTCATGAACTCATTCTTTCACATAAAGAAAAGTAACCCTTCATTTTGTATTTAACTATATTGGTTCTTTTCATTTTAAACATCAAAAACACTTAGAAGATTGACACATTAATTCCTTATTAGTTATAGTCATTTTAAGAATTACTAGATGATATTAGGTATATTTAGGCCTTTATTACATTTAACTTAGTTTCTTTAACAGCTAGGTTTTAGAATTTCTAGAAATACAATCTAGATGTAATGCTAAACTTAGTATTTAACTATATTTGCTCTATTCATTTTAAACATAAAAAACATTAGAAGATTGGTACAGTAATTCCTTATACATCCCAACAATATTAGTCATAGTCATTTTAAAAACTATTAGATGATATTAGGTATATATAGGAACCTTTTTTACAGAACTTGCATTTCTAGTAGCTAGGTTTTAGAATTTGTAGAATTAACATGTAGAATTTGAATATGTAATCAGTTGATATTTGTGCAAGTGTAGACATTATATCAAATTGAAAGAGAGGATTTTTTGAGGCGAAAGCATAGGAGGTCTTCACAGTCTTCTAGGGTTGGTGTTACAAGTGATAATCGGAGGTTGTCAACTTCCCCTAGAGATTCTAGTTTATTGTATAGTTCATATTCAATTGATCATCGACGAGGAGAAAGGGGTACAAATGATTCCACTATATCTTATGTGGGAGAACGCCGACCTCGACCTTCTGTTGGTATATGAATATTGATCTTTTAATGTGTACATACAAATTGTTTTTTTATGTACGCAAAGTTTGTACTTGTGTTTAAACAAAACATTGTTTTTATTTGAAGCAGAGCATGGTTCAGAAGATGCTTGTAATTTTACAGAGAAGGATGCAGAGCGAGCAAGGGAGACGGATGAGGGTGCAGAGCAAGGTTCTCAAGAGGGTCATCATTCTACACAAGGTGATGATGGTCGAGCCATGACGCAATATGTTGAATTAACTGAGGGTTGTACACCCATTACAACATATCCATCTGATTTACCTCAGGAGCTTCCATGGGAAAGTGGTGATCATCAAATGACTCTTGAAAGATGTAGATCCCACTATGGCAAGTTGAAAAATGATTTTTCTACTATGGATCTCCCTCGAGAGAGTAAACAAAGTTTGGAGATTGTTTTCGGATCATTGCAAAAATTCATTCAGACATATGAGAATCTCGAACCAACTACAAATGGTTTTGTTGATTTGATGCAAAGACGAAGGGAACAAGTGATGGGTCTAGACAAGTGGGTTGTTGTGAAGGAGAGAGTGATGAAAGAACATGCGAAATCAATGTTTAACTTCAAAGAAGGTCTAAAGCGAGAAATGTTGAAAGTCCAATATTTCAAGCATCCTGATCTTGCACATCTACTCTATGATTGGTTTCTCACAGCCTATGGTCGGTTTCCATGGAATGATGAGGTTTCTCAATATTTTGTGAGATTTTTTTATGCTGAGTTTTTTTAAATATGAAGATAGACTATATTGATGTTTATTCAAAATTTTATGGAGTTGGAAAGGGTCGAATATATAATCGAAAAGGTGCTCTTAGAGACCCTACAACTCTTCGACCTCCATCCCAGATACCTTGTCCACCCAGGTTGGTGGCATTAAGATACGAGATAGAGCCCACATCTCAACTTGGGACAACTGCAAGGAATTTTGTTGGTGATGGTTTATCGTCAGCATTAGTTGGAGTAGATGTGGGATTGGTTCGAGAAATGACTCATTCCGCTATTCGTCAAAAGTTTGTTTACAAAACTAATGATGAGATAAATGGAATGAGCATTGAAGATCTCAGGGCATATGCCAAGGTTTGTCGTGACATAGCGACAAATGTTATATCCAATGACACATCACATTTGGGAGAGGTTTGTTGATTATGATATGACTTGATCTTAATTTAATCTTTTATTCATTTTGAATTGATTTTTTTGTTACATTATATGAATAATAAATTATGTTTTTTGATGTAAAGTAATAGGTACATTATGTAAATGTTTATTGGTTGCAGTTTTCAAGAATCATGAATGAACATTCTTTCCATGTTTCCACTAGCGAAAATATAGAGCATATTGGAGAGGTATATTTATTATTTACATATTTTTAATTATTTTTGAACTTGATATATATATATATATATTTTGAATTTTAATTTAACTATCCATCTTATTGTTAATTTGACTTATCCATGCAGGTTTCTTTAGATACGAACTTTATAAATGATTTACCATCTATTGTGAGCTAATGTTTTTAATCTTTTTGTTTTAGTTTTAAGTTAATTGGCACTTAATTTTTTTGGTTTGCATTATGTTTTATTTATTAACACAATTTAAATTTTAGGGGGGAGAGATAGGTTCTCTGTTTAATGCAGCGGATACTGGCACGGAGGTAATTTTGTTAACACTTGAATTGATAGAGTTCATAGATCAATTTATTAGTTTTATTACAAACTGTGTTAATGCATTGCTACAGATACAACAAAACTTTAGACATGATTAAACTCTACTTTGGATACAACAAAACTTTAAACTTTACTTTAGGTACAACTAAACTATAGACATGAATAAACTTTACTTTAGATGTAATATGAAAGAACAAAAGTCAATTCTATTATGTACCAAACTGAAGACCATTTTGCAACATGGCAAATTTCTGAAACATAGCCAAACTTGTGAAAAATAATACAATGCATTGTTAATATTTTAAGATTGTATGGAATAATGAAAATACTTGTAGATATAATTTATGTTTAAATATTATTAAAATAGCAATTAAGTAAGTAATTTAAGATTTTAATTAAAAGTTAACATGTTCATGAACTCATTCTTTCACATAAAGAAAAGTAACCCTTCATTTTGTATTTAACTATATTGGTTCTTTTCATTTTAAACATCAAAAACACTTAGAATATTGACACATTAATTCCTTATTAGTTATAGTCATTTTAAGAATTACTAGATGATATTAGGTATATTTAGGCCTTTATTACATTTAACTTAGTTTCTTTAACAGCTAGGTTTTAGAATTTCTAGAAATACAATCTAGATGTAATGCTAAACTTAATATTTAACTATATTTGCTTTATTCATTTTAAACATAAAAAACACTTAGAAGATTGGTACAATAATTCCTTATACATCGCAACAATATTAGTCATAGTCATTTTAAAAACTATTAGATGATATTAGGTATATATAGGAACCTTTTTTACAGAACTTGCATTTCTAGTAGCTAGGTTTTAGAATTTGTAGAATTAACATGTAGAATTTGAATATGTAATCAGTTGATATTTGTGCAAGTGTAGATATTATATCAAATGGAAAGAGAGGAGTTTTTGAGGCGAAAGCATAGGAGGTCTTCACAGTCTTCTAGGGTTGGTGTTACAAGTGATAATCGGAGGTTGTCAACTTCCCCTAGAGATTCTAGTTTATTGTATAGTTCATATTCAATTGATCATCGACGAGGAGAAAGGGGTACAAATGATACCCCTATATCTTATGTGGGAGAACCCCGACCTCGACCTTCTGTTGGTATACGAATATTGATCTTTTAATGTGTACATACAAATTGTTTTTTTATGTACGCAAACTTTGTACTTGTGTTTAAACAAAACATTGTTTTTATTTGAAGCAGAGCATGGTTCAGAAGAAGCTTGTAATTCTACAGAGAAGGACGCAGAGCGAGCAAGGGAGACGGATGAGGGTGCAGAGCAAGGTTCTCAAGAGGGTCATCATTCTACACAAGGTGATGATGGTCGAGCCATGATGCAATATGTTGAATTAACTGAGGGTTGTACACCCATTACAACATATCCATCTGATTTACCTCAGGAGCTTCCATGGGAAAGTGGTGATCATCAAATGACTCATGAAAGATGTAGATCCCACTATGGCAAGTTGAAAAATGATTTTTCTACTATGGATCTCCCTCGAGAGAGTAAACAAAGTTTGGAGATTGTTTTCGGATCATTGCAAAAATTCATTCAGACATATGAGAATCTCGAACCAACTGCAAATGGTTTTGTTGATTTGATGCAAAGACGAAGGGAACAAGTGATGGGTCTAGACAAGTGGTTTGTTGTGAAGGAGAGAGTGATGAAAGAACATGCCAAATCAATGTTTAACTTCAAAGAAGGTCTAAAGCGAGAAATGTTGAAAGTCCAATATTTCAAGCATCCTGATCTTGCACATCTACTCTATGATCGGTTTCTCACAGCCTATGGTCGGTTTCCATGGAATGATGAGGTTTCTCAATATTTTGTTAGATTTTTTTATGCTGAATTTTTTTAAATATGAAGCTAGACTATATTGATGTTTATTCAGAATTTTATGGAGTTGGAAAGGGTCGAATATATAATCGAAAAGGTGCTCTTAGAGACCCTACAACTCTTCGACCTCCATCCCAGATACCTTGTCCACCCAGGTTGGTGGCATTAAGATACGAGATAGAGCCCACATCTCAACTTGGGACAACTGCAAGGAATTTTGTTGGCGATGATTTATCGTCAGCATTAGTTGGAGTAGATGTGGGATTGGTTCGAGAAATGAATCATTCCGCTATTCGTCAAAATTTTTCTTACAAAACTAATGATGAGATAAATGGAATGAGCATTGAAGATCTCAGGGCATATGCCAAGGTTTGTCGTGACATAGCGACAAATGTTATATCCAATGACACATCACATTTGGGAGAGGTTTGTTGATTATGATATGACTTGATCTTAATTTAATCTTTTATTCATTTTGAATTGATTTTTTTGTTACATTATATGAATAATAAATTATGTTTTTTGATGTAAAGTAATAGGTACATTATGTAAATGTTTATTGGTTGCAGTTTTCAAGAATCATGAATGAACATTCTTTCCATGTTTCCACTAGCGAAAATATAGAGCATATTGGAGAGGTATATTTATTATTTACATGTTTTTAATTAATTTTGAACTTGATATATATATATATATATATATATATATTTTGAATTTTAATTTAACTATCCATCTTATTGTTAATTTGACTTATCCATGCAGGTTTCTTTAGATACGAACTTTATAAATGATTTACCATCTATTGTGAGCTAATGTTTTTAATCTTTTTGTTTTAGTTTTAAGTTAATTGGCACTTAATTTTTTTGGTTTGCATTATGTTTTATTTATTAACACAATTTAAATTTTAGGGGGGAGAGATAGGTTCTCTGTTTAATGCAGCGGATACTGGAACGAAGGTAATTTTGTTAACACTTGAATTGATCTTTTGATATAAGTTTAATATTTTAATTTTTATGGATTTAGTTAATATTTGTTCAAGTAATTTATGAGATTCTTAAATTGATTTTATACATGTTGCAGCTTGGGTCTCTTAAATCTTTTGGAGGCAAAGGGAAAACTCCTTTGGAGGATGGTGGTGGACAAGCGTTTGGAGAATTTGATGTAATTTTGTTAATAATTGAATTGGTTTTTGATATATAAGTTTAATATTTTAATTTTTTGAATTTAGTTTAAATAATTTAAATGATATTCATAATCTGCTTTTGTACATGTTGCAGGGTGGGTTGAGTCCAAAGGGAGGACCTAGTGGAGGATAGCATGGTGGACATTTTTTTTTGTTGATATGCATAGATTGCAAACATTTGTTTTGGACATTGAGAAGATTTATTTTTGGACTAGATACATATATGTACATTGAACTCACATGTTCATGAACATTTTTTTGAGGATTATATACATGTCCTTTGAACTTACATATTTTGTGTTTGCTTTAAATGATTGACTTATTTTTGTTTATTTAGCATATTTGGTGTGATTTAAAGGTTTAGAATATGCATTTGCATGTTTAAATGAATGAATAAATATGTAAGAATGAATGTTAAGGATGTTATAATCTAGGTGCAATGAATGAATGTTAGGTTTTTATAGGAATTTTAAGAATGAATGAATATTAAGAATGATTTATCTTTGAATGTTAGGAAGTTTTGATAGAAAAATGAATGTTAGGTTTAAACTTTCAGAATGTTAGGAAGTTGTGATTGAAATATGAATGTTAGGAAGTCGAAAAATGAATGTTAGGTTCAAATTTTGATATATGTATATTACCTGAATATGTTAAGAATGAATGTTACATGGTAAGAATGAATGTTAACAAAGTTATGATAGGTGCAATGAATGAATGAATGTTAGGTTTTTATATGAATGTTAAGATTGAATGTTAAGAACATGATATCTTTGAATATTAGGAAGTTTAGGAATATTAAAGGAAGTTTAAAAATGGATGAACATAGGTTTAAAGTTCAGGAATGCTAGGAAGTTTTGATTGAAATATGAATGAATGTTAAGAACATGAATGTTATCTTTGAATGTTAGGAAGTTTAGGAATGTTAGAAGTTTTGATAGAAATATGGATGAATTAGGAAGTTTAAAAATGAATGTTATCTCTGAATGTTAAGAAGTTTAGGAATGTTAGAAGTATGGATGAACTAGGAAGCTTAAAAATTAACATGTTAAGTTCAAATTTTAGGAATGTTAGGAAGTTTTGATTGAAATATGAATGTTAGGAAGTTGAAAAATGAATATTATGTTCAAATTCTTATAGGAATGTTAGGAATATGTTAAGAATGAATGTGATAGTAAGAATGGATCTAAGGAATTTATTATAGGTGCAATGAATAAATGAATGTTAAGGTTGAATGTTAAGAACATGACTGTTATCTTTGAATGTTAGGAAGTTTTTATAGAAATATGAATGTTAGGAAGTTTAAAAATGAATGTTAGGATCAAATTTCAGGAATTTTTTAGGAAGTTTTGATTGAAATCTGAATGTTAAGAAGTTGAAAAATGAATATTAGGTTCAAATTTTGATATGAATTTTTAATTAATAATTTTTATTTTGAATGTCTAGGTACATTTGATGCGGCTTAAATCATGGCAAATGGGGATAACAATTTTTTGTTTTTTAATCATAAGCGAAGATTACAGTATTGTGAAGCTTGTGCTAAATTAGAGCAATGATTTTAGACAACAATTTGATGAATTTTCATCGATTTGTTGTAAATAATCATTCCTCTAATTTAGCATAAGCTTCACAATCCTGGAATATTTTCTTTTGATTAAAAATCAAATCATCGTTGTCTCCATTTGCCATGATTTTAGTTATGTGAACTTACACAAGTGATATTTTAGAGTAAAGATTCAGGGCGGAAAGTGGCGACAGCCACAGATCTGTTATCTCATCCCTTAAGTGGTCTAATAGACATATGGGGACTAGAATAGAGTATTTTATACAAAATTAGGACAAAAATTTTACACATTGAAGTTTTCATTACCAAATAATTTTTGAATTCAAATTTCAGCATACTAAAGTACAATCATTTAGACTCTTATATTCCAGTTCCTTTGAAGATCATATACATAGAAAGAAAAAAATATATTGTACACAACATTTGAAAATGACATGGACAAAACCATTGATCTATTTATTTTTTATATAGTTAAAAACATCGCAATTGAATGACGTCCTCAATTATCTATTCATGTTCATATTTGGACGGTTTCCATTTTTTATTTTTTAATTATTTTTTCGATGGAACTTGAATCAATTTTATTCGAGATGCACATACTAAATGACTATATTGACAACATATAACATCAGGTTCATAATACTGAAAGTAGACATAATTTTGAGTCATATGGGTCTGCTGAAAAAAAATAGCCCTTTAAAATGATGGATCCTCTCTCGTATGTATATCCGTTGTCATTGTATTCTTCCAATAACTTCATTTTTCCTTCAGTGCATCGCATCAAATAATACTTCACATTTTCGTTGTTGTCTACAGGTGCAATCACAGCAAAAATATCTCCTGTGCAAATTACAATTTACGTTAGAATTTTTAAATCAATTAAATTGACTAATATACATGTGTATAAGGTGATGGACAAGAATGAAAAATCGACAAAACATTGGTATTTGATCATTACCTTCTCTGACAAGATATGAAATTTTGTCACCATCAGATGATATTGCTATTTCTTCTGATTCTAATTCTTCTATGCTTGTTAGTGGCATTTTTCCTTTAGGATTAATCTCTGTGTGTTTTCAATGTTTTACGTAGTTGTTCGTTATGTTTTCACAAACTTCTGTAGATTCAATATTTTCAGTGCAAATATGACAGAAGCATGATTGCTTTCTACTGTCAATTATTATTTACATATTTATAATTATTTTTGAACTTGGTATATATATATATATATATATATATATATATATATATATTAATTTTAATTTAACTATCCATCTTATTTTTAATTTCACTTATCCATGCAGGTTTCTTTAGATACAAACTTTATAAATGATTTACCATCTATTGTGAGTTAATGTTTTTAATCTTTTTTTTTTAGTTTTAAGTTAATTGGCACTTAATTTTTTTGGTTTGCATTATGTTTTTTTTATTAACGCAATTTAAATTTTAGGGGGGAGAGATAGGTTCTCTGTTTAATGCAGCAGATACTGACACAGAGGTAATTTTGTTAACACTTGAATGGATCTTTTGATATAAGTTTAATATTTTAATTTTTATGGATTTAGTTAATATTTGTTCAAGTAATTTATGAGATTCATAAATTGATTTTATACATGTTGCAGCTTAGGTCTCTTAAATATTTTGGAGGCAAAGGGAAAACTGCTTTGGAGGATGGTGGTGGACAAGCGTTTGGAGAATTTGATGTAATTTTGTTAATAATTGAATTGGTTTTTGATATATAAGTTTAATATTTTAATTTTTTGAATTTAGTTTAAATAATTTAAATGATATTCATAATCTGCTTTTATACATGTTGCAGGGTTGTAACGCCCCATATTTCGACTAGACAGGTTTATCCGTGACACATATTGAACTTTATTTCCTTATTATCTGTTGGACTTAACTAGACTGGGTAAACTATACTTATGACACGATACACCCGATTATATGTTGCTACCATGTGTATGTCGTTATTATGTTATGAATATGATGTTATGATATTATGATCTTACTATGTTCATGCAGTTAATAGGTTATGGTTATCATGAGATTCGTTTCTTTTATGATAACGATATATATGTTTTAACGTTTTCATTAATGGAATGTGAAATATATGATGTTATACATGGATGCCATCCTATGATGAAATTGATTGAATTGTTATATGTCATGCATACCTGTGATGAGCTAAAATTGTGGCGTGAAATAAAACGATGTTGATGATATAGATAAATTGGCAATCGAATGGAAATGCTTGTTATAAAATATGTATTTTGCGAAATACTAACCTACAGGATACAAGGGCTATGGGATAGCGAGATACTTGATCTAATACATGGGATAAGAACTTTTCCATGCAGTAAAAGCTTAGCAACCAAAATTGATGATACGATGACACAAACCGATAATCTCGATAGCAGCAAAGTATGAGTCGATAAGGGCGTAGGCCCAGTATGTTGAGACGGATGGATGTGTTTCCCACCCTAGGTTTCCATGATACCCGAGGTCGTGGGAGGGCCGTGCTGAGACACGCTCCCCATGTTGTTGTGATGACGATGGTCGGATGCCTGCTAGGGGAGGATAGGTCCGCTGTTCAGCCGACGCTATCGCTCTCAGGTTCTATGTGGTCAGGTCGGTGAGTCCGACATCCACTTTTGTACTAGCAGAGGAAGGATAGGGAGGATGGAGGACGTAGGTTATGATGTGAGGATATGTTAGTTAGTACTGTTGAGGGTTGGATATTCCTTGATCTTTAGTTAGTGGGAGTAGATACCCTTCCTGTACTTGATTGATTAAACTAATGTAAACATAAAGACAATGATGTTAAATCGTAAAGGGTTAACTGTTAAATAACCGAGGATGTTAAAGTAATTATACTATATATTATGCTTGCTCTTCTGCATGGGGGTAAATACTATTATTAGTTAGCAGGTATGCATAGGTGGAATGGGGTTTGTTTATAGTACATATCCGACATGTGCATACACTGGCCATGCATGCACACCTTGTACGTGTACAATATTACTGGTGTATAACATACTTGTCATGCTTGAATAGTAGTATAAATGTCATAGATAACTCAGTTAAGGATACATCAATCAACTTAGGTAATGAATGGTTAGGTTGTTAATGTGTAAATAAGTGAATTAGTAATTATATGAAAACATTGTAATAATAAATTAAGACAAGTGTCGTCAGTTAACATTGTCATAGGAGAACTGTTGTGAATAGGGTAATGATAGTGTCTAATTAATTAGTAAAATTGTATAAGCCCTCACAAATGCTTTGTTTATAAGAACAAGGATGCTATATTGGTGATAGGGTACTCATGTGATAAACAAATAATTAAGAATACTATGATTAATTCACCTTTTTATTATTATTAAATGGTGATTTAATTATTATTATTAATTAATAAATGGTGATTTAATTATTATTATTAATTAATAAATGGTGATTTAATTATTATTATTACTTAATTAAAAGCAACATTTATATCCCTCTCGTAACAATTGCAATATACGTAAGATTTAAAATATTGATTTATAAATTAATATTGTGTGATTATTTCCATTTCAAAAGTTAGCCATAATAGGATAATCATTTTTTTTTGGATGTGATGTGAAGGAATAGGTATTAAATATTATTTATTTATTCAGTATGAGTCTTAAAGTTTAAGTTACATGATAAGTTATCTTATCGGATTGGTGAAACCATTAAGACATGCCTTGTCCCAAACTGAAAAGTCAAACTAGAACATATATTATTGTATTATTTTATTCAAAAAACATCAAGTGCAAATATGGTGAATAAATGGAGAATTATTAAAATAGATCTCGAATAGAGAACCCGTAGGTAATACCTCCTACCATAATAAATACTTACCATCGAATAATTTAAGTACAATAAATTTACTGTAAGTGCATTAATTGTCGGTGCATTAAGTGAAGAAATATATTATTATATTGTAAACTTGTATAAATGTTAAAGTCAGGGGATTTAATGATTGAAGGGCTCGAGAGAGGGAATTTGGGGCGGTGGAGTAAGCCTCAAGTCTTCTCGAGGAAGGAAAGGTATTTAGGGAAGGGTGAAGGGAGAAGAAGGGAGGTTTTTCTTTGGGGGGAGAACTGTGATTTTGGAGGTGAAGCTGAGGAAGGGGTAAACTCCAACTCCAAGGAGGAGGTGGAAAAATCATAGGGAAAACTGCACCTATGGAAGTATAGTAAGGAATGATGCTCTCGGGATTATCGGTTTGTGGGCTCGGGGGCTAGGAAACCCGTCGGTTTCCTAGGGCCAGCATGATAGGAGCTGGTCGGTAGGGTGGTTCATTCAATCGGTTGCTAAGCTTTAAGGACAAAAATCTGGAAGGAAATCTACAGCAAGCTATGAGACAATCTACAAACTTCAAACTTCGGGCAACAGGTATTTTCCTTGTCAATTATTAGTTTATTATGCTGAAACATACTCTTATACTCTTATGCTAAAATATGTACATGAAGTAAGGTTAGGAAATTTTCATTTGAATTGCGATCAATTTATCAGAATTGTATATGAAATTTCATTTGAACAACATAAAATTTCAATTGGAAATTTTCTGAACTAGATTAGGGTAAGATTAATACATAGAAAATGACTTAGGGCTCTCTTGGAAAACCGGAGTATTACATTTGGTATCAGAGCCGTAGGCTCAAAAACTAGGACCTTAGGGCCTACTTACAACCTAGACACAATTTGAACAGAAAATTTTGAAATTATGTATACACATAGCATCCTCAACCATAACCTATTAACTTACAGATTATTAGTGGCATAATATTACTGCAGCCATAATACTCCTACATATAATTGGATTTGTAGGCATATACATTCCATATTAATACTCTGGAGCTTCTTGCTTATTTTGTTATCTGCATGGACAATTTATTATTAAAAACTGAAATTATTAATAGATCGGCACCTAAATCTCTACACAATATAACAGAAATAGATTTGTGTTTCGTCGGGATTTAGATTTTGTAATCAGAGATGCCCAGAAGAATGGCATTCGGATCATCCTGAGCTTGTCTAATAACTGGGAAGCATTCGGAGGGAAGCGACAGTATCTAAAATGGGGAACAGCATGGGTTTGGACTCGAGTTTTGAGGATGCATTCTTTTCTCATGCTATACTCTGCCATACTCAAGGATTACTACAAAAAAATACATCAAGATGCATACTCTTGGATAGATCGAGTAGTTATGCTACACGAAATTTTGTCAAAGTTCCTAATAATCAAATCGGTCATGTTTGATTGGTTCTTTGACTAAAATCTCATTAAACTCGACTTCTCATTTGATTTTGCCTTTATTAAAAAAAAAAACCAGGCATGTGTGTTTCTATCAACCAAAGAAACCAGAATTTGTAATTAAAATTTTCATGAAATCCTTGGTTAAATCCTCAATATTTCGAGGATAAGACGTCCTCCATACAAGCCAAGCAGGTCAAACACAAAACAGTATTAGAGAATATATGGAGTAAAACAATATTACTCCATCTCAAACATGAGGGTTATGTACCAGATAAATATCAATATAGTGAAGCTATAGATCATTAAGAGAAGTGTCAAGAGCATCCCTGGCTTTATCAGGAGACATATTAACGCACCTGCCCAAATTCCAAACAGAAATGAAAACAAAAATATCATTTCGCACAGGTTAGAGCTGCCGGTTTAAAAACAGAAAGGAAAAACAGGCCGGTTAATCATAGTTGGAAAATGTACAAGAAAACTCCATCCAAAGCATTTACAGAAATGGATTTTAAAATATTGATTATGCAGTGAAATTGAAATAAATAGGAATGCCCAGAAAGTCTAGTAGCATTAGGGTTTAAATGAAAAAAAATAATATTAAGAAGTCGACTAGGGATAAGGTTTCATCATCCACTCAAATTGAAGACCACTGAGAGACTTTGTAGTCCTAGTGGATCAAGGCCCGTGTTCGATCCCACAAGAGGACATTGGGTACGTGTATATGTATTCAGGGATTTTCTTAGCATGAAAAAAAAGAAGTTAGTTCAAAATCAATGCAATGTTCCCATGTCAATTAAAAATCTATAAAAATACCATACTAAAAATAGATGACAGGTAAATTGACAGAACTCACCTGATAAAACTGGTTCCGAAAGGATATACATAGAAACCGCTACTTCAATAGCAGATACAAAGGATATGCAGAGAGCATGCCTGAGGTAACCCGTCTCATTGCTTTCCAGAGGGTTTTCTAAACCCTCTACAAAACTGCTTTGGGGTTTCCGAAAGCAGATTCAATAAACTGCTTCGCGACTTTCAACCCTAGACTAAAGTTTCATGAAGAAAACATCGTATTACTTCACTAACCCTTTGCAAGGTTTCATAGATCCCATTTAAGGTTTTCTAGGCTTGAACTGAAAACCAGAACAATGAATGGCAATTAACAGGAACTGTATAAAGCATATAAAAAAAAAATAAAAAAATATACAAATATAAAAATGGCGGAGAAATCTTAAAACGTCCCACTCGGCAATAGTTTTAACGACTTAAAACTTCACACAGAAATTAAACCAAATGCCCTCTGTGTATTTATTTTTCGAGATAGAACTTACCATACAAAAGGCCCAACAAAGCGATTGCAGAAGTAAGACATATAGTGATGATGACAGTAAAAGCGAGCATGGAGGGTCGGAGACTTCTGGCCGATAATGCAGAGGAAATGGCCGGGTTTACATAGACTGAAAACTTTGACTGATTTTTTGGCGGGATTCTGGGATTCGCCATGGCTCCGTAAGTCTGAAACCCTGAATTGAACAGTATGGTGCTTGTGTTAATAAAAAGGGAAAATGGGAAGGATGGAGGAGGGCAACATGATGAAGATGAGCATGCCTACCATTACCATGCCGGGGAGCTTCAATCCCCTACGCAATCCTGGCGGCCACCTTACGTGGGTAATGAGGGTAATGAGGAGAGTCCATATCCAGGACTGGCCGATATACCAGGGAATTACATTGCAGGGATTTATAATTATCTAAGTCCGATTGATATATGCATACCTGCTTGAATTGGATGGTAGGAAGTTGCATAGAAAACTGCATTTATATTTGCGTTTGAGCTCATTCTCCTCGCATCTACTCCTTATTTTATAACCCATGGCAAATATATATAAGAGCTTCAGTGTGTGTTCTTTTTAGTTTGATAACTCTCCGTCCGCCTCTTTGCTGTGTTGTCTTTCATTTTGGAAAGAAAAACAACCACCTGTTAAATGTTGGATGTTTGGATCGAACCATGCTTTAGCGCCGACTATGATCCCACAACCTTACCCACGACTTCTTCATTTGTTTTCAGCCATGCTAATGTTAACCCCACGTAGTTAACACTGCAACATATGGTTTATCCTGGTATTTGGGTGAAGATACTAAACCCAGCCAGAAAACTCTTTGCAAACCCAAACGTCACGTGCATTTCTTGGGATAACTGAGAATCTCAGGCAACTAAGGTCGTTCGAGGAGGCGGATTTCGTGGAGGATCGAATGCTGTACATAATGGTACTGCATGTGTGCAATAAACATTTTTGCACACAGGATTATCGCTACTACAGGTATCTCTGTTGGATCAAGTCATGGCCACTTGTATATGGAAGTACCAACACAGACGCAGAACAATTTTGCCTGGTAAAGGGATTGCTGACTCGTAGTTAGCGTTGTACAGCAATGGAGGAAGAGTCCGTCCGAGAGGGTTTCAGATGAAACTTCTGGGGAGGAATTGATACGGTATCAATTCCATATAGGATTCAGATTCAGATTATTATGCTTCGTCCTTGTATACTGTATCTGCCCATCAAATTCCACCTTCACATAAGGACTGGATGATCCCTTTCCATCCTTGGCCATCAGGTTCTTAGCGCGCAACATCTCCACAGTCACCGTTCTCCTCTTCATTCTTACAGGGCACACCTACCTCTGCTGTTGCCTGCTATAATCTACAATTACTTGATTGCCATCAATAATACGGTGATAAGCAGCCTCATAGGCATGTCGCATTTCCCTTTCAGTTTCATATTGACAAATGCATTTCCCTTGCAGCGAGAGCGATGACCATCACAGGAATAGATGATCATCAATACTGGAGATGGATTCCTTGCGATGAGTCCAGGTAGGTGTCAAAATCTTGCTGGAAATTTCAGAGTCGCAGAGAAGGGCGTCAATAAGTTGCAGAGCCAGCACGAGAAGAAATGAGAGTTCACGCGCGCGCGAGGTAGGTGGAGACTTGAGATAAGGAAGACCACCTTCAGCTGGGGCTCCCCACCGGAGTCCGCCTGGCAGCATGCACACCGGCGCGTGGCAAGCATGCAGGAGACCCTCACTTGGGCTCCGCGGCTGATTCCACGATGGTGAGGTAGGTATCGTAGGTGGAGTCAAGAGGTGAGACCGCAGGCTACCTTCACGTGCCTTCACGCGGGCACCTTGGAGCGATTGGTTGAGTGAGGCGGTGAAACGGAGTCGATGGGAAATAGAGCAAGGAGGTGGGTAGCAAGGTTGTCAGGTGGAGGAGCAGGCTGAATGGCTGGCAGTGGGAGCGAGATAAGCGTGGGAGAAGGAGGAAGGTAAGACTTAGGTTAGATTAGGTTTAGGTTTAGGTGAGGCTAAAGGTGGTTTTTAAAAATTTCAAAATTTGGTTGAAATTTAGATGTTTAAATTTAATATATATTTAAATTTCCATATATAAAATTTAAAATTATAATTTATATATTAAAAAGGAGAAATCTAAATATTTAAATTCAATATATATATATTTAATTGTTTAATTTGCTTGGTGAGAATCTAGGGTTAATAAATTCATGTACTATATCAAATGGTCTTAATATTTATTATATTTAACATCCCACATAAAATTAAATTTAAGAATAAATATAAATATGCACTTATGGTATTCTTTCAAGGTTGAAAACTTATAATTAAATTTTTATTTATTTATTAACTTGTGCTAATAATCCTAGAGATATCAAAATGTGTGTCATGTGATTATTTATGAATTAGAACTTTTCCAACAATGCATTAATAAAATGTTACAATAATAAGATAAAAGAAGTTGTACTTGTATATAAAGTTAAAAAAAATAAAAAAATAAAAATAATAATAATAAAAATAAAAATAATAAATAAATGATTTAAAACAAATGAAATAATGATTATAACATATGAAGAAAATAATAAATGAGTGTAATTTATATATATATATATATATACAATAATAATAAAAATTAAGAATAAATGCAAGTGAATGTGAATTGACATTTCTAATGTATTATACATATATTATATAAAGAATATATATGTGTATATATATGAAGTAAGGACAAACAACAAATATAGTAATACAATGGTTGCAATATGCTAGGAGTAAAAGATTATATATGTATATAAAGAGGGCAAGAGGTAAAACATTAAATGAGCTAAATAATAAATACGTAATATAAGAAGGGGACTATAGTCGAACAATTTATAAGGAATACAGAATAAATTTGAACATAGTAAATTAATCACAAGGATGATAGCAAGATAGGTAAAAGTATGATGGTGAAAACAATGAAAGTAATATTTAGGAAGTGAAAGTACACTACGGAACATTAGTTCAATGTGTTGTTCATTAAAGAGTTAGGTTGGTGAGAGCATCTTAATTTAGCACTTGAGATACCTTGTGTATTTAGCTATGTGAATAGGTGAGTCGTGACCTACTAGAAGTGTGATGTTGATCTTTCTATAGCTAGCGTTCGAAGTAAGTAAGTTTTGACCTGATCTGGATTAATATGGAGGGACATATTTTGTATCAATGTAGTGACTTCTTATGGCTCATGTTTCATTCTAGTAAGTATCGATAGGATGTCGTATGAGGGGGCTATGCTATAAATCTCGAACCTAAGTTTTTGAAGGATAAGTGAAATGGCAAGGTAATATACCTTAAAGATTGTAATGAATGAATAAGTGTTCTAATTCTATTAGTTAAATATGATGGTGGAGTCCACTTATATTTAATAATGCGTTGAATTGTTGAATAAATATACATTGGTGTTCAAATATTAAGGGATTATGGTTACCACTATTAGTGACTAGGATAATTGGGTTGCTTCCCATTATGTATAGGATCTACAGGATATATATATATATATATATATATATATATATATATAAGGGGAGGATCATCGATAGAAACAAGAGATGTATTAACTAAATCTAATAAGGTAGTAAATGGAGTGAGGACATGGTAGGAAGGTAATAATATGGGAGATAATTGAAAGTCAATAATACTTGACCAATAGTCTAACAACTGTTATAAATCTAGTACTTTGGAATTTGTAATAAGACTATGTTTTAGGAGAAATAGTGCATTTCCAATTACGAGAAATGACGAAATTATTTATTGATGAGAATGGGTATCTTTACAAAACTGGCAAGTAAAGGGGGTAAGATTATATGTGTATCGCATGTCTAGTTGTATGAGGCACCTAGATGGAGGTGGTAGGTCAATATGTAAGGAATGTGTGAATGGATTCCTCTATTGGAAATTTAATTAGTATTAAAATATGGGAGATACCTATGTATTAAAATCAACACCGTAAATTTTCTATGTGTAATGTGCAATTAATCATGTTTCATTATCGTAAGTGGAAAGAGATTGAAGGAACTAGTTATGTGCGAGAAAAGGGTAGGGGTTATATGCCACTAGTCTTGCTTAGGTTAAATTGTCATGATGGGGGAAAATATTATTGAGAAACAACTAGGATTTAATAATTACAAAATGAACAAGCAATAAAATATAAAAGTAGGTAAATTATTGAGGGACTAATGAAGTTACAGTGAATAAACATGCGTCGAACCCTCAACAAGGTTAAGTGAAATAATAATACAAGTAAATGAGATAATAATGGAGGCAAAATAGGAACCGATGTGCACCTCAATGAATAAAGTTACGTTGTTTAAACCCCTAACAGATACTATCAATGAACTTAAGCATTTTGATAAGATATAGTTACTAAAAACATTCTAATAAATGATATTTCTCCCAATTTAATATTTGTTACAAAACTTATAGTTATCAAGGATGCATATTGCTTATTAACACTAAGGTAATAATAATGTTTGACCTTAGGATGAAATAACAGGGATCTTCATCTCTTAGGAGAGGTGTGCAAATCTTAAAGATCCTTGTAGTTGCTTGTTGAATAATTAAAGATTATGAACTCTCAGCTCTCCATTTTAAAAACATCGATTATTCTATGCTAAGTTAGATCAAGATACACCTATGATAAGGACTTGGTTGTGTGACGAATAAACTGATCTGGATGAGGTAACTTAAGGACATGGTTATAGGTTCATAGTATGATGCTAAGATGAGTAGCACCTCATTATAACCTTTAATAATTATCAATATAATATTAAGATTCGATAGAAGGATTAATCTAAATGTTTCTTTAATTATTAGAATACATATCAGCGGATAAAAGAAGTAAAACCAGAAGATACTATCGATATATTCGGTCAAGTCAAAGCTAAGTAGGAAAAGTTTGCCCAGCATCTGCTACTTGCAAGAATGGAGAGATTATGCGTCAAGATTTTCCCTGCATTATTATGACCATAACTTCGGGACGAAGTTTCCTGAAGGGTGGGTGTATGTAACGCCCCATATTTCGACTAGACAGGTTTATCCGTGACACATATTGAACTTTATTTCCTTATTATCTGTTGGACTTAACTAGACTGGGTAAACTATACTTATGACACGATACACCCGATTATATGTTGCTACCATGTGTATGTCGTTATTATGTTATGAATATGATGTTATGATATTATGATCTTACTATGTTCATGCAGTTAATAGGTTATGGTTATCATGAGATTCGTTTCTTTTATGATAACGATATATATGTTTTAACGTTTTCATTAATGGAATGTGAAATATATGATGTTATACGTGGATGCCATCCTATGATGAAATTGATTGAATTGTTATATTTCATGCATACCTGTGATGAGCTAAAATTGTGGCGTGAAATAAAACGATGTTGATGATATAGATAAATTGGCAATCGAATGGAAATGCTTGTTATAAAATATGTATTTTGCGAAATACTAACCTACAGGATACAAGGGCTATGGGATAGCGAGATACTTGATCTAATACATGGGATAAGAACTTTTCCATGCAGTAAAAGCTTAGCAACCAAAATTGATGATACGATGACACAAACCGATAATCTCGATAGCAGCAAAGTATGAGTCGATAAGGGCGTAGGCCCAGTATGTTGAGAGGGATGGATGTGTTTCCCACCCTAGGTTTCCATGATACCCGAGGTCGTGGGAGGGCCGTGCTGAGACACGCTCCCCATGTTGTTGTGATGACGATGGTCGGATGCCTGCTAGGGGAGGATAGGTCCGCTGTTCAGCCGACGCTATCGCTCTCAGGTTCTATGTGGTCAGGTCGGTGAGTCCGACATCCACTTTTGTACTAGCAGAGGAAGGATAGGGAGGATGGAGGACGTAGGTTATGATGTGAGGATATGTTAGTTAGTACTGTTGAGGGTTGGATATTCCTTGATCTTTAGTTAGTGGGAGTAGATACCCTTCCTGTACTTGATTGATTAAACTAATGTAAACATAAAGACAATGATGTTAAATCGTAAAGGGTTAACTGTTAAATAACCGAGGATGTTAAAGTAATTATACTATATATTATGCTTGCTCTTCTGCATGGGGGTAAATACTATTATTAGTTAGCAGGTATGCATAGGTGGAATGGGGTTTGTTTATAGTACATATCCGACATGTGCATACACTGGCCATGCATGCACACCTTGTACGTGTACAATATTACTGGTGTATAACATACTTGTCATGCTTGAATAGTAGTATAAATGTCATAGATAACTCAGTTAAGGATACATCAATCAACTTAGGTAATGAATGGTTAGGTTGTTAATGTGTAAATAAGTGAATTAGTAATTATATGAAAACATTGTAATAATAAATTAAGACAAGTGTCGTCAGTTAACATTGTCATAGGAGAACTGTTGTGAATAGGGTAATGATAGTGTCTAATTAATTAGTAAAATTGTATAAGCCCTCACAAATGCTTTGTTTATAAGAACAAGGATGCTATATTGATGATAGGGTACTCATGTGATAAACAAATAATTAAGAATACTATGATTAATTCACCTTTTTATTATTATTAAATGGTGATTTAATTATTATTATTAATTAATAAATGGTGATTTAATTATTATTATTAATTAATAAATGGTGATTTAATTATTATTATTACTTAATTAAAAGCAACATTTATATCCCTCTCGTAACAATTGCAATATACGTAAGATTTAAAATATTGATTTATAAATTAATATTGTGTGATTATTTCCATTTCAAAAGTTAGCCATAATAGGATAATCATTTTTTTTTGGATGTGATGTGAAGAAATAGGTATTAAATATTATTTATTTATTCAGTATGAGTCTTAAAGTTTAAGTTACATGATAAGTTATCTTATCGGATTGGTGAAACCATTAAGACATGCCTTGTCCCAAACTGAAAAGTCAAACTAGAACATATATTATTGTATTATTTTATTCAAAAAACATCAAGTGCAAATATGGTGAATAAATGGAGAATTATTAAAATAGATCTCGAATAGAGAACCCGTAGGTAATACCTCCTACCATAATAAATACTTACCATCGAATAATTTAAGTACAATAAATTTACTGTAAGTGCATTAATTGTCGGTGCATTAAGTGAAGAAATATATTATTATATTGTAAACTTGTATAAATGTTAAAGTCAGGGGATTTAATGATTGAAGGGCTCGAGAGAGGGAATTTGGGGCGGTGGAGTAAGCCTCAAGTCTTCTCGAGGAAGGAAAGGTATTTAGGGAAGGGTGAAGGGAGAAGAAGGGAGGTTTTTCTTTGGGGGGAGAACTGTGATTTTGGAGGTGAAGCTGAGGAAGGGGTAAACTCCAACTCCAAGGAGGAGGTGGAAAAATCATAGGGAAAACTGCACCTATGGAAGTATAGTAAGGAATGATGCTCTCGGGATTATCGGTTTGTGGGCTCGGGGGCTAGGAAACCCGTCGGTTTCCTAGGGCCAGCATGATAGGAGCTGGTCGGTAGGGTGGTTCATTCAATCGGTTGCTAAGCTTTAAGGACAAAAATCTGGAAGGAAATCTACAGCAAGCTATGAGACAATCTACAAACTTCAAACTTCGGGCAACAGGTATTTTCCTTGTCAATTATCAGTTTATTATGCTGAAACATACTCTTATACTCTTATGCTAAAATATGTACATGAAGTAAGGTTAGGAAATTTTCATTTGAATAGCGATCAATTTATCAGAATTGTATACGAAATTTCATTTGAACAACATAAAATTTCAATTGGAAATTTTCTGAACTAGATTAGGGTAAGATTAATACATAGAAAATGACTTAGGGCTCTCTTGGAAAACCGGAGTATTACAAGGGTGGGTTGAGTCCAAAGGGAGGACCTAGTGGAGGATAGCATGGTGGACATTTTTTGTTGTTGTTGATATGCATATATTGCAAAGATTTGTTTTGGACATTGAGAAGATTTATTTTTGGACTAGATACATATATGTACATTGAACTCACATGTTCATGAACATTTTTTTGAGGATTATATACATGTTCTTTGAACTTACATATTCTGTGTTTGCTTTAAATGATCTACTTATTTTTGTTTATTTAGCATATTTAGTGTGATTTAAAGGTTTAGAATATGTATTTGCATGTTTAAATGAATGAATGAATATGTAAGAATGAATGTTAAGGATGTTATAATCTAGGTGCAATGAATGAATGTTAGGTTTTTATAGGAATTTTAAGAATGAATGAATGTTAAGAATGATTTATCTTTGAATGCTAGGAAGTTTTGATAGAAAAATGAATGTTAGGTTTAAACTTTCGGAATGTTAGGAAGTTGTGATTGAAATATGAATGTTAGGAAGTCAAAAAATGAATGTTAGGTTCAAATTTTGATATATGTATATTACCTGAATATGTTAAGAATGAATGTTACATGGTAAGAATGAATGTTAACAAAGTTATGATAGGTGCAATGAATGAATGAATGTTAGGTTTTTATATGAATGTTAAGATTGAATGTTAAGAACATGATATCTTTGAATATTAGGAAGTTTAGGAATGTTAAAGGAAGTTTAAAAATGGATGAACATAGGTTTAAAGTTCAGGAATGCTAGGAAGTTTTGATTGAAATATGAATGAATGTTAAGAATATGAATGTTATCTTTGAATGTTAGGAAGTTTATGAATGTTAGAAGTTTTGATAGAAATATGGATGAATTAGGAAGTTTAAAAATGAATGTTATCTCTGAATGTTAAGAAGTTTAGGAATGTTAGAAGTATGGATGAACTAGGAAGCTTCAAAATTAACATGTTAAGTTCAAATTTTAGGAATGTTAGGAAGTTTTGATTGAAATATGAATGTTAAGAAGTTGAAAAATGAATATTATGTTCAAATTTTGATAGGAATGTTAGGAATATGTTAAGAATGAATGTGATGGTAAGAATGGATCTAAGGAATTTATTATAGGTGCAATGAATGAATGAATGTTAAGGTTGAATGTTAAGAACATGACTGTTATCTTTGAATGTTAGGAAGTTTTTATAGAAGTATGAATGTTAGGAAGTTTAAAAATGAATGTTAGGATCAAATTTCAAGAATTTTTTAGGAAGTTTTGATTGAAATATGAATGTTAAGAAGTTGAAAAATGAATATTAGGTTCAAATTTTGATATGAATTTTTAATTAATAATTTTTATTTTGAATGTCTAGGTACATTTGATGCGGCTGAAATCATGGCAAATGGGGATAACAATTTTTTGTTTTTTAATCATAAGCGAAGATTACAGTATTGTGAAGCTTGTGCTAAATTAGAGCAATGATTTTAGACAACAATTTGATGAATTTTCATCGATTTGTTGTAAATAATCATTCATCTAATTTAGCATAAGCTTCACAATCCTGAAATATTTTCTTTTGATTAAAAATCAAATGATCATTGTCTCCATTTGCCATGATTTTATTTATGTGAACTTACACAAGTGATATTTTAAAGTAAAGATTCAGGGCGGAAAGTGGCGACAGCCACAGATCCGTTATCTCATCCCTTAAGTGGTCTAATAGACATATGGGGACTAGAATAATGTATTTTATACAAAATTAAGACAAATATTTTACACATTGAAGTTTTCATTACCAAAAAATTTTTGAATTCAAATTTCAGCATACTAAAGTACGATCATTTAGACTGTTATATTCCAGTTCCTTTGAAGATCATATACATAGAAAGAAAAAAATATATTGTACACAACATTTGAAAATGACATGGACAAAACCATTGATCTATTTATTTTTTATATAGTTAAAAACATCGCAATAGAATGACGTCGTCAATTATCTCTTCATGGTCATATTTGGACGATTTCCATTTTTTATTTTTTAATTATTTTTTCGATGGAACTTGAATCAATTTTATTCGAGATGCACATACTAAATGACTATATTGACAACATATAACATCAGGTTTATAATACTGAAAGTAGACATAATTTTGAGTCATATGGGTCTGCTGAAAAAAATAGCCCTTTAAAATGATGGATCCTCTCTCGTATATATATCCGTTGTCATTGTATTCTTCCAATAACTTCATTTTTCCTTCAGTGCATCGCATCAAATAATACTTCACATTTTCGTTGTTGTCTACAGGTACAATCATAGCAAAAAAATATCCTGTGCAAATTACAATTTACGTTAGGATTTTTAAATCAATTAAATTGACTAATATACATGTGTATAAGGTGATGGACAAGAATGAACAATCGACAAAACATTGGTATTTGATCATTACCTTCTGTAATAAGATCTGAAATTCTGTCGCCATCATATTATATTGCTATTTCTTCTGATTCTAATTCTTCTATGCTTGCTAGTGGCATTTTTCCTTTAAGATTAATCTCTGTGTGTTTCCAATGTTTTACGTAGTTGTTCGTTATGTTTTCACAAACTTCTGTAGATTCAATATTTTCAGTGCAAATATGACAGAAGCATGATTGCTTTCTACTGTCAATTATTATTTACATATTTATAATTATTTTTGAACTTGATATATATATATATATATATATATATATATATATATATTTTGAATTTTAATTTAACTATCCATCTTATTGTTAATTTGACTTATCCATGCAGGTTTCTTTAGATACGACTTTATAAATGATTTACCATCTATTGTGAGCTAATATTTTTAATCTTTTTGTTTTAGTTTTAAGTTAATTGGCACTTAATTTTTTTGGTTTGCATTATGTTTTATTTATTAACACAATTTAAATTTTAGGGGGGGGAGATAGGTTCTCTGTTTAATGCAGCAGATACTAGCACGGAGGTAATTTTGTTAACACTTGAATTGATCTTTTGATATAAGTTTAATATTTTAATTATTATGGATTTAGTTAATATTTGTTCAAGTAATTTATGAGATTCATAAATTGATTTTATACATGTTGCAGCTTGGGTCTCTTAAATCTTTTGGAGGTAAAGGGAAAACTCCTTTGGAGGATGGTGGTGGATAAGCGTTTGGAGAATTTGATGTAATTTTGTTAATAATTGAATTGGTTTTTGATATATACGTTTAATATTTTAATTTTTTGAATTTAGTTTAAATAATTTAAATGATATTCATAATCTGCTTTTATACATGTTGCAGGGTGGGTTGAGTCCAAAGGGAGGACCTAGTGGAGGATAGCATGGTGGACATTATTTTTTTGTTGATATGCATAGATTGCAAAGATTTGTTTTGGACATTGAGAAGATTTATTTTTGGACTAGATACATATATATACATTGAACTCACATGTTCATGAACATTTTTTTGAGGATTATATACATGTCCTTTGAACTTACATATTCTGTCCAAAGGGAGGACCTAGTGGAGGATAGCATGGTGGACATTATTTTTTTGTTGATATGCATAGATTGCAAAGATTTGTTTTGGACATTGAGAAGATTTATTTTTGGACTAGATACATATATATACATTGAACTCACATGTTCATGAACATTTTTTTGAGGATTATATACATGTCCTTTGAACTTACAGGGTGGGTTGAGTCCAAAGGGAGGACCTAGTGGAGGATAGCATGGTGGACATTTTTTTTTGTTGATATGCATAGATTGCAAAGATTTGTTTTGGACATTGAGAATATTTATTTTTGGACTAGATACATATATATACATTGAACTCACATGTTCATGAACATTTTTTTAAGGATTATATACATGTCCTTTGAACTTACATATTCTGTGTTTGCTTTAAATGATCTACTTATTTTTGTTTATTTAGCATATTTGGTGTGATTTAAAGGTTTAGAATATGTATTTGCATGTTTAAATAAATGAATGAATATGTAAGAATGAATGTTAAGGATGTTATAATCTAGGTGCAATGAATGAATGTTAGGTTTTTATAGGAATTTTAAGAATGATTTATCTTTGAATGTTAGGAATTTTTGATAGAAAAATGAATGTTAGGTTCAAATTTTGATATATGTATATTACCTGAATATGTTAAGAATGAATATTACATGGTAAGAATGAATGTTAACAAAGTTATGATAGGTGCAATGAATGAATGAATGTTAGGTTTTTATATGAATGTTAAGATTGAATGTTAAGAACATGATATCTTTGAATATTAGGAAGTTTAGGAACGTTAAAGGAAGTTTAAAAATGGGTGAACATAGGTTTAAAGTTCAAGAATGCTAGGAAGTTTTGATTGAAATATGAATGAATGTTAAGAACATGAATGTTATCTTTGAATGTTAGGAAGTTTAGGAATGTTAGAAGTTTTGATAGAAATATGGATGAATTAAGAAGTTTAAAAATGAATGTTATCTCTTAATGTTAAGAAGTTTAGGAATGTTAGAAGTTTTGATAGAAGTATGGATGAACTAGGAAGCTAAAAAATGAACATGTTAAGTTCAAATTTTAGGAATGTTAGGAAGTTTTGATTGAAATATGACTGTTAGGAAGTTGAAAAATGAATATTATGTTCAAATTTTGATAGGAATGTTAGGAATATGTTAAGAATGAATGTGATGGTAAGAATGGATCTAAGGAATTTATTATAGGTGCAATGAATGAATGAATGTTAAGGTTGAATGTTAAGAACATGACTGTTATCTTTGAATGTTAGGAAGTTTTTATAGAAATATGAATGTTAGGAAGTTTAAAAATGAATGTTAGGATCAAATTTCAGGAATTTGTTAGGAAGTTTTGATTGAAATATGAATGTTAAGAAGTTGACAAATGAATATTAGGTTCAAATTTTGATATGAATTTTTAATTAATAATTCTTATTTTGAATGTCTAGGTACATTTGATGCGGCTGAAATCATGGCAAATGGGGATAACGATTTTTTGTTTTTTAATCATAAGCGAAGATTACAAGATTGTGAAGCTTGTGCTAAATTAGAGCAATGATTTTAGACAACAATTTGATGAATTTTCATCGATTTGTTGTAAATAATCATTCCACTAATTTAGCATAAGCTTCACAATCCTGGAATATTTTCTTTTGATTAAAAATCAAATGGTTGTTGTCTCCATTTTCCATGATTTTAGTTATGTGAACTTACACAAGTGATATTTTAAAGTAAAGATTCAGGGCGGAAAGTGGCGACAGCCACAAATTCGTTATCTCATCCCTTAAGTGGTCTAATAGACATATGGGGACTGGAATAATGTATTTTATACAAAATTACGACAAAAATTTTACACATTGAAGTTTTCATTACTAAATAATTTTTGAATTCAAATTTCAGCATACTAAAGTACGATCATTTAGACTCTTATATTCCAGTTCCTTTGAAGATCATATACATAGAAAGAAAAAAATATATTGTACACAACATTTGAAAATGACATGGACAAAACCATTGATCTATTTATTTTTTATATAGTTAAAAACATCGCAATAGAATGACATCCTCAATTATCTATTCATGTTCATATTTGGACGGTTTCCATTTTTTATTTTCTAATTATTTTTTCGATGAAACTTGAATCAATTTTATTCGAGATGCACATACTAAATGACTATATTGACAACATATAACATCAGGTTCATAATACTGAAAGTAGACATAATTTTGAGTCATATGGGTCTGCTGAAAAAAATAGCCCTTTAAAATGATGGATCCTCTCTCGTATGTATATCTGTTATCATTGTATTCTTCCAATAACTTCATTTTTCCTTCAGTGCATCGCATCAAATAATACTTCACATTTTCGTTGTTGTCTACAGGTGCAATCACAGCAAAAACATCTCCTGTGCAAATTACAATTTACGTTAGGATTTTTAAATCAATCAAATTGACTAATATACATGTGTATAAGGTGATGGACAAGAATGAACAATCGACAAAACATTGGTATTTGATCATTACCTTTTCTAACAAGATCTGAAATTCTGTCGCCTCCAGATGATATTGCTATTTCTTCTGATTCTAATTCTTCTATGCTTGCTAGTAGCATTTTTCCTTTAGGATTAATCTCTGTGTGTTTCCAATTTTTACGTAGTTGTTCGTTATGTTTTCACAAACTTCTGTAGATTCAATATTTTCAGTGCAAATATGACAGAAGCATGATTGCTTTCTACTGTCAATTATTATTTATATATTTATAATTATTTTTGAACTTGATATATATATATATATATATTTGAATTTTAATTTAACTATCCATCTTATTGTTAATTTGACTTATCCATGCAGGTTTCTTTAGATACGAACTTTATAAATGATTTACCATCTATTGTGAGATAATGTTTTTAATTTTTTTGTTTTAGTTTTAAGTTAATTGGCACTTAATTTTTTTGGTTTGCATTATGTTTTATTTATTAACAAAATTTAAATTTTAGGGTGGAGAGATAGGTTCTCTGTTTAATGCAGCAGATGCTGACACAGAGGTAATTTTGTTAACACTTGAATTGATCTTTCGATATAAGTTTAATATTTTAATTTTTATGGATTTAGTTAATATTGGTTCAAGTAATTTATGAGATTCATAAATTGATTTTATACATGTTGCAGCTTGGGTCTCTTAAATCTTTTGGAGGCAAAGGGAAAACTGCTTTGGAGGATGGTGGTGGACAAGCGTTTGGAGAATTTGATGTAATTTTGTTAATAATTGAATTGGTTTTTGATATATAAGTTTAATATTTTAATTTTTTGAATTTAGTTTAAATAATTTAAATGATATTCATAATCTGCTTTTATACATGTTGCAAGGTGGGTTGAGTCCAAAGGGAGGACCCAGTGGAGGATAGCATGGTGGACATTTTTTTTTTTTGTTGATATGCATAGATTGTAAATATTTGTTTTGGACATTGAGAAGATTTATTTTTGGACTAGATACATATATGTACATTGAACTCACATGTTCATGAACATTTTTTGAGGATTATATACATGTCCTTTAAACTTACATATTTTGTGTTTGCTTTAAATGATCTACTTATTTTTGTTTATTTAGCATATTTGGTGTGATTTAAAGGTTTAGAATATGTATTTGCATGTTTAAATGAATGAATGAATATGTAAGAATGAATGTTAAGGATGTTATAATCTAGGTGCAATGAATGAATGTTAGGTTTTTATAAGAATTTTAAGAAAGAATGAATGTTAAGAATGATTTATCTTTGAATGTTATGAAGTTTTGATAGAAAAATGAATGTTAGGTTTAAAGTTTCGGAATGTTAGGAAGTTGTGATTGAAATATGAATGTTAGGAAGTCGAAAAATGAATGTTAGGTTCAAATTTTGATATACGTATATTATCTGAATATGTTAAGAATGAATGTTACATGGTAAGAATGAATGTTAACAAAGTTATGATAGGTGCAATGAATGAATGAATGTTAGGTTTTTATATGAATGTTAAGAACATGATATCTTTGAATATTATGAAGTTTAGGAATGTTAAAGAAAGTTTAAAAATGGATGAACATAGGTTTAAAGTTCAGGAATGCTAGGAAGTTTTGATTGAAATATGAATGAATGTTAGGAACATGAATGTTATCTTTGAATGTTTGGAAGTTTAGGAATGTTAGAAGTTTCGATAGAAATATGGATGAATTAGGAAGTTTAAAAATGAATGTTAAGAACATGAATGTTATATCTGAATGTTAAGAAGTTTAGGAATGTTAGAAGTTTTGATAGAAGTATGGATGAACTAGGAAGCTTAAAAATGAACATGTTAAGTTCAAATTTTAGGAATGTTGGGAAGTTTTGATTGAAATATGAATGTTAGGAAGTTGAAAAATGAATATTATGTTCAAATTTTGATAAGAATGTTAGGAATATATTAAGAATGAATGTGATGGTAAGAATGGATCTAAGGAATTTATTATAGGTGCAATGAATGAATGAATGTTAAGGTTGAATGTTAAGAACATGACTGTTATCTTTGAATGTTAGGAAGTTTAAAAATGAATGTTAGTATCAAAGTTCAGGAATTTGTTAGGAAGTTTTGATTGAAATATGAATGTTAAGAAGTTGAAAAATGAATATTAGGTTCAAATTTTGATATGAATTTTTAATTAATAATTCTTATTTTGAATGTCTAGGTACATTTGATGTGACTGAAATCATAGCAAATGGGGATAACGATTTTTTATTTTTTAATCATAAGCGAAGATTACAGGATTGTGAAGCTTGTGCTAAATTAGAGCAATGATTTTAGACAACAATTTGATGAATTTTCATCGATTTGTTGTAAATAATCATTCCTCTAATTTAGCATAAGCCTCACAATCCTGGAATATTTTCTTTTGATTAAAAATCAAATCATCGTTGTCTCCATTTGCCATGATTTTAGTTATGCGAACTTACACAAGTGATATTTTAGAGTAAAGATTCAGGGCGGAAAGTGGCGAAAGCCACAGATCTGTTATCTCATCCCTTAAGTGGTCTAATAGACATATGGGGACTAGAATAGAGTATTTTATACAAAATTAGGACAAAAATTTTACACATTGAAGTTTTCATTACCAAATAACTTTTGAATTCAAATTTCAGCATACTAAAGTACGATCATTTAGACTCTTATATTCCAGTTCCTTTGAAGATCATATACATAGAAAGAAAAAAATATATTGTACACAACATTTGAAAATGACATGGACAAAACCATTGATCTATTTATTTTTTATATAGTTAAAAACATCGCAATAGAATGACGTCCTCAATTATCTATTCATGGTCATATTTGGACGGTTTCCATTTTTTATTTTTTAATTATTTTTTCGATGGAACTTGAATCAATTTTATTCGAGATGCACATACTAAATGACTATATTGACAACATATAACATCAGGTTCATAATACTTAAAGTAGACATAATTTTGAGTCATATGGGTCTGCTGAAAAAAATAGCCCTTTAAAATGATGGATCCTCTCTCGTATGTATATCCGTTGTCATTGTATTCTTCCAATAACTTCATTTTTCCTTCAGTGCATCGCATCAAATAATACTTCACATTTTCGTTGTTGTCTACAGGTGCAATCACAACAAAAACATCTCATGTGCAAATTACAATTTACGTTAGAATTTTTAAATCAATTAAATTGACTAATATACATGTGTATAAGGTGATGGACAAGAATGAACAATCGACAAAACATTGGTATTTGATCATTACCTTCTCTAACAAGATATGAAATTCTGTCACCATCAGATGATATTGCTATTTCTTCTGATTCTAATTCTTCTATGCTTGTTAGTGGCGTTTTTCCTTTAGGATTAATCTCTGTGTGTTTCCAATGTTTTACGTAGTTGTTCGTTATGTTTTCACAAACTTCTGTAGATTCAATATTTTCAGTGCAAATATGACAGAAGGATGATTGCTTTCTACTGTCAATTATTATTTACATATTTATAATTATTTTTGAACTTTATATACTTTATCTATATATATATATATATATATTTTGAATTTTAATTTAACTATCCATCTTATTGTTAATTTGACTTATCCATGCAGGTTTCTTTAGATACTAACTTTATAAATGATATACCATCTATTGTGAGCTAATGTTTTTAATCTTTTTGTTTTAGTTTTAAGTTAATTGGCACTTAATTTTTTTGGTTTGCATTATGTTTTATTTATTAACACAATTTAAATTTTAGGGGGGGGAGATAGGTTCTCTGTTTAATGCAGCAGATACTGGCATGGAGGTAATTTTGTTAACACTTGAATTGATCTTTTGATATAAGTTTAATATTTTAATTTTTATGGATTTAGTTAATATTTGTTCAAGTAATTTATGAGATTCATAAATTGATTTTATACATGTTACAGCTTGGGTCTCTTAAATCTTTTGGAGGCAAAGGGAAAACTCCTTTGGAGGATGGTGGTGGACAAGCGTTTGGAGAATTTGATGTAATTTTGTTAATAATTGAATTGGTTTTTGATATATAAGTTTAATATTTTAATTTTTTGAATTTAGTTTAAATAATTTAAATGATATTCATAATCTGCTTTTCTACATGTTGCAGGGTGGGTTGAGTCCAAAGGGAGGAACTAGTGGAGGATAGCATGGCGGACATTTTTTTTTGTTGATATGCATAGATTGCAAAGATTTGTTTTGGACATTGAGAAGATTTATTTTTGGAATAGATACATATATGTACATTGAACTCACATGTTCATGAACATTTTTTTGAGGATTATATACATGTCCTTTGAACTTACATATTTTGTGTTTGCTTTAAATGATCTACTTATTTTTGTTTATTTAGCATATTTGGTATGATTTAAAGGTTTAGAATATGTATTTGCATGTTTAAATAAATGAATAAATATGTAAGAATGAATGTTAAGGATGTTATAATCTAGGTGCAATGAATGAATGTTAGGTTTTTATAGGAATTTTAAGAATGAATGAATGTTAAGAATGATTTATCTTTGAATGTTAGGAAGTTTTGATAGAAAAATGAATGTTAGGTTTAAACTTTCGGAATGTTAGAAAGTTGTGATTGAAATATGAATGTTAGGAAGTCAAAAAATGAATGTTAGGTTCAAATTTTGATATATGTATATTACCTGAATATGTTAAGAATGAATGTTACATGGTAAGAATGAATGTTAACAAAGTTATGATAGGTGCAATGAATGAATGGATGTTAGGTTTTTATATGAATGTTAAGATTGAATGTTAAGAACATGATATCTTTGAATATTAGGAAGTTAGGAATGTTAAAGGAAGTTTAAAAATGGATGAACATAGGTTTAAAGTTCAGGAATGCTAAGAAGTTTTGATTGAAATATGAATGAATGTTAAGAACATGAATGTTATCTTTGAATGTTAGGAAGTTTAGGAATGTTAGAAGTTTTGATAGAAATATGGATGAATTAGGAAGTTTAAAAATGAATGTTATCTCTAAATGTTAAGAAGTTTAGGAATGTTAGAAGTATGGATGAACTAGGAGCTTAAAAATTAACATGTTAAGTTCAAATTTTAGGAATGTTAGGAAGTTTTGATTGAAATATGAATGTTAGGAAGTTGAAAAATGAATATTATGTTCAAATTTTGATAGGAATGTTAGGAATATGTTAAGAGTGAATGTGATGGTAAGAATGGATCTAACGAATTTATTATAGGTGCAATGAATGAATGAATGTTAAGGTTGAATGTTAAGAACATGACTGTTATCTTTGAATGTTAGGAAGTTTTGATAGAAATATGAATGTTAGGATCAAAGTTCAGGAATTTGTTAGGAAGTTTTGATTGAAATATGAATGTTAAGAAGTTGAAAAATGAATATTAGGTTCAAATTTTGATATGAATTTTTAATTAATAATTCTTATTTTGAATGTCTAGGTACATTTGATGCGGCTGAAATCATGGCAAATGGGAATAACGATTTTTTGCTTTTTAATCATAAGCGGAGATTACAGGATTGTGAAGCTTGTGCTAAATTAGAGTAATGATTTTAGACAACAATTTGATGAATTTTCATCGATTTGTTGTAAATAATCATTCCTCTAATTTAGCATAAGCTTCACAATCCTGAAATATTTTCTTTTGATTAAAAATCAAATGATCGTTGGCTCCATTTGCCATGATTTTAGTTATGTGAACTTACACAAGTGATATTTTAAAGTAAAGATTCAGGGCGGAAAGTGGCGACAGCCACAGATCCGTTATCTCATCCCTTAAGTGGTCTAATAGATATATGGGGACTAGAATAAAGTATTTTATATAAAATTAAGACAAAAATTTTACACATTGAAGTTTTCATTACCAAATAATTTTTGAATTCAAATTTCAGCATACCAAAGTACGATCATTTAGACTCTTATATTCCAGTTCCTTTGAAGATCATATACATAGAAAGAAAAAAATATATTGTACACAACATTTAAAAATGACATGGACAAAACCATTGATCTATTTATTTTTTATGTAGTTAAAAACATCGCAATAGAATGACGTCCTCAATTATCTAGTCATGGTCATATTTGGATGGTTTCCATTTTTTATTTTTTAATTATTTTTTCAATGGAACTTGAATCAATTTTATTCGAGATGCACATAATAAATGACTATATTGACAACATATAAGATCAGGTTCATAATACTGAAAGAAGACATAATTTTGAGTCATATGGGTCTGCTGAAAAAAATAGCCCTTTAAAATGATAGATCCTCTCTCGTATGTATATCCGTTGTCATTGTATTCTTCCAATAACTTCATTTTTCCTTCAGTGCACCGCATCAAATAATACTTCACATTTTCGTTGTTGTCTACAGGTGCAATCATAGCAAAAACATCTCCTGTGCAAATTACAATTTACGTTAGGAGTTTTAAATCAATTAAATTGACTAATATACATGTGTATAAGGTGATGGACAAGAATGAACAATCGACAAAATATTGGTATTTGATCATTACCTTCTCTAACAAGATCTGAAATTCTGTCGCCATCAGATGATATTGCTATTTCTTCTGATTCTAATTTATCTATGCTTGCTAGTGGCATTTTTTCCTTTAGGATTAATCTCTGTGTGTTTCCAATGTTTTATGTAGTTGTTCGTTATGTTTTCACAAACTTCTGTAGATTCAATATTTTCAGTGCAAATATGACAGAAGCATGATTGCTTTCTACTGTCAAATGCATCCATGTTTTGGAAGGCTTTTGTTTGAATAGAGTGAAAATCTATAGTCCCATGTATGGTGCTAGCGTCGAATGATATTGATCTATTTATATTTTGGACTCCAACAAGCCAAAAAAACCTAGGACACAAATGAGAAATTTTGATGTTAGGTACATATTTTTTTTTAAATTGACAATAAAATATAAATTAAAACATTTGTGTGTACATACCTGCGCACATATTTTGATTGTTGATTATAATCATGGTTTAGATGTGATTTACACCATTGGAAAACCTCTGCAACTGAATGGAATTGTGAAGAACTATGGCTCATTTGCAATCTTCGAAGTGCTCTTTTTATGCATGCTCCTGCACCATCATGTTCACCTTTTCCATGACCAGTTTCAAAGAAATTCCAGTGATGTTTAATGTTCAATGCTTTATGAAGTCGACATAACCAATAAAATGATCGCGAAAATTTAAATTGTCCATCACATCCATCTGACCATATCCAATGCTCATTGAGTTTAACATTACATCCCTTTAGTGAATTGTAGAAAATACTTTCAATACAATGCTGAACAAAATGTGTATCGTGTGTATGATCGTCACTGATATAAAAGTGATATTCTTTAATCACATCTCGATTGTCACACGTGCTTTCAATGCCATCAACATCTTGTTGAGAATGTCTATATAAAACATGGAAAAATATCAAAACTTGGTCAGAATGATAGTATTCACTCTGTATCTCTTTTTGTGCAGCAAATGTGTAATTTTATGCAAAATCAACCACTGAGAAAATTGTTCCTAGTGGAAACATTTCATGAGACTATTTGAATTGAAGGTCTTGCCAACGTGTTGTATGTGAATGCTTGATGTATTTATAAATTTCACTTTCAAATTTCTTGAGAAAATTTGTCACACCTATTTTATCTTCTCGCAAATCAATCGTTTTGGAATGTACATCACTAGTACTAGTAATGTATTCATATCTTCTCCAATCAACGGTGACATTTGACAGTGAGTGATTAGTATCGATAGGATATTTATTGTGGAATAAAACCAAATTTCTACAATGATTACAATGTTTTCCATTGACACATTTCTTATTATAAAATACTTCATCATGATTTCTCTCACATAGGGTTTGAGATATGAATTCACGTATTATGGGTAGAGGTGGTGAATTCATCCAAAACAATTTACCAAATTCAAGAAATGTGTCGTAATATAATTGAAATTGCACATGATAACGACAACAACATGTGTCACACATAGTAATAGGTCTAACATACCATGGTTTTAGTTGCACAAATGTAGTGATTGACACATTAATTCCACGATGATCTTCCTTGAATTTATTGAACAATTGTACTTGTGTCATATCCATTATATGTTTTGGACTGCTTACATATACTCTTCGTGATACTCTTTGTCGTATTACATCTCTTGAATTTGGTGAAACTCGAGCATTTGTCAACCAATATTCCCATACAATATCTTTAACTCCTGCTCCCATTCTATCTTTGTAAGGTTGTCTACAAATAATTGCCCAGCAAGAAAGTTCATCATTTTCATCTATTTGCATTCTGAATTTGCTATGTTTGTATAATGTCTTTCTTGAGGTTCCAACTGCTTTTGCTAGCTGTGTTGTCAAACATTTTTGTTTAGTACTAGTCAAAATAATTGCTGTATGAATTGCTCTTCGTGCAACACTAATGTCTTTCTTCCTAGATTTTCCAAACTTTTTTATTGCATCACCTATATTTTCTATCACATTGAACATTTTTGGGTGACTTAAACTTTGGTATTCTGGTGGATGAAGTGGTGTTTTCTTGTATGGCATGTTGTTCAGGGTTGAGCAGTGGAGCTTTTTTTGTATGGCTAATTAAAAGAATCATTGATTTTAATACAGAAACATCGCTTTTTGTTGCAAAAAATTTCAACAATAATCAATCTGAATCTACTTTGAAAGTATTAAGAGAAAATCACAATGAAAGGTTGTTGGGACAGACAATTAATTTGATACATCAATGTTCTTTAAAGCCACAGTATGTTTCTCGGGGAATAGTGTCAACTGTTTTTGAGGGAGAGATTGTACAATTCAAAGCACTAGATGCTGGTGAGTTTGGTATTTTAGTTCATAAAGTCTTCTGCAATTGCAAGGATTGTGGTGTATTTGAAGGATCCCTTATAAGATGGCCTGCAAACAATTTGCTTGACCTCGATAATGTTCCTTTGGATGTTATACTAAAAAATAAAGTAGGCGAAGAAATGGTCAACTTTTGGAAAGTTTTTGAAGAATGTCCTTTACAGATGGTCCTTCCAAGTACTCCTCATTGTGAATATACAGATGTTAAAGGTAATGCAACAAGGCCATACAATTCCGTAAAGCGGCAAGCCTGCAATTCTGGAACTAAAATTTCTGAAATAAATTTGAGATCAGAACCTTATAGGCCTGCAATAAATATGGGTGCATTACTTTCAAACATTGGTACTGAACATTGTTGCTCAAATCTTTGTATATCAAAAATTCCACATGGATTGATACTTGACTGTGCAAAGAAATTTGATAGTAAGAATGGAAATTCAAAAAGACAGTTTTTTATGAATTCTTTGGGATCAAATGCTCCTGTGGCCAAAGAAGGAGATGACAGAAAAAGAAGCTTGTTTACAATGAGATTAAACATAGTAGACGTTTGTCAAAATGCATGGTATAAATGCCATGGGATAAAAAAAAATACTTTCTTCAATTATAAAAGAATGTTCATGAATGGTGATGTGAGAGATGTGCATGATAACAGTGGCTTGGAAAAAGCCAGGGCGAACACTACTGCACTGGTAGCTACTATTAATAAAATTGTAGTAGAGAATTCAAACAAATCTCCACATCTTACACGAATAATTAGTAAAGATGGAACAAGGACAACCTTGAAATTATTGCGCGCTAATATGTCCCATGGTTTACGCCAAAAAATGGCTAATGATGAAATCACAGAAATTAGTTTTCCTACAGTATCACAATCCTCTTTTAGCAAGGTGATTAGAGAAGATTTTCCAGATGTTAAAATTTCTAAATCAAACAACTTTGCAAGGTGTAATGTGTGCATTAGAATACAAGACAGACTTAAGGGGACCACTGATCCAGTTGAGGTGGAAAATTTGCGAGAAAATCAGGATGCCCATAATAAATACGTCTCAAGTTGTCGCCAGCTCTATTATGCTTACAAGTCGGCTTCCCAACAAAATACGAAGACTTATCTCAGTATTGTCCATGACAAAATGGATAAGTCAAAGACTTCCATTCCAACGATGGGTAAGAAGGCAAAAGGTTTTAGTAATGTTATGAATCTTCCCATATCATTGACTGGAACGTTGACTCATGGGCACTAGACTAGGGGTTTTGCTCATTTCAGCCTCTCATTTTTAGAGATGGGATCAAATTTCACTGTGACATCCCTGGCTAAATGCTTGAAGTGTCTTGAAGAACTAGTGGTTGATAAGTATGGTGATTTTCTCTACATAGGCGGAACATCTAAGCACCATGTGCATGATGCTCTATTGCAATCAGACTCATATGAAAAGTGTTTGATATATAGACAAGATGTAATGCAAGATGATGTAATGTGTGTTTATGGTACTAATCAATGCATGCCAAATAGAAAACTACCACGTATATTGTTGTTGTAAATGGATAATTGTTCAGGTGATAACAAAAAATGATTTGTATTTGCATTTTTATCTCTTTTAACTGCAAGGAGAGTGTTCGAGAAAGTTGAAGTTGGATTCCTCCTGGTCGAACACACTCATGAAGACATAGATGGAACTTTTGGCAGGTTATCAGTAAAGCTAAAGCGCAAGGATATATTTTCTCTCCCATAAATTATGGATACGTATAGGACATGTGAAGATCAAAATTTCTTTGTTCCTTATCTAATTGATGAACTTTACGATTTTAATATTTTTGTGATACCCCACCTTTTGAATGGAAATGCCAAGATCGTCGATATAAAAAAATGCCAGTTTTTAAAATTTCAGCTCACGAAATAAAAAAGGACTAGAAACATATATTTCATTCCGGAATGGAGGGATTAAGAAGGGAGGTGAACAATTTTGGTGTCCCAAGTTAAATTATTGGGAGGTTGTATATAAAGATTTGGACAGTCCCTTCGCGAGTGTTGATCAGTAATCAACTAACTTTTGGCCATCGACAAGCCATGATATTCATAGTGAACCTACAAGATCTGAACATGAAATTAAGGATTCCTATTTTAAGGAAAATGTTCCTGCTTTGCAGGATTGCTATGTTGGACAGCTATGCAACAAACCTAGAGATGAATTCATTCCAAGAGTGGATGTTGTAAAGGGCCAAATGGTCATTGTGCAATCACCAGACCCATATTGTGCAATCTGGTTGGGTAAGGCGATTGATGATGTTTATCAGGAGTCAGATGCTAGTACTGTTGAGTCTTACAAAGTAGAGGTGCAATGGTGGAAGCCAACAGGAGCATCGAAGGATCTAAAGGTCTTGTATAGAAACTGCTTAGATAGACAGCAACAATGGGTTGTAGGTGCAAAAAAAAATATGCAGACCGATGTAAATATCATCATATGGGCATGGTCACCAAGGCAAGGATGGGCAGGAGAAATAATTAGAATAAACGAGAAGGGCCTTGTAGCAGTCAAGGCACAAGGAGTAAACATGGGGAATAATGTTCAGAATGTTGGATGTTCTCAAGGGTTGATAGTAGACAAAATTGGTTTCTAAATTTCCCTATGTGGCAGTTTTAAGCAACAAAATTGTTGTGTTTCTAAATTTCCACTTTGTCAATAAAAAGTTGTATTTTTTCATTTTCATCAATAAAAATTTTATAAAAAGAAAGAACACCTTAATTACAAAATTGGGATTGATAATGGATGGTTATTTGTTACAAAATTGAATTTGTGATAAGTGTAGTCATTTGCGCAGTAACTGTTGTTAAGTGTTGTAATTAACACCTTAATTACTAGTTACTTGTGCTTCAGAATAATTAGCTTTTAGAAGTGGTTTATCTGCTGCACTTAAAATCAAGTAATTATCCTCAGAGTAACTACCAAAATACTAAAATAAGATCCAATATACTCAAACTGCCAAATTGAACGGTGCTCATAAGAGAAAATATTCTATACGAGCCAATATTATAATTAAACTATATTTCTAATACTCAATGTACCAAATCAAATATGCCACGTGTCACAATATGATCATTCCAAGTGACACCCTAGGATACTAGATATCAACATTTAAACACAAAATTTATAGACATCTTGTTTCAAAGACTATGCTGGCAAGTGGAAGTATTCTCAGAGAAAGAGCAGCCGCTCTTTCCCAAAGGTGTTATATTGTTACGATTCCCCCGTAAATGAAGGGTCGGCCGACCCTTCTTATTCCAAATATTCTTTTCATAATAGTTTGACACTACAAGAAGACTCGGTCGATCCTTCTTGTGTTCACTATTATGGATATAGCCGAATTGTTGGATAAAGGTTTTCAAAATTAACTACGAAAAGAAGGGGTGGCCGATCCTTCTTGTCGAAAAACGGAAGTCGGGAGAAACCATTTTTATATGTTAAAACTTCCAAGGTGTTCTATTTTTAAAATTGGCTTGTAATTAAAACGTTGGCCAACCTTTCTTATCCCTAATATTATTTTCATAATAGTTCGACACTGCAAGTAGGGTAGCTCAACCATTCTTATTCCAAATATTCTTTTCATAATACTTCGACACTGCAAGAACTATCGGTCGATCCTTCTTGTGTTCTCCATTATGGATATGGCGGAATTGTTGGATAAAGGTTGTCACAAATAACTATAAAAAGAAGGGGTGGTTGATCCTTCTTGTCGGGAAACGAAAGTCGGGAAACGAAAGTCGGGAAAAACCATTTTTATATGTTACAACTTCCAAGGTGTTCTATTTTTTAAATTGCCTCGTAATTGAGAGGTCAGCTGACCCTTCTTTTTCCCAATATTATTTTCATAATAGTTGGACACTGCAAGAAGGGTCACTTGACCCTTCTTATTCCAAATATTCTTTTCATAATAGTTCGCCACTGAAGTTCAGCTTGCCCGTTTAGCTTGCCGGTGTTATCACTAGCATTGTCCTAGATGAAACTGGGAGGTTCAATTTCTAAAAAGGATGTGAATCATCTAGGTAGGTATTCACGGCCTCAAGGGTTAAATGATAAAAATACCATGCGCAAAACTTTGCAAGGAGAATTAAATTGCAGAGGTCCTCCTCCAGTTACATATTTGCACAAATAAACGGTCTAGATCTTCGGTGGTGAAGATCTACAATCATGAGCAAGATTCGCGAAAAAAGGGTGAGGTGTTTTAGACGCAGGATGGAGGTTTATCCAATGAGAATCTTAAGTAGTATATCAATGGCCAATGGAGCAGATCGATGGTCGGGAACTACTTCTCCGATACGACATGCGCAGAGAAAACAAATTTTCGGATCCGCGAACTTTTCGTAGAGGCACATGAGTTTGGACGGCGCAGATCTTAGGAGGACGAGATCTATGGCCGATGTTTTTTTCGTGGATATAACTTGCACAAAACAAAAACACAAGTGAAATCCATGAATTTTTCAAAAGTCACACCGTTTGGAGGCCAGGATTCATGCAAGATCCAGATCAACGGCGGGCGACTTCCCAATATTATTTTCATAATAGTTTAACACTACAAGAAGGGTCGGTCGATCCTTCTTGTGTTCTCCATTATGGATATAGCTAGATTGTTGGATAACTGTTTTCACAATTAACTACGAAAAGAAGGGGCGGATGATCCTTCATGTTGGAAAATGGAAGTACAATTGACTTGATATTCAAATAATGATTGAATATTTTAGACATTGATTTTTTCACCTTAAAATTTTAAACATTTACAAATGAAACTGCAATCTTCAAATATACAATTGCATTTTTTTATTTGAAAGTCACTTTTCAAATCAGAAATTGCATTTTTATTTATTTTAAATTCAACTTCACAGTAATTTAAAGTCGTTGAAAGTTTTAGATTCTCCTTATCCTTAATCAGATCATCTCCTTTGAAGGAGTAATAAAAGACTAAACTTTTATTGGAGCTTCCACTTGTAGACTTAGAAGCACTATACTCATTCCACGCATGAATTACTGTACTAAAACAACATTCGATGACTGCTGCAAGTGTCTTTGAAAGAATGAAACCAAATCATTCACTAAATACATCATACCTCCTGCACAAGGTGGTAGTATAAGTTAAACTTCAAAAAGTGTTGAAAATCCCATAGTCATCCATGGATTCCAATTTCCATCCCATTAACTTGGACTAGTAACTCGTGGATGCAGGATAGAGAAACTTTATAAAGCCTCCTACCCTGATGATTTTCCCAACTTCAGCTACAAAGGGAATATTCTTGCAAATCCTGGGAAGCTCTCTGGGCCAGATGTAGTTATTTGTTGATGAATAGTGCAAAAAATGTGCGATGGTGATAACAAGTTTACTATTTGTTAAGTCTGATACTACATCATCCAAGAGTCGCTCAACAAACTTTGAGATAGAATGTTGATTCAACCACTTGGCGCAGTTAGAATAAGCTGACAACATGATCTGGAGGCACATACATTCGAATATTAGCAAGCGGATAGGCTAGACATGGTGGTATTGCATCTTTCTTGAATACCTGCATAGCAAACAAATAACTTTTTATCACGCTGCCGTAAAAGGAAACCATTTCCAACAAATGCAAAAATAATTGTTTTATTGCATCCAATGCGTGAGCACGCATATCATTATGCACAATAAGAACAGAGAGACTATTCCTAAATTTCCAAGTGCACCATAATAGAGGATGGCCAGACAATTGGTTTGGACATCCCGCTTGAATGGGTTAGCTCCTAACACCATAGTTAGTGGAAGCAAAGGCATTCAACCAATGAATCATACTTTTCAAATGATAAGAAAACACTTAACTTAGACGTGTGTATAATAATGACTACAAAATTTCTTTCTTACTGAGAAAAACCTTTTGGGGATATGTAATCTTTCAAGGTTAGCAAGTTGCTCCAATAAGTTGCGAAGAGGAAGAGGCTTCAAAATATGGATATCAATATTCTTCAATGATTTCATGCTACCTAGTATCTCCACAAATTTCTTTGCAGGAAAATGGTGCATTAGATCCATTATATGAGAACGTTTCTTCATAGCGATAAGATTCTGGCAGTTCACAGTTAAAGCCTCTTTTTAGCGCCAGCCCATTTCACATATTAAGTGTGCAATGTTGGGAGAGGAAATAATAGGCTTCTGTAGTCCATAACAATAGATTAGCTCAAGCTTTTGAAGAAGAGGGAAATGATAAATAAAGTGAGCTAAAGAGTCATCTATCAAAGCGAGCTAACAGTACCCCATTGACTCTTAGGCCATTTTCATGAACGAAAACAAGAGTAAGAAGAAGCTGACAACATGGTCTGGTACTAAAACAACATTCAACTGTTGCAAGTGTTAACGACTGCAACAACGCATGTTGTCTTAGATATAAAGCAAAGAACATAATGAAAAGTCCATGTATTGGGAATTCGACAGTGCTAATCTCCCTATGTACCCTCCTCATTGTAGGAACATAATGACAAATCCATACATACCTATGGATTTTCAAGGGAGACGACTTCGATATGCTCATATACCATGAGAAAAACTGGGGAGCGATCATAAGACTCAAGGCGAACAAACTCAAAAATTCCATGGCGAACAAACTGAAAAAATCCATTTCAGTTTGCTGTGAGTGGCCACTATCTTGATGGATTAGCCTATATATAGTGAGTGGCCACTGTGTTAATGGATTGAATGGGATGGCAGTCTGGGACGGATGGGGAATGGTAATTATGATAGTATGGAGGGATCATGGTGGTCAAAAATATCATCTGTAGCGACTATAGATTTTGGTGGAGTAATCGTACACGTATCACTCCAATCGATTCCTTGAAAATCCAACGTCCAACATGCCTGTTGCCAGTGCATTAAATGGCCTACCGCGGGCTAAATAATATTCACCGTAAATGATGGATTGTATCCCTCGTGTGAATAATCTCATCCTGCTTTCAGTCCAAATAATGTTTATGCCTTTTCAATGGTAATTATGACAGTATGGAGGGATCATGGTGGTCATAGATATCATCTGTAGCGACTACAGATTTTGGTAGAGTAATCCTACACTTATTACTCCAATCGATTTCTTGAAAATCCTACATCCAACATGCATGGTACCATTAATATGCTTAATATTCATTTAAAAAATCTTTGAAATTTTTTTAAAAATCAAATATGCCACATGTCACAATATAAGTGTTCCACGTGTCGCCAAATTTATAGAAGTTTTGCTTCAAAGACTTTGCTGGCAAGTATAAATATTCTCAGAGAAAAAGAAGCCGCTCTTTCTCCAAGGAATTCTATTTTTACCATTCCCATGTAGATGAAAGGTCAGTCGACTCTTCTTATTCCCAGTATTCTTTTCATAATAGTTTGACACTGCAACAAGGGTCGGTCGATCCTTCTTGAGTTCTCCATTATGGATATAGCTGAATTTCTCGATAAACGTTTTCACAGATAACTGCGAAAAGAAGGGGCGGCCGATTCTTCTTGTCAAAAACAAGGATTGAAAACAAAATTAATCAGAAACCATTTTTATATGTTATAACTTACAAGGTGTTCTATTTCTAAAATTCCCTCGTAATTGAAGAGTCGGCTGACCCATCTTATTCCCAGTATTATTTTTATAATAGTTTGACACTACAAAAGGGTCGAGCAACCCTTCTTATTCCCAATATTATTTTCATAATAGTTCGACACTGCAAGAAGGATCGGTCGATCCTTCTTGTGTTCACCCTTTTATGATATTTCAGTCTATTTAAGAAAAGAAAAAATAAATAATGCTTTGATTTAAAAAGAATAAAAAGAAAAAACGTTTGTATTTAAAATAAAACAAAAAGAAAGAATGTTTCTATTAAAAAATGAAATAAGAATGATTCTATTTAAAAAATAGAATAGTTTTCGTATAATGCTACTATAATGACACTAATGTAAATGTGTAAAGTTACTTATTTACAATTACCTGAAAAATTAAACTTAAGTTCGACGAGCATTATGGGCCACCAAGGAGCAAGAAGAGAATATAACTTGTGGTCATTGCAGAGTCTCTCATGCTCATAAGAGGTTTGGTGGATAAACAATTGAAACTGTGGTCAGTCCAGTGTCTGACCTCTTCTCTTAGTTGAATGGCGGGCCTTGCTTATGGAATGACGTTCCTAAGGTCTAGTGTGGAAGACTTCAAAAAAATCCTGCTAAATATTTATGAGTTAGTCTGCTTGGGCATCAAAGCACACAGAGAGTCAGCCGACCACATGTGGTATATCTCTCAGCAATTAACCTGTTACGACTCCAGAATTGATGATTTGGAACATAATCAAATTGAACTTATGGGGACAGTGGATTTTATAAAAGATGGAATTTTGAAGATGGCCAGGATGTCATAGTGCAGTCACTGCCAAGAATCCCCCTCCGTGGACATGATAATTGCTGAGGAAACCTCTGTTCAGCGGCATAATGTTTTATAGAAGAGATCCCTACTTGGATAAGTTTTTACATCAATTTTCGCTTTTTTTTGCATCAGCTTGTCAAATTTACAGAGCCATACTGGGAAAGTTATTCATGCTCCTAGGCTCTCCTTTTTGTAATGAATGGTTGTGCACAGCCTTCTGAATAAACCCATTTATATTCTTCAATATAATTATAGAGAAGTATTTTATAGAGAAATATGGTCAAATGATGAATATATCTTTCTGAATATAACTCATTGTATTTTACATAGTAATAACAAAAGCATTTTACATATTAAGAACAAAAGTATTTTATATATAAAGAACAAACATTTAAAATCGAAAAATCACCGATTATTGGAAAACATTTACAACTGAAAACTAGAATGGTCAAATAATGGAAAAATACTAAGGCTAGGTTGTCATTTCATGTATAACCAGAATGGAAAATAATGGAAAAATACTAAGCACAAGAAGGATCAAACGGCCTTTCTTGCAGTCTAGAACTAGTATGGAAATAATACTGGGCAAATCGCATGAATGGGGGGGACCATCGAAGGAGAGAACTGGAGACACTCTATACTTGGAGACTTGTAATGTTAAATACAATCTTTAAAGAATTTTAGTTAGTTTCTATTTTACTTTCTTTTGTTATGTGTATCAAGTTTACTTGATTCATTTTGGTTTTTCATACATACGTCTAATAACTCTATTTTGTATTGTTAAATCATAAACCATATAAATCTGTGTGCTTAATTTATCATTCATATGATTTTTATGCAGTCTATGCATCAGTCAATTTCTTTACTTGATTCATAGATTTTCACATTCTGCAATAACAGCGCAGTCATTATCATCATAATTTAATTTGTTAATTAGCTCATCGTTGACAGGACAATCACATTCTTTTTAATCCTTTGAATAAAATAACACAGGAATCTTTACTCTTGAAAATATGCATCAACTCTGCTCAGGAATATTTATTCAAAATTGAAGGGCTCAATACAAAACGAGTATCTCTTCAGGGGTTCCAACACTTACTACATTGCAAAAAATAAACATCTAATCCTTTGAATAAAATAACACCGAAATATTTATACATTGTAAAACCTCTCGAGGTAAAACCCTAACTGCTTCATAACTAAAAATAGAAAATTATAAACTAACTATTACATTCCATTTCGGTCAAAATTTATACAATTTCGAAAATTTCTCAGAATATAACATTTGATATCTTTCTATTGGCTCTAGCTGCTGACACGGCTTCTTTCTCAAACAGTAGTCTTCAAGTGTGCAAGTTGTACTTCATTTTCCCATATCTCTCCACTGTCTTCCATTGCTCTGTAGAAGGTACCTCAAAACTAGTCATCTCCTTGACCAGAACTTTCATCTCTATGTGCTCTGCAATGGAATTTGGAGGAACCTTTGCAGCTATCATGGCCAGCTGGTTTAGAATTTCAAAGTCAAGTGAGAGTTTCTTAAGTAGAATTTTCCCTATTAGAACATGAGTCAAACCTTGAAATTGCTCATGGTTCCTCCTAATCTTATATAGTAAATTATTATAATTGTCCTAGGAAATTAATTCATTATTTTCATCCCAAAACGAAGGCAGTCCCTTTTGTATTACCTTTTCAAATTCTTTTTTGAATGCTTCAGCCTGTTCCTCATCTGTTCTACACTAGCCTGAACATTGTCAATGTGAGAATGTTTGCCAAGGACTCTCCTAGCCCAAGTTAAGTCTGTTACCCTGGTTTCGATAGCCATTGCTTTCAGATGACCTTCTATCAGAGTATTTAAGAAAGTTATGGTACCCTGGGTTGTGTCTTTTGGTATCATATCTAAAACTTCTCTCATTGCATAACAGCTTTGTAAGTTATCATTTTCTATGGCTTCCTTTGTCTTCATAAAATTTAAATAAGGCCTCAATTTTGAAGCCGCATTGATGATTGAATCCCAAATCAAATGCTTTGAACCTTGCAATGCTAGTTGTCTTGACACTTGGCCTATCATCCTCTGATTTCTGCCTACCAAATCTTTATTGTTTTTCGACAACTCTTTTATTTCAATTTCCTTTTTCTGATTTTCCTCTTCTAGTCTTTGTTTTTCTTCTTTTAGTTCTATGATCTCCACCTCTTTTAAGCTAACTTGGGACATAGCTTGAACTATATCATCTATGCTTGCTTCTTTGTTGCCTTGAACTGTTCCTTTCTTCTCTTGTGCTGTATTTGCCAATTTGGCCTTTAGATCTTCAATTTCAGTCTTAAGACTCGATCTATATTTCTCCCAACTTTCCTCTTTTTCCTCAAACTTGAGCAATTTATCAAGGCTATCATCCAATTCTCGAGATAAAGTTTGTTTTTCTTGTTCTAACACAGTTAATTCAGAGGCTTGAATTATTCGAGTTGTTGGAATTCTAACCTTTTGCTAAAGTAATTGGATATTATTTTCTTTCTCAGCTAAAAGCTTTTTAATTGCCTCCCCTCTATTTGGTTCATCATTACTCTTCACCGGGTCATCTTGCAATCTTTTTATTTGTAGTTGGTGAACTTTGTTCTCTTTTTTCTCTTGCCTCAACTAGATTTGTAGCCTGTTCATTGTTTTCTGTAGTTTTTCCACTATTAAAGTAGCTTTAATCATATCAACATAAATCACCTCTCCATTCTGTCTGTGTAGGTGAATTTTATCAGGGACTGTTATCTTTTGCAAATTCAATTTCATTTATGTGACCTTATCATCAGACGATACGACCAAATTCAAAGTATTTTTTTTCCGGATCTCTGCTAGTCATCAGAGTTAATTTTGAATCAACAACATTCCTGACTTCTGGAAACAACTTATGCATTACTTTTGCTACTCTTTGTCTGTCTTTTCCATATTTTACACATATTTCATCTCTTGAATGAAATTTGCTAGAATCACCTGTAGCTCTTGCCTCGTCAAATTCGTATTCCTGTACATATCATCAATGCCCTTGGTATTTTTATTTCTTCATTCCCTTTCCTTTTTCAGATACAACTACTTCATCTTGCTAGCTTGATTTTAATCTTTTGGCTTCTCTTTCTTCCTCCACCTGCATATCAGTACTTTCATAAAAAAAATTTTACTTATTTCTTCAACCTTTCATGGGGCAGGTACCATCTCAGGTACCAACTCAGCTGAAAATTTATCCAAGGTAGAAGGATTAGCGTGTGAACTTCCCAAAACTTCTATGTATGATTCATATTGTAGTAAATTTGCCATCTTCGCTAATCCTTCAACCTCTTGGTGATCAAAGGCTTTATTTTTGTTCTCTTGCCTTCTCTCAGAAATAACATGACAAGAGTCATAATTAATAGCTGTCACTTTCCTAAAGCTCAGTGCTTCTAAATGTTTTTGTACAAAAGGGAGAGCATTTTTGTTCTTGATGATAAAAGGACCAATTTTTAAAGGTAACTTTATATATGTAGCTTTCTTGAAATGTAGAAAATGGTCATTTTATACTATCAAATTTTGTCTGATAAACTCCAAAGAAAAAACTCTCGAAGTCAAAAAGCTTAGTCAAATATAGGGCTCCCTAACAAATCCATAAAGTCTGATTAATGTATCTTGCTTCCCTAAAAACGAGTCTCCAATTGTTTTTTTTGGGCTTAATTGCATCAGAGTCTTCATCTCTTATAATAATCTAGGTAAATTTTCTCCCAACATTAATCTGTATACTTCTGATAAAATAAAATTCATAAAATTAAACATATTGTCTTCCACTCTTTCTGAAAACACAGATTGTGGGAAATGTAAATCTTTTCGACTGCTAAACAGGAGCATTTTCATCAGGTGTGTCTGGAATCTGAAATGTCTCGAAGTGTAGAAATTCACTAAGAGTGGATGTTCTGAGCCAATAATTCATCAAATTTAAGGTAGGGTACTTGACTGTAATCCATTTCTGGTTTAGCAATACTTAATCTAAAAATCAAACTTAATTGGACCTTTGTGACCATGGAATCATCATCAAACCCTAAAAACTGTGAAATGAGTGACAAAACTAACTGTGAATTTTCATCAAAGAAATTAATGTCGAGTGGATAGGGGGTGTTATCAATGGCAAGGCCAAGTTTCAGACAACTGGTCATGAAGGTTTGTTTGGTCTTAGGGGATGACTCTCTGTACCGGCTAACTAGGCCTTCTTCGGCAAAATCTTCTTGGTCGTGGGAGGAAAACAGGGGTATTTATAGGCCTTTCCTAACGGTAGATGCATTTACACGGCAAAGAATTTTCTTTCATGATGAATTCATAATGACTCTTTGACTCTGAGAATAATTTACTGCACACCACGAAATGAATTCCGGAAACCCTGAAGGTTGTTCGAGACAGAAATAGATAAAATGAGATCTATAAACATTGTGCACATCCAAATTTTGTTTATATAAACCCTCCAACTTGCTTTTGATTTTTGAAACTGATAATTTAACCATTATGGGTTCATGAATATCACTATCTCTGTCCACTAGGGTTTCTCCTATCCTCATAGTTTCAATGTTTTGACAGACAGTTTCACTACTTCCTTCCATCATGTAAAAAATTCTAGTTACTTTCACGAGTTAAGAGGACCTACCTGGCATGGACAAGATGAATAAACTATGCTCTGTCACTTTCGAGCAGCACAGACATGTTCCAATCCTCTATCGTTCATAACACAAAAGTCAAATTTTTACGTGCCATTCTCTTTATACACCACCAAAGGTGCTTTCGCAACGCGGGATGGTGGTTTTCGTTACCGCTTTCTCTGATTGCAGAATGATGTGGAGACAACATGTGTACATCAGTATCGTATTTCGCAACCGCTCAGACCTCCATTACGTCGAGCATGTTGGCGTTGCGGAAAGATTATGGACCGTCGATCTAACCCCGCTTTATCGAATAGTCGTTGATCTAACTTCCCTTTTATCATTCTCCCATGAGGTACGGCGGGCATTTTCCCATCATGTGTCCTTCTAGCCTCATCACACATTCCATGTCATCATACATTCCATGTCATCACTTCCTATGGTGTCAATTCTCTCTTTGAGGCTCACATGTGTGATATTTTGGCCTGCCAAAATAGAGATCAATTCATGTATAACCAGAATGGTCAAGAATGGAAAAATACAAATCACAAGAAAGGTCGGGCGACACTTCGTTTAGTAGATAATTGTGAACACGAATATCCAACAATTCTCCTGTATCCAGACTGGTGGACACAAGAAGGAGCATACGACCCTTCTTGCAGTCTAGAACTAGTATGAAAATAATATTGGTCAGAAGAAGGATCGACCACCCCTTCCTTTATGAGGGAATTGTGCAAATATTCAACCTATGAAGTATAGGTTGTCAATTGATGTATATCCTGAATGGTGAAGACTACAAAAATACTAACCACAAGAAGGGTCGGCTGACCCTTCATTTAAAAGAGAAATGAAAAAATATTTAATCTACGAAGGTTGGGATGACAATTCCCCACTACCAACTTCTGCAGTATATGGTAGGGATCGAGACATTTCCTAAGTTATAACATCTAAACAATATTTATTTGGACTTCCAACTCCCATCAAGAAGGATCGGCCGCCCCTTCTTTTAGTAGATAAATGTGAACACCAATATCCGACAATTCACCTGTATCCAGATTGGTGAATACAAGAAGGATTAAACTACCCTTCTTGCAGTCTACAACTATTATGAAAATAATAGTGGGCAGAAGAAGGATTAGCCGACCCTTCATTCATTTATCTCGAGCCTCATTCAAAATGGGGCATTGGTTAATGAAATTCAACTTGAAATGACCGGAATATTATACAGACACTGATTCATTTGATAATTTGTATATTTTTTACCACTTCAAATGACCCTCATAATTATCATATCGAAACACTGCAAAAACCAATTTCAAAATTGACAATATCAAAAGAAAAAGTATGGTTTTGGAACCTGGCTTTGGCACTTTTGGAAACAGATTTTGGCAGTTTAGGAACCGGTTTGGTCACTTTTGGAACCGAATTTGGCACTTTTGGATCTGATTTTGGCTGTTTCGGAACCGATTTTGTCACTTTTGGAACCTTGATTTGGAACTTTTGGAATCGATTTTGGCACTTTTGGAATCGGTTTTGGCACTTTCAGAACCGGTTTTGGCACTTTTGGAACCTTGAATGGGCACTTTTGGAACTGGTTTTGTTACTTTCATAACTGAATTTGGCACTTTTGGAACTGGTTTTGGCACTTTTGGAACCCATATTTGGCACTTTTGGAACCAGATTTTGCTTGATTTGGTGGTTTAGAAAGGCTATTTTTGACCCATATTCAAAGGCTGTTCCCATGAAAAATATCAGAGAGGCATCACTTTGACCCAACCCCCTTGGACTGCCCCTAGGAAGACTTCCTACGTTTGCGACATTGCAGAGCAGACAGACACAAATTTCTCTCCTCCATATTCAGACAAAACGACCGACTTTGAAGAAAATCGCAGGGAGAACCTTCGCAGACAGGGACATGCAAGATACAGAATGCACCACCTTCATGCATGAAATAGCCTCTTCAAACCTTCGGACTAGTCCACATTAATCTCCTGTATGCGAGACAGATGAAGATCAATGATAAGTTGTTTAGATTTGACATCAAATCATGATATGTGATGTAATTAAAATTGTACTTCATCTTAATCCAAATTTTGTTGGTGCATGCTATATGTTATTTCATTACATATGTAATAATTTCATTTCTTAGACTGAAAGGTTCTAATCAATTGCCTAGAAATTCATTACAGTTAATCATTATGGGATCTTTAATGCTCTTCTTAAACACAAAGACCAATATGGGCAATTTGTTAGTCGTCATATTCCATAGAAAAAGTGTTGCTATTCAATTTCTAGAGGGTAATCTTGCTATGAGTGAATTTTCATTTCCTGGTTGTGTTGTGGTTAAAATCGCATTAGTATCCTCATTATACTCAATGTGCCAAATCAAATATGCCACATGTCATAATAAGATCGTTCCATGTGTCACCCTAGGATACAAGATATCAACATTTTAACAACGAAATTTGTAGACGTTTTTCTTTAAAGACTTTGCTGGAAAGTGGAAATATTCTCAGAGAAAGAGCGGGTGTTGTTTCTCCAATGGGAGGAGCCTCGACCTAGGCACCCTAACATGACATGCATGCCTCATGCATTATACAACCTCCCTCACTTCGACCTACCTGCCCTCACATGTGCGACTTTATGGCTCCTTCTCGATTCTTCACTCACAGGTCCCTTCACCAGCTAGCTGACTGCAACAAGGTGTTCTATTTTTACAATTCCCTTGTAATTGAAGGGTCGGCTGACCCATCCTATTCCCAATATTATTTTTATAATAGTCCAACACTACAAAAGGGTCGAGCAACCCTTCTTATTCCCAATATTATTTTAAAAATAGTTCGACACTGCAAGAAGGGTTGGTCGATCCTTCTTGTGTTCTCCCTTTTATGATATTTGATTCTATTTAAAAAAAGAAAAAAGAAAGAATGCTTGGAACCTAGATTTGGCTATTATTGAAACGGATTTGGCAGTAAAATCCACAAAGCAGGTAATTTTCGAATATGAAAAATAAAAAAAGGAAACATAAACAAAATCAACATATTTATTAATTCTGTCAGCTTAATTATGGGCCATAAGATTAAGACATGTCAATAGATGATATCTAATATGGGGAATGCGAAAGACGAGTTGCGGGGGTTTAATTGTTCTGAAATATATACAACGTTCCCGCAATCCGCAATTGCGGGTTGCAGGACTACAACTCGAAATAAAAACAAAGTCAACTTCACAATAATTTAAAGTCGTTGAACTTTGGTGACCTGAAATTCATCGAGGAAGAAACAAAAACGATTGATAACATTCTATTTTTTCAAACTGTGGAGTTGGAAAGTCTTGAGATTTCCGACTGTCACGGGACTGACTATAAAATGTAGTGGAAATGGGTGAGGTGCGCATCTTTAAAATGAGTGAAACAAATTATGCGCAGTTAGAAGAAGCTGACAGCATGATCTGGAGGCACAGAGATTCGAAGATAGCATAGACATGGCGGTATTGCATGTCTCTTGAATACCTGCTTAGAAAACAAATAACTATTTATCACACTGCCATAAAAATAAACCATTTCCAACAAATGCAAAAATAATCATTTTATTGCAGCCAACGCGTGAGCACACATATCATCATGCTCAATAAAAACAAAGAAACTATTCCTAAATTACCTAGTGCACCATAACAGTTGGTCTGGGCATCCTGATTGGACGGGTTAGCTCCTAACACAGTTGGTCTGGGCATCCCGCTTGGACAGGTTAGCTCCTAACACCGTAGTTAGTCGAAGCAAAGGCATTCAACTAATGAATTATACTTTGCAAATTATAAGCAAACACTTAAATTAGATGTGTGTATAATAATGACTACAAAATTTCTTTCTTACCAGGGAAAACCTTTTGCGAATATGTAGTCTTTCAAGGTTTAAGAAAGTTGCTCCAATAAGTTGAGAAGAGGAAGAGGCTTCGGAATATGGATATCAATATTCTTCAATGATTTCAAGCTACCTATTGTCTCCACAAATTTCTCTGCATGAAAATGGTGCATTAGATCCATTATATGAGGACGTTTCTTAATCTCCCTATGTCCCCTCCTGGTTGCAAGAACATAATGACAAATCCATGCATACCCAGGGAACATAAGGCGAACAAACTGAAAAATTCCATTTCAGTTTGTTGTGAATGGCCACTGTGTTGATGGATTAGCCTATATATAATGAGTGTCAAATGTGTTGATGGATTGAATGGGGTGGGAGTCTAGGACAGATGGGGAATGGTTATTATGATAGTATGGAGGGTTCATGGTGGTCAAAGATATCATCTGTAGCGACAACAGATTTTCCTGGAGTAGTCGTAAACGTATCACTTCAATCGATTCCTTGAAAATCCAATGGCCAACATGCTTGTTGCCAGTGCATTAAATGGCCTACAGCAGGCTTAATAATATTCATCGTAAATGATGGATTGTATCACTCGTGTGAATAATCTCATCATGCTTTCATTCCACATAATGTTTATGTTTTGTCACGAACAAACTCTTTGGATGGGGTCAACGGTAATTATCACAGTATGGTAAATATCATAGTATGGCAGGATCTTGGTGGTCATAGATATCATCCGTACACTTCATACACCAATCGATTCCTTGAAAATCCTACAACCAACATGCCTGGTACCATTAATATATTTAATATTCGTTTAAAAAATCTTTAAACTAATTCTAAAAATAAAATATTCCACGTGTCACCATATAAGAATTCCACGTGTCTCCAAATTTTTAGAAGTTTTGCTTCAAAGACTTTGCTGGCAAGTAGAAATATTCTCAGAGAAAGAGCAGCCGCTCGGTTGCTCTTTCTCTAAGGGGTTCTATTTTCACCATTCCCTCGTAGATGAAGGTTCGGTCGACCCTTCTTATTCCCAATATTCTTTTCATAATAGTTTGACATTGCAAGAAGGATCGGTCAATCCTTCTTGTGTTCTCCATTATGGATATAGTTGAATTTCTGGATAAAGGTTTTCACAAATAACTACGAAAAGAAGGGGCGGCTAATCCCTCTTGTCGAAAAATAAGGAACCATTTTGTCAAATAACTCAGAAACCATTTTTATATGTTATAACTTACAAGGTGTTCTATTTTTTCAATTTCATCGTAATTGAAGGGTCGTCCGACCCATCTTATTCCCAACATTAGTTTTTTAATAGTTCAACACTAAAAAAAGGGTCGAGCGACACTTCTTATTCCCAGTATTATTTTTGAAATAGTTCGACACTGGAAAAAGGGTCGGTCGATCCTTCTTGTGTTCTCCCATTTATGATATTTCATTCTATTTAAAAAAAGAAAAAGGAAATAATGCTTGGAACCTGGATTTGGCAATTTTTGAAACGGATTTGGTTGTAAAATCCACACAACAGGTAATTTTCGAAGATGAAAAATAATAAAAGGAAACAGAAACAAAATCAACATATTTATTAATTCCATCAGCTTAATTCTAGGCCGTAATATTAAGATAAGTTGATGGTTGAGATCTAATCTGGTGAATGTGGAAAATAAGTTGCGGCGTTTAATTGTTTTGAAATATATACAACATTCCCACAATCTGCAATGTCACAAATCCATTACTCAAATAGTTCGCGCAATCAACAATCATGTATAACTATATAGCCACTTCAACAAGCTATAGCATGATATGATGGTGCATGCATTTTCTGAAACCATGAATTATGGCGGGCATTCTCTGAGAGCAGTTTTGACTACATTTTCCATACTTTGTCAATTTCCAAAGTTTCACAAATTTGCCATACTTTTCCAGAATGATATCACATTGCAACACTGACGTAATGATAACACCAGAACACCATCATGTGTCTTTCGATGCCATGTCATCATACATGTCATGTCATCATCACACATTCCATGTCATCACTTCCTATGGCATCAGTTCTCTCTTTGAGGCTCACACCTGTGTGATTTTCTCCTTCCAAAATAGAGATCAATTCATGTATAACCATAAGGGTCAAGACTGGATAAATATAAATCACAAGAAGGGTGGGCCAACCCTTCTGGTAGTCTAGAACTAGTATGAAAACAAAATTGGGCAGAAGAAGGGTTGGTTGCCCCTTCATTTATGAGGGAATTGTCTAAATATTCAACCTATGAAGTATAGGCTACCAATTCATGTATATACTCAATGTCAAAGACTGCAAAAATACTAAGCACAAGAAGGGTCGGTCGACCCTTCATTTAAAATAGAAATGAAGAACAATTAATCTATGAAGGTTGGGACAACATTTCCCCACTACTGACTTCCACATTATATGGCAGGGATCGGGACATTGCCTATGTTATAACATGTAAAAAATATTTATCCCAGCTGACGACTGCCAACAAGAAGGATCGACCGCCCCTTCTTTTAGTAGATAAGTGTGAACACCAATATCCGACAATTCAGCTGTATCCAGAATGGTGAACACAAGAAGGATCGAACCACCCTTCTTGGAGTCTAGAACTATTATGAAAATAATAATGGGCAGAAGAAGGGTCGTCCGACCCTTCATTCATTTAGCTCCAGCCTCATTCAAAAATGGGGTGTTGGTTAATGACATTCAACTTCAAATGGCCATCATATTATACATACACAAATATAAAAAGAAAAATGATCGTTTTGGAACCTGGATTTTGGCAATTTTGGAAATAGATTTGGCAGTTTGGGAACCGGTTTGGTCACTTTCAGAACCGGATTTTGCACTTTTCGAACCAGTTTTGGCTATTTAGGAACATGTTTTGTCACTCTTTGAACCTTGGATTGGCACTTTCAGAATCGGATTTGGCAATTTTGGAATCGGTTTTGGTACTTTCGATCATGGATAATTTTAGGGGCTATATATAGCCCATGGTCTATATTAAGGGGGTTACAAAAATTTAGTGGGCTATTTTATTATATGGAAATTTTTTTTTAGCTAAAATATATTCGCCCAATATTTATTAGAAAAAATAAAAATAAAAAATGAATAGCCTCCCGTATATTAATGAGGAAAATGAAAAAAACTATTTTTTTCTTAGAAAAACCTCCCTCCAATCTATCTTTTGCCCCCAATTTCTAGAGAAATCATTCCTTCGCCCCCAATTTTCAGTAATGGAGGCTCCCAAGGGTTATTTATCCCTCCAATTTCCTTGTAATTCAGGCTTTTGGTTGCATTTGCCTGTATTTTTAGTCAATTTCAAGTGATACCTTCTTTGAGACCTCGATTTCTAGTGTTGGAGGGAAAATCAGGGGTTATTTTGTTTTATATAATGGCTACAGTGATTCATGGTTCACCCACATCAAATTGCACTTGGATGGTGAAGGTTCTAGTTGATGCGATTCCACTTTTCATTCTTAGTTTTCTCGGTATTTTAATCTTCGCATAACATCTCCATTGTTGAAAGCTCGGGTCTTGAAGGGGCATGCCACACATGCAATTTATCAGTGAATACAAACTCACGTCACACTTTTTATCCAATTATTAAAGTGGTATGGTTTTATCATGCGCTTATGCCTTTTATCCATAGTTACAATAGATTATTATATTGCAAATTTACCTTTTATCATGCTTTTTATCATGGATGCTTTTTGAGGCCTGTTGAATTCTAGGGCACTCTTGATTCCTAGGGATCAGTCAGTGTTATTAGGGTTTTATTGTATCCAAGGGATATTGGTTCTGTGAAAGTGTTATATAGCTCAAAAATTATGATATATTTTATGCCTTGTCATGTTTAAACTATCGATTGACATTTATATGTTGTTAGTGGATGCTACTCTCGATGGAGAGACACCACATGGTTTTTATATATTCAAACTAAAATTGACCCAATTGTTTAAAATGTACTTTTATTAGGATCTTGATCTGCAATTATTATTGGATCTAAGGCATTACTAAAGGTGTATATGTTCATATTGTATGTCTGTTATTGTTGATGTTTGGGATGTTTGTAATATAAATGATTGCACACTGATTATAGTGGCGAGGATACAATGGAATGGTTATTATTTTGGTTGTCTTCTTGTAGAGTTGTCCAAAGAGTTCTGGTAAATTCTTTTATTTGTATTGAGAAGTTTGTGACTGGTAGATTTTTTTATTTGTATTGCCAAGTTCATCAATTTTATTTGTGACCTAAATTTGTTGGGTTCGGTACTTGTTTTACGATATTTAATTTTTTGTAAGGGTCATTCAGAAGTAAAATGTTTTTTGGTGATTTGTTTTGATGTGTAATTTCTATTACCATCCAAAAATGGATCTAGTTAAGTATGATAAATATATGATTTAGTTGGAAAACGTTACTTTATTTCCATCATGATTGTAGATAATATGTACATGGCATGTTTGAGATGAGATGTAGAAATTATGCTATTTGACATCTAGTATTTTTCATTCAACGAGGATGCTTAAACAATTTTCCCACATTTTGCATGCTTTCAAAAATTTCAAGGACATGGATAGAAACACCTCTTCAATTTATTTGAGAAAAAGTAGTCTTTAACAAAGTAGTTCTAATGATATGTGTGATAATGCATTAATGTGATTTCTATTCTTGTTAGTGTGTGTTCTTATTTCTAATAACCATTGCAAGTTTCTAACTAACTCTGAAAATTCTAAATCAAATGACACAATTCATATTTTGATTATCAACAAAAGAAAGAAAAAAGTTGCATTTGTATCTATAAACAGATAAGCATGTTTTTTTTACTTAGAGGGTAGCTTAAAAATGAGAGATTTGGAAAATAATCTAATTGGGAATTCATACACTATATTAAGGTTGCAGGTCTCGATAATAATCTACATTGTAATAATGGTTCGTGGGTGCCATAATCACTCCATAGTGTAAAGTGTCCAATTCTATCAGTTTGTCGGTATGTCAATATTTGGGTCCCCACATGTCCGTTGGACCATTAAGGGATGAGATAAAAAGTGGAGTCTCCACTTTCCCTCAATATAGTTAGTGTAGTTGTGTTTCACAAACACCTCCATCTGTGAGTGACCAAATACTACTTGTGAAATGTATAAATAAATCCCTCCTCTCCTTATTCATGTATTTATTCATTTGAGGGTCTAGGATTTGAGAGAGTCGAGCTCTGGTATATGATCTTCTATTGCACAACCTTAGTAATCTGCAGAATCAAAAGATGAGTCTTCCTAGCAAAAGATTCACCAATACGTTACAAGGTTTTATAATTTGTTGAAAGATTCACCAGGTTTTTACAATATTTTACAATTCAGTGAAATATTTTCCAAGATTTTACAATATCTTATAATTTAGTGAAATATTCGCCAAGATTTTACAATATTCTATAATAGAATGAAAGATTAGCCAAAAAATTATATATACATAATATATTATTGATAAAATAGCCTTCAAATTTTCCTATATATTAGGGAGATTCACCCATTTATTATACATATAAATTTTGGGGGTGTTCTTAAAATTATCCCTGCTTTCGATCCTTCTTGTGTTCTCCCTTTTATGATATTCTATTCTATTTAAAAAAAGAAAAGAAAAAATAATGCTTGGAACCTGGATTTGGAAATTTTTGAAATGGATTTGGCAGTAAAATACACACAGCAAGTAATTTTTGAAGATGAAAAATAATAAAAGGAAACAAAAACAAAATCAACATATTTATTAATTTCGTCGGCTTAATTCTGAGCCATAAGATTAAGACAAGTCGATGGCTGAGATCTAATCTGGGGAATGTGAAAAATGAGTTCCGGGGGTTTAATTGATTTGAAATATATACAACGTTCCCGCAATTCGCAATTGCGGGTTGCGAGACTACAACTCGAAATAAAAACAAACCAAACTTTCTGCAATCCGCAATCCGAATTGCGGGTTGTGGAAATGCATGTCGCCAATCCATTATTCAAATAGTTCCCGCAATCTGCAATCATGTATATCTATATAGCCACCTCAATAAGCTATAGCATGATATAATGTTGCGTTCATTTTTTTGAAACCATGAATTATGGTGGGCATTTTCTCAGAGCAGTTTTGACTACTTTTTCCATACTTTGTCAATTTCCAAAGTTTCACAAACTTGCCATACTTTTTCACAATGATATCACATTGCAACACTGACTTAATGATAACACCAGAACACTATCATGTGTCTTTTGATGCCATGTCCTCATACATGTGATGTCATCATCACACATTCCATGTCATCATAGATGCCATGTCATCACTTCCTATGGCGTCCGTTCTCTCATTGAGGCTCACACGTGTGTGATTTTCGCCTTCCAAAATAGAGATCAATTCATGTATAACCATAAGGGTCAATATTGGACAATTATAAATCACAAGAAGGGTCAGTCGACCCTTCTGGTAGTCTAGAACTAGTATGAAAAAAAAATTTGGTAGAAGAAGGGTCGGTCGCCCCTTCATTTATGAGGGAAATGTCTAAATATTCAACCTTCGAAGTATAGGCTGCCAATTCATGTATATCCTCAATGTCAAAGATTGCAAAAATACTAAGCACAAGAAGGGTCGATCGACCCTTCATTTAAAAGAGAAATGAAGAACAATTAATCTACGAAGGTTGGGACAACATTTCCCCATTACCGACTTCCGCATTATGTGGCAGAGATCGGGACATTGCCTATGTTATAACATGTAAAACATTTTTATCTCGACTACCGACTCCCAACAAGAAGGATCTCCCACCCCTTCTTTTAGTAGATAGTTGTGAATACCAATATCCGACAATTCAACTATATCCAGAATGGTGAACACAAGAAGGTTCAAACCACCCTTCTTGCAGTCTAGAACTATTTTGAAAATAATAATGGGCAGAAGAAGGGTCGTCCGCCCCTTCATTCATTTAGCTCAAGCCTCATTCAAAAATGGGGTGTTGGTTAATGACATTCAAGTTCAAATGACCATCATATTATATAGACACAAATATAAAAAGAAAAATTATGGTTTTGGAACCTGGATTTTGGCAACTTTGGAAATAGATTTGGCAGTTTGGGAACCGGTTTGGTCACTTTCGGAACCGGATTTTGCACTTTTGGAACCGGTTTTGGCTATTTAGGAACATGTTTTGTCACTCTTTGAACCTTGATTTGGCACTTTTGAAATCGGATTTGGAAATTTTGGAATCAGTTTTGGCACTTTCGATCCTTCTTGTGTTCTTCCTTTTATGATATTTCATTCTATTTAAAAAAAGAAAAAAAAATGCTTGGAACCTGGATTTGGCAATTTTTGAAATGGATTTGGCAGTAAAATACACACAGTAGGTAATTTTTGAAGATGAAAAATAATAAAGGAATCAAAAACAAAATCAACATATTTATTAATTCCGTTGGCTTAATTCCGGGCCGTAAGATTAAGACAAGTCGACGGCTGAGATCTAATATGGGGAATGCGAAAAATGACTTGCGGGGGTTTTATTGATTTGAAATATATACAATGTTCTGGAAATCCGCAATTGCAGGTTGTGGGACTACAACTCGAAGTAAAAACAAACCAAACTTTCTACAATCTGCAATCCAAATTGCGGGTTGCGGAAATGCATGTCGCAAATCCATTATTCAAACAATTCCCACAATCTGCAATCATTTATAACTATATAGCCACTTCAACAAGCTATAGCATGATATGATGGTGCGTGCATTTTTTTGAAACCATGAATTATGGTGGGCATTTTCTTAGATCCGTTTTGACTACTTTTTCCATACTTTGTCAATTTCCAAAGTTTCACAAACTTTCCATACTTTTCCAAAATGATATAACATTGCAACACTGACTTAATGATAACACCAGAACACTATCATGTGTCTTTTGATGCAATGTCATCATCACACATTCCATGTCATCATAGATGCCATTTCATCACTTCCTATGGCGTTCGTTCTCTCTTTGAGGCTCACACATGTGTGATTTTTGCCTTCCAAAATAGAGATCAATTCATGCATAACCATAAGGATCAAGACTGGATAATTATAAATCATAAGAAGGGTTGGCCGACCCTTCCACTAGTCTAGAACTAGTGTGAAAAAAAATGGGCAGAAGAAGGGTCGGCTGCCCCTTCATTTATGAGGGAATTGTCTAAATATTCAACCTACGAAGTATAGGCTGCCAATTCATGTATATCCTCAATGTCAAGGACTTCAAAAATACTAAGCACAAGCAGAGTCGGTCGACCCTTCACTTAAAAGAGAAATGAAGAACAATTAATCTACGAAGGTTGGGACAACATTTCTCCATTATCGACTTCCACATTATGTGGCAGGGATCGGGACATTGGGTATGCTATAACATGTAAAACATATTTATCCCGACTGCCGACTGCCAACAAGAAGGATCGGCCACCCCTTCTTTTAGTAGATAGTTGTGCACACCAATATCCGACAATTCAACTGTATCCAGAATGGTGAACACAAGAAGGTTCGAACCACTCTTCTTGCAGTCTAGAACTATTTTGAAAATAATAATGGGCAGAGGAAGGGTCATCCGTCCCTTCATTCATTTAGCTCGAGCCTCATTCAAAAATGGGGTGTTGGTTAATGACATTCAACTTCAAATGACCATCATATTATATAGACACAAATATAAAAAGAAAAATTATGGTTTTGGAACCTGGATTTTGGCAATTTTGGAAACATATTTGGCAGTTTGGGAATCGGTTTGGTCACTTTCGGAACCGTATTTTGCACTTTTCGAACCAGTTTTGGCTATTTAGGAACAGGTTTTGTCACTCTTTGAACCTTGATTTGGCACTTTTGGATTCCGATTTAGCAATTTTGGAATCATTTTTGGCACTTTTGATCTTTCTTGTGTTCTCCCTTTTATGATATTCCATTCTATTTAAAAAAAAAAATAATAATGCTTGGAACCTGGATTTGGCAATTTTTGAAATGGATTTGGCAGTAAAATACACATAGTAGGTAATTTTTGAAGATGAAAAATAATAAAAGGAAACAAAAACAAAATCAACATATTTATTAATTCCCTCGGCTTAATTTTGGGCCGTAAGATTAAGACAAGTCGACGGTTGAGATCTAATCTGGGGAATGCGGAAAATGAATTGCGGGGGTTTAATTGATTTGAAATATATACAATGTTCACTCGAAATAAAAAATAAAAACAAACCAAACTTTCCACGGAAATGCATGTCGCAAATCCATTATTCAAACAATTCCCGAAATCTCCAATCATGTATAACTATATAGCCACTTCAAAAAGCTATAGCATGATATGATGGTGCGTGCATTTTTTTGAAACCATGAATTATGGTGGGCATTTTCTCAGAGCAGTTTTGACTACTTTTTCCATACTTTGTCAATTTCCAAAGTTTCACAAACTTGCCATACTTTTCCACAATGATATCACATTGCAACACTGACTTAATGATAACACCAGAACACTATCATGTCTCTTTTGATGCCATGTCATCATACATGTCATGTCATCATCACACATTCCATGTCATCATAGATGCCATGTCATCACTTCCTATGGCGTCTGTTCTATCTTTGAGGCTCACACATGTGTAATTTTCGCCTTCCAAAATAGAGATCAATTCATGTATAACCATAAGGGTCAAGATTGGATAATTATAAATCACAAGAAGGGTCGGCCGACCCTTCTGGTAGTCTAGAACTAGTATGAAAAAAAAATTGGGCAGAAGAAGGGTCGGCCGTCCCTTCATTTATGAGGGAATTGTCTAAATATTCAACCTACGAAGTATAGGCTTCCAATTCATGTATATCCTCAATGTCAAAGACTACAAAAATACTAAGCACAAGAAGGGTCGGTCGACCCTTCATTTAAAAGAGAAATGAAGAACAATTAATCTATAAAGGTTGGGACAACATTTCCCCATTACCGACTTCCGCATTATGTGGCAGGGATCGGGACATTGCCTATGTTATAACGACTGTCGACTTCCAACAAGAAGGATCAGCCACCCCTTCTTTTAGTAGATAGTTATGAACACCAATATCTGACAATTTAGCTGTATCCAGAATGGTGAACACAAGAAGGTTCGAACCACCCTTCTTGCAATCTAGAACTATTTTGAAAATAATAATGGGCAGAAGAAGGGTCGTTCGCCCCCTTCATTCATTTAGCTCGAGCCTCATTCAAAAATGGGGTGTTTGTTAATGATATTCAACTTCAAATGACCATCATATTATACAGACACAAATATCAAAAGAAAAATTATGGTTTTGGAATGTGGATTTTGGCACTTTTGGAAACGGATTTGGCAGTTTGGCAACCAGTTTGGTCACTTTCGGAACCGGATTTTGCACTTTTCGTACCGGTTTTGGCTATTTAGAAACAGGTTTTGTCACTTTTTGAACCTTTATTTAGCACTTTTGAAATCGGATTTGGCAATTTTGGAATCAGTTTTGGCACTTTCGGAACCGGTTTTGGAACTTTTGGAACCGGTTTTGGCACTTTTGAACGGGTTTTGGCACTTTTGGAACCTTGATTTGGCACTTTCGAAACAGGGTTTGGCACTCTCAGAATTGGATTTGGCACTTTCAGAATTGGTTTTGGTACTTTTGGTGGAACCGTATTTTGCTGGACTTTGGGGTTTAGAAAGCCTATTTTTGACCCGTCTTCAAAGTGACTTGGACTGGAATAAGTCCAAGTTTAAATAAATTGGCGTTAAGGGGAAGAAACCACTAAAACGTGTGGAACATTCAGGGAATTTTTATGAATGGCAGTCATGCGATGATTGGGTGTCACGAAGGAAAGCTGATCAATGGTCAAAATACTCCCATCATTTGGAAAATACATCACTCGAAAGAGTGTGGACACTACGGATTTCATAGCATAGACATAATCATGTCCAAGGAGCATATTGAAATCCAAAGGACCTTGGACAACCATGACATCAACATAAATAGTTTTACCTCCCAAAGTGACAGTGAACTGCGGAAGAATCCCTAAAGGTCTGGTAGGCCTTCTATTAAAATCCAAAATCTGGCCGATAACCGGCACAAGCTGAAGTGACCCTATAGCTTTCCAAGAAGTTGAGGATAAAATACTAACAAAAGCTCCCTCGTCAACTATAGTGTGAAATATTTCCTTTTCAGAAACACCTACAGATATCTGGAAAGGAACATCTGAGGGGACATAAGATTCTGCTAGACCATTCCAATCAAATGAAATAACCTCAGTACTTGGAGGAGGTCCCGTGGATGAGACTTCTCCTTTCCTAGAACTGTCTGAACCGACCAGAAAGATATCATCGGTTTCTAATTCACATTCAGTTGGAAAAGCAGGATACGACGAAGATTTTGTGATGGGGACTGCTTCAATCTCGGCATTTTCCAATGAAAGAGTTGGGTGGACCGAGGATAAAACTAGATCTACCGCTTGCATTTCACTCTTCAAAGGGAGAGTGGGATCAATCGAGGGTGATGCTCGCTTAATCGTTTGCATTTCACTCTTTAAAGGAGGAGTGGGGTCAACCGAGAATGAGACTTGATTAATTTCTTGGGTATCATCCCTCAAGGGAGGAATGGGGTCGATCAAGGATGTTGTTGAATTGATCGCTTCGTTTTCACTCTTCAATGAAACTGTGGGGTCAACCAAAGGTGAGGTTGGATTGACCGTCCTATCAACCAATGTAGGATCAAGGGACAACCTATAATACTTAGTTGGAAGGTGTTTATGGGATATTTCCATGTCTTCCAACAATTGTGAAGCTTTATCCATACGAGGACAAAGGTAAGTACGGTGCATGCCCTTGCATAACCAACAAGGGTCTACAACTCTACCCTTCCAACCCTTTATTAAAATGTCACTAGTTGAGGTGGCATCATCAGTATGATGTCCAAAGATTGATGACATGGGTTGTTCAGAATGCGATCATATTTCTAAGACCTTGGAGATACGAGGGCATCTCTTAAGAAAATGGAACCCTTTACAAATTTTGCAAGGGAATTTCAGTTTGTGCAAATTTGAAATGGATGTATCGGTGCCCCCAGCATGATGATCAGTGGCTGGTGAGTTTCCAGCATGATGGTCAGACGTTGTGGTTGTGGCCTTCTACATAGTGTTCTTCTTCTTAGTCTTCCCTTTCTTCTTCTTCTCACCCACCTTCTTACTAACATCATAGTTTTCAGTAGGAGAAGAGGAAGAGAGGGAAGTCGATTCAACATTTGACGAAGAAGGAGAAGGGTCACCATGAGATTGATGCTCATGAGGTGAAGGACCTAGGTTCAACACGATTGGTGCACTTAGTGTAACTGGATTGGAGAATAACCATACTGGTAATACTATTGTCAATCTAGGAAGACTCAAAGTAGCCATAAAGGGAGGACCAACAATTCAACAAGAAGGAATAACAAATGGCATACCTTGGAAAGGGGTTTCTTGGTTGGTCATCCCGGGAGAATCTTCCATATCTAAGAAAAAATCTAAGTCTTTGAAGTACTACAAAAATCAAACACTACTCAAGTCTAGAAGAAACAATCAAACTGTGTGAATAGGAGTGGATAAGCAATCACGATCCTCACAGGATTGTCAAGGCGCCACAACTTGCTATATACCACAGGTTCCAACAGTAAAATGCGACAAGGAGGATTGGGACCGTACCCTTTCCTGAATACCCAAATACCTGGATGGCACGTGCGTAGTAATCTCCCTGAGTGTTGTTATCGGTGTATTGCGATGCCAAGATGACCAAAAGGTTAACTCGGTTGGTCTCAAGAATCCTAATGGTGTCTCTCGATATACGCAAGGTACGTGGGAGCTAAAATCCGTAGTGGTGTTGTCTAATGCACAATCGTATTGCACCATACCTTTCGATATACTACCAAGTACGTGAAACACCTTTCGATATACGCCAAGTACGTGAAGTTCCTTTCGATATACCCTAAGGTACGTGAAAGAGCCTTCGATATACTGGTTGGTACGTGAAAGAGATTTGATATACCGGTTGGTACGTGGAAGACTACAATACCCCTGGAATGCAGTGCAGGAAAATAACGACAGCTGCCATGTTTTACGATGCCAAAAAAATGCCACTAACTTACACACAGTTACTAAATGATTTTAACCTAAGCTAGCATTAATTTTATCTTGTGTGGTTAGGTGGATGCATGAGGTGTAGACAGGAAATGTAAAAATAATGCAAATCCTAACTACATGAAGAAACGCACTTTTCTTTCGATGAAATCTACTTAAGGTAAGGAGATATCTTTTTTTCTATATAATCAAAATGACCTTAAGCAGTAATGAAATTAAGAATTCCTATCTAGAATGCATACACTCTAGCTTTCCGCTATAATGGGCTAAAAAGGCAAGGAAATCAAAGATGCGACAAAACCTTTGTATGCAACAAAATATTGTCCTTGAAAACAAACTAATGAAGCACTTTGATTTTCATATGCATGTATCAAGATGAAATTTGATAACTAAGTACTTTTCAGATCAACAAGCAGAAAATAAGAGAATGTCTAATAGCACTTTAATCACCCAAAAATTTCCAAAGAAAAAATGAGAGCACCCACAAACTTTATGACACTCAAAGATCATTCAAAGCGAGCCAAATGCAAGCAAAACCTAATGATTGAAAATGAAGGAGGGGTTTGGATATCAGATCCAAGGATCTGAACAGATCATAAGAGATCTAGTAATGTGACCAGGGATTGGAAAATCAACCCAACAGGTGGGGGAATTTAAATTGCCCCTCACAACCAAGTCAATCACTTGACTGATCAAGCACCCAAAATCAACCAAAACACATCCAAACATGTACTATGCTATTCCTAGGAGGTTTGTGGCTGGAAAGTACAGTCCACATATTAGCCTCTATCAGACGAGGACCCAAAAATTGAAGAAAATCACTGTCAAAACTTAGTTTGGGGAGGCTAGCGCACCCTACTTCACTAGACAGAGTGCCGGAGGGGGTCCATCGCAGGTAGTACATAGACAAGGTGTTTTACCGTCATAGTTTTCCTTCAGGCAAAGTGAGATGGCCACACAGGAGAGCAGGGGAGGCATTGCCAAGGTGTGCCTGTTGAATTTTGAGCAGTAAAAGTGTGTGATCTCCCAAGGCAGAAGGGTAGGAGGCCTGATGATGATCCCAAAGAGAATCAAGGACACATAAGAAACTCTTTAATTGCAGAGATCTGATGGTAGGAAGTCTCAACGGGATAGAAATGTCTTAGGCAAAAGAGATGAAATCAAACATAAATAAAATCAATTCTACTGTAAGTCCCCAGTATGGTCGCCAAATTTGTTACCGGATAATCTACCGAAAGTGGACTTAAGGCATGATCTCCCAAGTTCAAAGTGAATCTAGAACAAATCAAACAGAACACAACCTACTTTCCTAGATCAAATAGAAGTGCAAATAGATGGATAGATCACTTACCTCAGATTTGCAGATCCCTTTGCTCTTTGTTGATCCAATGCTTTAGTGTCGTCAGATCTCCAGCTGCAAGACCTTGTTAAGCATATAGGAACCAACAAGCAGTGAAAGCATACATTTCATATGATTGATCTAAGTTAACAGTTAAGGAAGAAAACTATAAATAGTATCAACGAGACAACATTCATGGAAAGATATTATATTAACTGTAAAAGAAGGAGTTACATAGAAAAGAGAAAGATACAACCAAAGCCTTAACGTCGCATCCTCCATCCAACATGTCCAATCCAAACCTCCAAGATGGTACAAGCTTCCCAAGATGATTAGGGATCACCAATATGGATTCTACGAGCATAAGGATACTATAGACCTTCATCCCCTTACATGGAGAGAGGGGGTGTTTATATAGGGCCAAAGAGATAGGGTAGGTTGAGGATTAGGGGGAGATGGTTAAGGGATCCTCCCATTAGGTTAGGAACAAAAATGCCACCTCTCCTAGAGTCTAAGGATAACTCTCCACCTCAACAAACCTCTAGAATGTCCTCGAGACTCCCCAAAATAACCTCTCACTAACCCTGGTGCACCCTGGTAGAGGAGATAGAGCGCCAGAGAGGGTCAAGCGCACCCTATAGGAGGACAAAGTGCGCAACTGGATCACCCTAGCTGACCAGAAATTGCACCATCGCACCCTAGATGAAAGAGAAGTGGACCAGCCTACTCAACAAGGTCAACCATGCAGGGATATCCTTCAGTTTGAATGTGTTTTATCCTAGTATGGGTTTAGGGGTCAGAGCAAAGAGTTTACACAATGGTCATGATGATGACACTTGGTCATGATAACGACATTTGTACAATGGTGACGGTGACGACACTAGGTCATGATAATGACACTTGCAACACTTGCGACACTTTCACAAGGATGACGACATTTTGGTGTAACATCTAGCAGGTTTGCAGAAATTCTCGTCTTCGGAAACCAAGGGAACTAGATTAATTATTACTGGTTGGTCAAAAATATGATGGGGAATCTGGTTGAGGAGATGATGGCTAATTGGAACACTACCAAGACCTCCATTTTGGACATCAGGGCCAAACTGGTTCACCTGGATGAAAACTCGGTGACTTTGGACTCTAGCTTAGCTGGAGGCAAATACTCCTTGGAAAGTTGCACAATCCTTCACCGGGGATCTAGTCAAGCTGAGCCTGCCAAAAACAATGATGGTTCTGCTGTTGTAGATGGCGCTAAGTCTGGAATGGTATCTTCTACTTCTGAAGTGTTGTAGGTACAACAGATCCCATGGTTCACTTGATCATGGGAGCCCCAATTTTTGTAAATACAAAGGCATTCAAGGAAGTTTTAAATTTTGTTTGTTATGGTCTCATATCTTTTGTATTTGGTTTGTATAATTATCTTTTTTCCCTAAGAAAATTTCTGAGTTTCTAGTTGTTTGCTTGATTTGCGGAAAAACCTTCATTTCCTTCAAAGTGTAATTTTCTTCCCACAAATCCGAAATCCTGAAAACCCGCAATTGTGGATTGTGGGAATTGTGTGTTCTTTCTTTTAGATTTTCGTCAACCTAAAACCCGCAACCTGAAATTGCGGGTTGCGGAAAGACTTTGTTAATATTTTGAAAATTTTGATTCCGCAACCCAAAACCTGAAACCCGCAATTTCGGATTACGGAAAGACATTGTGTAAATAAACCGCGTTGTGTGTTCCCGAAACCCGCAACCCGCAATTTTGGTTTGAGGGATGCGGGAAAGTTATTTTGATTTTAAGCGTCGTTTTCATTTCCAAAACCCGAAACCCAAAATTTCAGATTGCAGATTTCGGAAACACTTTGATCCATTGCTTTGCAATTTGATAACTCGTAACCTGCAACCCACAACTGCAGATTGCGAATTGCAGGCACCTTTGTTTGTTTGTTTAAAGTTGCATTTCTGTAACCCGCAACTCGCATTGTGGATTGCGAATTGTGGAAAGATTGATTTATTTTCTTTTAAAGGTTGTGATCCCGCATCCCACATCCCGCAACCCGCAATTGCGGATTGCGTATTGCGGGATGGATATATATTTGCAAGAATAAAACTTCTGCAACCCTGCTTCCGCGTGTCTCATATTAACTGTTGATTTGCTTTGATCCTGCGGATGAGATTTGACTACGTGATTTGAATAATTATTCGCATTATTTTCATTTTTACTTATTTGTTTTGATTCTTTTGAGTTGGTTTTTATCATTTCCGTTGGTTTCATAACCTCGGTGGTTTATTGAACATGTTATCTTTCACATTCCCCACCTAGATTTGGTCTTCATTGCATAAGCTGATTCATTTTATTGGGTTTCTGGAGATTTCAAATATCTTGTCATTTGATTCTGACTATTGTGTATAATGATTTCTTATCCTTATTTTAACTTGTTTGAGTCATTTACATGCTTCAATTTTGACTAATTTAATTCATGTTTTGGTAATCTTGGCAACAAAGTTGAACTTCATTAAATCAATAAGTTTAAAGAACATCTTGATGGGTTAGAATAATTTGATTGAACACTTATTTTTAATCATTTTGATTTATGACTTGAAAGGATGTATATCAAATAATGGGACCATGCATCTAATTCTCAACTGTGAAAGGATTATTGAATTTTACTAAGCCTTGAATATTTGATAAAGTTTGTCCTTTTGGGAAAATCTATAATTTTATGACAAGATTTTACAAGACCTTGCTATGTATAATTCAATTGAATCCTAAAAGAAGCATGCTTTCAAACCATGCAAAAGAGTCAATAATTTTTCATTTAGCAAAGTATCATGTTTTACAAAGAATAATTAGCTTTGCTTATCTCACAACTACGCCTAGTAACATAAATATATATTATAATATTATATAATTTTTGCATAGACCCGTGGTTGTGTCCTACGGCCATGTCCAACATTGTAAACAGAAATATAAATTTATACACTATGCAATGAAAAGAGAAAACCATGTTTCAAAACCTAGCATTCTTATTTGTCCCTACCCGCATGTGCAGCACGGACTATATAAATCGATTTCCTACTCCCACATTACTTTGGCATTGTTACCAAAATGTTTTATTTTATTTGCAAAGAGTAAGCATTCAACTTGAAGGGCTTTTCCCTCTTGTTTACATTAATTCACGATAACATAAAGAAAATAAAAATGAGGCAAGCTACACGTGCGAGCAAGGATTTACGACTCTTCCCTAAGCATAATTATTAATATACATAGTGAATAACAAAACTATAACTCCATTGCTTATAAGATAAGCCACTAACAAAATAAATGCGATGCCAAAGAATGTCGTTTAAACCCTGTGCATAAAATTAACATGAAACATATTTGTATTAACACGAAGTATACACATCATAGCATTGATTATACAAACGGTTGGCTAAGGCCTTGCCATATATTTGCACATAGATGAGGCCCCTTAGAATTAAAGTATCAATATAACTAACCCTTGCAGGTGGAAGAGAGTGAAGCCATGAATGGTTGTGGGCTTACCTGAGCCTATCATCCCTGTCATGTAGACCTTGGTTGAGCATTAACCAAGTTGAACCTCACAGCTATCCTGTGAATGAAACAGTGTGAGAGGGCTATTACATATATATGTATATAATGTTTATAATAAATAAATTAAAACCAAACCATAAACCAAGTAAATAAACATGACGAGTAAATAACATTACTAGCGTTAACGATTGAGGAGGCTGTAGCTTTGTCCATGGAGATTGCTAAGCAAAACTCTCGTAGATATAATCAAACTACCAGATAAAACCTCTTACCACTGTATGTTACAATCAATATACAATAGTTTGGCTGGGAAATAGGGAATCCATTGTGAACAAAACAACAAGACTTAGAATCGTAGGAGTCGAGCTTCAAGGAATGTAGGTAGAGCCTCTCCTTGCTTCGAACAAAATGCAAATATGTTGGAACTATCCCAAATAACCCATGGAGTTCAGGATTTCAAGGAAGTATACTTCAAGTTTTAATGATAGTGCCAGTACCGGCCAGGTGGAAGCCAGAGCCCATGCAAGCACAGTCCTCCAGATCTTCGACAACTATACGCCATTATCCACATAAATGTAGGAAGCAAAATACCGACGTGAATGATCAAACCCACTTTACCAAAGTCTGCTTGCTCAAGCGTTCGATCGTGAAATTGTTTACATTGCATGCAGGTGAAGTGGTGAGCCCGAGGGAAGATACCTTCGACCCCCATCCCAATCTTGTTAATCACATACCTTATACACATGCACATTACAAAAGGTAGGGTATTAGGATTAGGATAAGAAATCCACAATGGCCAGTCGAGGCCCACTCTCATCTAACATATAAATCGTATGATAAACCTTATACTAAAGTCAATGTGTTATGAATAGTCACGGCCTAGTAGGTTTACTAGTTAATCCAAGTAAAAATATTGTTTTCAACATTTGTATGAATAGGCTATGCCTAGCCATGACCTAATGGGTCGTGTGGCCAAGCATGTAACAACGAGCATTTAATCTATGTCATATATATATATAGTGTTTCTACTATGGCAATGCATAGATAATAATGAAATTAATAATAAGTGGAAAATTTAATAAATATTATTAAAGGTTTTAATAATATTTAATAATAGTTTTGTTTAATATATATATATATGGACATTAAATAAGGGATTGAAATTTAATGGTTATATTGAGAAGCAGATTGACAAGTAATGTATATGTCAAAGTTTGAATTGACATAAGAAAGATATTAGACTTCAATGACCCCAAAACCAACAAAAAACCTGCTATAAAAATATCACAACACTAGAACTAAATAGTTCAAGAGGAAAGTGTTGTTGAGTGACGATTCAAAAAAAAAGATAGTATGAATTTTTGGAGTCATTACATAATTCTTCTTAGATTTTTCTAAAGTTGAGCCAATCTCATTAACATAAGTTTTATGCAAAATCTCTTGCAATTCCACCTTGTTGGTGCCATAGTAGGGGAAACTATGAGGAGGCTAAGTAAACCCATATATCCACATATATGTTCCTTGCTTTGTGGGAAACCAATCCCCTAATTTTTCCACCTCTTCCAAAGCCTTGTTTGACATGAACTTCATAGGCTCCTTATGAATCAACTCATAGAGAGTCATTATAAATTCTTCACCAATTTTCTTATAATGATTTACATATTTGTGCTTTTATAATAGATGACAATAGACATGAATAGAATGATCCTTTGGAAGAAATTTCCAAACCACACCCGAGAATTCATTTGTGGCATACACGATGCCCCAGATATACGAGGACATGTGTGACCCATGATAAGATATTTTTTCACATGGTGATGATTATGTCGACGATCTTTGAAAGAGAGGTTGGAGGGGAATCTCTGAGTTTTGAAATTTACTAGGATTTCTCCATACCATGGGTCATTTTAGGTGATGAGAAATACAGTGTTATGCAAAACATTCCCCAAAATAGCATGAAAAGAGCATAAATAGGCGAGAAAGAGTAATCCACTCCTTAATATTGAACAAAATATATGAACAAAAAGCCTCTTCAAGGGAGAAACTTCCTTATACAATGTACTAAGTACACAAGACAAGACACGACAATTCAAATGAAAAGGTCTCCTTGATATATATATATATATATATATATATATAGGAGACAAGGAGGTACATTTACCACCAATGGACTCAAGTTGACATCAATAATATAACAATTTTCTTATCAAATGCCCAATTTAGGGGGGAATGGGACACCATTTAGGGCTTAACACTTATGTCCCATTTATACAAGTGTTTTCCTCAATGCTTGGTTACTTTTGGATACTTCTGTATGAAGGACTCATCTTCCCATGTCGAATATTCTACTGTTAATTTATTCCACTTGATGAGGTACTCAGTAGTAGCCTTATTTCGGAGTTATTTGTTCCTTGTGTCAATGATTTGTTCAGGTTCCAATATGAGTTTTCTTGCTTCATAAATATCTGACAAGATAGTTTGAATTGGGATCTTGTCTCCTATTACCTTCTTTCATAATGAAAAATGGAAAACTCGATGTTCCCTTGAAGATTAGGGGAGCTCGAATTTGTAATCCATAGTATCAATATTCTGCAAAAATTTATAAGTACCATAGTACTTGGGTGATAATTTATTGTCCTTATTTAGTTTCTTAAGGGGCATCTTCTTGTAAGGTTGGAGCCTTAGAGATACAAAATCCCCTTCTTCAAAAATTCTTTCACTGTGATGTTTATCTACATGTTGTTTCATCCTATTTTTCTATATAACCAATTTTTCCTTTAATATCCAGAGAAATTATTGATGGTGATCAAGGTGATCTTCCACGACTTGAAATTTATATTTTCCTTTCAAGGGAGATGTGATAGATGAAGGTTGGTACCCATAAAGTTCCATAAAAGGGGACATTTTTTATGACGTATGGAAGGAATTATTGTACAACCATTCTTCCAAATATAACCATTTCACCCACTATTTTTGTTTATCATATGCAAAGCAATGAAGATAGCCTTCCAAATATTTGTTCACTATCTCAGTTTTCCCATCATATTGAGAAAGATAAGTTGAACTATGAGCCAACTGGGTACCCAAACAAGAAAATAGTCCACTCCAAACTTTTCCAATGAAAATTGGATCTCTATCACTTACAATCATCTTTGGGATTCCATGTATCTATTGAAATATTTCTATGAATGTTATATATATTGTACTTGCATTAAAAGGGTGAGCGAGCGCAAAAAAGTGTGCATACTCGGTGAGTCTATCAACAACCACCATAATAACATTCTTCCCTTTTGACTTGGGAAGGCCTGTGATAAAATCCATTGAGACTTCCTACTAGCACTGAAAAGGTATATGCAATGGTTGTAAAAGACATGGGGTCTTAATTATTTCAAGCTTATTTTTTTTTTAAACCAAACATTCTTCCACGAACCTTTAAACATCATATTTAAGACCTTTCAAAACAATTCATTCCTTCTTGACCCTATGGTAGTTTTTTAGGAATCTTGAGTGCCATCCTATAGGAGAGGTGTGTAATTCCAAAAGGACCTTTTGTTTTAGTTGGGATTTCTTACATATATATAAGTGATCCTGATACCATAGCGAATCATTTCTCCAAAAAAAAAAATTGATACATTGGGATTCTTTTGTAGATTTTGAATGAGCATCCATGCTGATAGGTCATTCTTCCATTCTTACCTTGGTTCTACTATCTAATCGGGTTGTATAATAGAAATAGCACAAATTCCAAGACAATGGGTTTCCTCATCTTTCCTTGAGAGTGCATCCTCCACCATATTTTGTTTCCCCTTTTTATAGATGATTTCAAATTCAGATGCCAACATCTTGGTTACCCATTTTTGTTGCTCTTCTAAAGACAATCTCTATTCCAAGAAGTATTTAATACTATCATGATCTGTTTTGACCTTGAAGTGCCTACGTATTAGGTAAATATGCCATTGATTAACTGCATGTAGTATTTCCAGCATTTCCTTCTCATAAATTGTCTTGTGTAAGTTATTTTCCCTGATTGGCCAAATTTCAAAATCCAGTGGCCTTTCTTCTTGCATTAGAACAACACCAGTGTCATTTCCTGAGGCATCACATTCTGCAATAAAGGTTTTTGTGAAGTATGGTGTGGTCAAGACAATGGATTCGCACATTTACTCTTTAAGTTTTTAAAAATCTTGAGTGGCCTCTAGAGTCCAAGAGAATGAATCCTTCTTCATAATGTTGTTAGAGGTGCTGCTATTCTTCAATAGTTTCGAACAAACATGCAGTAGTAGCCTTCCAAACCTAAGAATCCTTTAATATTCTTCAAGGTTTTGGGAATGGGATAGTCCATCATGGATTTAATTTTGTTAGGGTCTACCTTGACACCTTCATGAGATAGAATATGCTCCATTGAGACTTCCTACTAGCACTGAAAAGGTATATGCAATGGTTGTAAAAGACCTGGGGTCTTAATTATTTCAACCTTTTTTTTTTAAAACCAAACATTCTTCCACAAACCTTTAAACATCATATTTAAGACCTTTCAAAACAATTCGTTCCTTCTTGACCCTATGGTAGTTTTTTAGGAATCTTGAGTGCCATCCTATAACAGAGGTGTGTAATTCCAAAAGGACCTTTTGTTTTAGTTGGGATTTCTTACATATATATAAGTGATCCTGATACCATAACAAATCATTTCTCCGAAAAAAAAATTGATACATTGGGATCCTTTTGTAGATTTTGAATGAGCATCCACACCGATAGGTCATTCTTCCATTCTTCCCTTGGTTCTACTATCCAATCGGGTTGTATAATAGAAATAACACAAAGTCCAAGACAGTGGGTTTCCTCATCTTTTCTTGAGAGTGCATCCTCCACCATATTTTGTTTCCCCTTTTTATAGATGATTTCAAATTCAGATGCCAACATCTTGGTTACCCATTTTTGTTTCTCTTCTAAAGACAATATTTGTTCCAAGAAGTATTTAATAGTATCATGATCTGTTTTTACCTTGAAGTGCCTACATATTAGGTAAATATGCCATTGATTAACTGCATGTAGTATTTCCAGCATTTCCTTCTCATAAATTGGCTTGTGTAAGTTCTTTTCCCTGCTTGGCCAAATTTCAAAATCTAGTGGCCTTTCTTCTTGCATTAGAACAACACCAGTGTCATTTCCTAAGGCATCACATTCCACAATAAAGGTTTTTGTGAATTATGGTGTGGTCAAGACAATGGATTTGCACATTTATTCTTTAAGTTTTTAAAAATCTTGAGTGGCCTCTAGATTCCAAGAGAATGAATCCTTCTTCATAATGTTATTAGAGGTGCTGCTATTTTTCCATAGTTTCGAACAAACATGCGGTAGTATCCTTCCAAACCTAAGAATCCTCTAATGTTCTTCAAGGTTTTGGGAATGGTCTAGTCCATCATGGATTTAATTTTTTTAGGGTCTACCTTGACACCTTCATGAGATAGAATATGATCCAGCTACTCTACCTCCTTTACCCCAAAGAAACATTTGGAATCTTTTGCATATAGTTGTTTCTCCTTTAGTAGTTGTAGCAACCTGTCAACCTGTTGAACATTCTCTTCCAAATCATTTCTAAAGATTAGTATATCGTCAAAAACTACTAACAAAAATTTTCTAGGGAAGGGCTTGGAAACGGAATTCATCAAACCTTGAAATGCAGAAGGTGCATTCATAAGGAAAAAAAGGTATGAACAAGAATTCATAATGACTTCATGAGTTATGAAATCTGTTTCTGGGATTTCTTCATCCTTTATTCTAATTTGATGATACCCTAAACAAAGATCCAACTTTGGGAATTAAAATGATCCGTGTAGTCCATCTAACAATTAACCAATGATTGGAATGGGAAAGTTATCTTTAATGGTGATATTTTTGAGCTCTCTATAATCTAGACACATATGCCACGATTCCTCCTTCTTGTGCACTAGTACCACTGGTTAAGAGTAAGAACTTTGTATAGGCCTAATTATTCCATCCTCTAACATTTCTTCAACCATATGCTCAATTTTTCTCTTCTTTCCATAGGGGTATCTGTAAGGTCTAACGTTAGGAGGAACACTTCCTAGAATCAAGTGAATAACATGATAATAATCTTGAATAGGTGGAATACCTTTTGGAATATATTCAAATACCATGGAATTCTTATCAATGACCCTTTGGAGATCTAAGGGAATATGAGGCTTATATTTTTGAACCTCTAGTGAGCATAATTGTGCAATTACACCCCGATGCCCCCTTTTCAACAATTTTTTCATTCCACTTGAGCTTATCACCTTGCTTCGTTTCCCTATGATGCCCTTAACTCAAATTGTTTCCTTCCCAGGAAAATTTCATGAAAATTTCTTGAAAATTAAAATCCACTGTTCCCAATGATTGTAACCATTGAACCCCTAAGACAACATCAACACCACCAATTGGGATAGCAATCATTGCACTATTCAATGCATATTCCCCCATAGTAAGATTGATATTATGGAATTTCCTTAAGCAATTGATAGTTCCTCCATCTGCAATCCTTACTTTAAACTATTGTGTTGGATATATAAAGCAATTTAGAACTTTGGATAATTTACGATGAATGAAATTATGAGTACTACAAGAATCAATTAACATTGTTACCTTTTTATTTTTGATTTATGCTTTTATCTTCAGAGTTTGAGCAGCACTAATTTCAACCAATACATCAGAAAATATGGTGGGAGTAATCTCTTCAGAAGTAATCTCTTATATTTCTTTATCTTGAGATGGTTCCTATTCTTCAGCTTCTTCCTCTCCACAATATATGTAGAATAATTTCTTCTCACCACACTTATGTCCCTTACTATACTTGTTGTCACAATTAAAGCATAAACCTTTCTCTCTTATTTCATCCATTTGTTGAGGTATCATCCTTGTAGGTTGAGGTGGGTTAGAAGAAGGAACATTATTCTCTTTATAGGTGTTAGAGGTGGTGCCATATTTTTACTTTCAACCTTCCTTTCCAACATGAAATCCTTCTCTAAGGATGTTGGTTCGAAATGATCCACCTCATGTTTAATGTTATCCCTCAAAGTTCCCATAAAGCGATGCAACAAATTATCTTTTGGAATATTCTGCACTCTAAGGTTTGACTTCTGAAACTGCTTGTTGTGCTCTACAATTGAACCTTTTTGCTTGAGATTAATCAACTGATAAAGAATGTGTTTCTCTTAATATCCCCATAATTTTCAATAAATTCCACCATGAATATATACTAAGGGATAATAGAGTCATTTTTATGGTCACAAAAGCATTGGTACCATACAAATTGATCAGGCTCTAAATACAAGGATGCAATAGTTGCCTTTTGCAAACTTGGCCCTTGGTCTAGATCAAAAAAATTCTCCATATGGAATATTCATGTTATTGGATCATTGCCATAAACATTTCTCATGTCAATGTTGGGAATGAAACAATTCCTTGGTCTTGAGATGAACCCATGATGATGTAGTGGATCATCAAATATCGGGGACTCAAACCTCTTATTCTCTAATTGTTTTTCAATTTTCTCAATACGTGATTGGAATAAGTCCCTATTTTCCTCCTTATCCTCTTCTTGAGTAGAAAATGAGGAAGAAATATATGTTTTATATCATTCATCAGTTCCTTCAACTCTTGAATATCTTCTTTACTAGCCATCGCATTAGTCATTTTTACTAGATCCTCTTTGCTACCCATCATCTTTAGGTCCTCTTTACTAGCCATATTTTCTATATTATTTTTAAACTCATTCTCTATATCACTTTTATGGTTTATTAATTGAGTAGATGTCATTCCCCTTTCACTCCATTCATCAAACTTCTCACTCAACTTGGTCATGTTGTGTCTCAATTATTCATTTTCCTCATAAGTCATGGTTGAACTTTCAGGAGTTTTACCAAGTGTAACATTTTTTGATGCATCTTTTTCCATTTGAGCCAAATGATGTTACTATGATTATTCTCTATTTACTCTTCATCACTCTTTTTGAATCACCTAAAATACATATTGCAATAAAAAATTATGCAAATTTTAAAATAACATGCCTTTGAAAACCCTGATTTGAAGACTGTTTGATTGCCAACCTTGCAACTAAGGTAACTCAGAAATTTCGGACCCTTTGAGTCTGATTTTTTTTTGCAGTAGCTTGAGATGTCTTCTATGCAATTCCACAAGTTTGACAGAATTCTGATTTTCTAATAAAACTTTACGGTAGTTTTCCCAAAATTTGTTATTTTTTCCCTTTCAAGAGAGCGTAAGTGTATAGCCTTCCACGTGTCCAATTTTTACGATCTGATTTTAAAATTTCTACCAAATATACTGTGTCACTTCTTCTCTATGATGCAACTAGTTTCACTCAATTTGGATTTTGGATGCTCCAAATATAACAATATTCCCTAGAACACCTATTTCAGACTAGTATTGGGATAGTTACAAAACCTTAACTTTCTAATGGTATCAATATGAACTTGTAATGCATCAGGATCTTGAAATAGGATACAAGATATATCAATATGTCCTCTATCTTTCTTGTAAGTTTTGTTATCTAAAATGTCGTAGGAAAACAATTATAGCAAACATTCCATGATGACTAGTTTTGGAATCATCCAAGATCTAATACCAAATGTTATGCAACAAATTCCCCAAAAGAGCACGAAAAGAGTATAAATAGACCAGAAAGAGTAATCTTATTTGATGGGGAAATTGCCTTATATATTGTACTAAGTACACAAGACAAGGCAATATGATTCAAATGAAAAGGTCTCCTTGATATATATATGAGATAAAGAGGTACAATTACCAGTAATGGACTCAAGTTGACATTAATAATATAAAAATATTAATATAAAATCCCAATTTAAGGGGTGAATGGTCCACCATTTAATGATTAACATATGTGTTATTTAGGTAATGACTCATTTTCAACTTGTTCCTCATCTTCTCTAGGTAGCTCTAACATTAACTCAACAGACACAAAATACTTCTTATATTTAGTTGTTACAAATTCTAGGTCGTACTCTTGTAAGATCAAAATCCATTTAATATACTTTCCTTGGATTATTCATTGGGTTAAGATGGGTTGAAATTGATTAGTTTTTGCTATGATTTTGGTTCATTGAAGAATAATGTATTGTAGAATTATTTTGACAACATGCACATCTATTAATGCTATCTTGTTGGCACGCTTTTACTTCAACCAGGGTTCAACACTTAAATTCCACCAACAAACCCCACAATCCAGAGACACCAGCTCGAAAGGGAGTAAATCCCTTTCAGAAACACTTGTAGAGCAGATGAAGTCTCACCTGAAATATCTATGGGGACTGCAGGAACTAGACTTCATGCAACATAGAAGGGGAATGCTTGACAACCAATACATTCATCGTTATGTTTGGTTACATAAAAACGGAAAGCCATAGCTTCGACATGTTCATAACATCGACATATTCCATTACTTAGCTAGACTAATATAATTGCATCCAATTTTCATACAACTAAACTCATCATGTATTTGCTTATTTATTCAACAGAAGAAAGAACAAATATCACATCATAAAACATTAACACACATAGATACACAATGTTTTAACTTGGAAACCCATCTAGGAAAAACCATTGAAGCGCTTGTATTTTATTAAGAGTCACAACCAAATAAGCACTTCAGGAAAAAATTACAGACTTCTTTGTGTAATACAATGGATTTGCGCACATAGCCTATAGATCAACGACTCAACTTCTCCAAAATGTGTTCAACCTACATATTAGATATCTTCATTATATAGCGGAAAGACTGCACCATCTCAATTACTCACATCTAACCACAAAACATCCTTCTTAATACATATTATAGGGTGCGTTAATCTTGCCCAACTCCCACTAACCTACTAACTTCCTAACCAACTCATTATTACAATGTGGACTAATTCTAACTAATTGAATCAACTACGACCTTTGAAACGGTCATCATGACTATTTTCCCCATCTCCTGGCCGCTTCATCGGAGTTGACTACATCACTGAACTCATTCCACTTTGTCTTCTTCCACACCAAAACTGTTACTTAAAAAATGGTACCACCAAAACACTAGTCCCAATAGGCCCCAAACACTCACATGTGGCTTGTCCCGAGCCACTTTAGGGCCATGAGTCAGGTTCCTGTAGCATCAACAAAAAATATTCATAGCGGCTCTTGATTCATAGCGGCTCTTGCTTGCTTCGACTAGCTGTTGGACTTCTTCCTTCTTCTCGCCAACAGTCTCAACTACTTCCACAGTAATATGTGTTTGAATTACCTCGAAAGCCTGAGTGACTGTTGACTAGATCGAAGTATTCCAACTTCCAATGTCCTCTGATATGCATTGTGACTCAGACTGAAGTTTCTAGACTCTATGTGTGTGTTTCCTATGTTGCAACCTCAATTAATTAACTTCCTACTACAATTTTTGGATTTCGAAATATCTTCTCCTTCTTTGTACTAGAGGTAGAGTATTCAAATGCTCTCGTAGGGCGCTCATCTTTCCTTCAACAACACTAAGCCATGTTTGAATTTCCACTAGCTCAGCATCCTCAAAAAAGGAATCCCATGACTGCGACATAGTGTCATACATATGCATAGATTTGAATTATGCGACCTAAAGGGTCTGAATAGCCTCCTGAATCTCTACTTGTCGCTGCTCAAGGAATTCAGGTGGGGTATTGGGTACCATATTTACTTCCAACTCTTGTACCTTAAGACAATATCCAAAGATGACCCTATCAAGTCATTGTACCTTCTCTTATGTGTTGATATCATCAATTACTTCATCCTATGGCATTACTTGACACACAACTTCAACATCTTGCTACACTTTTTCCTTCTCTTGTCGCAGCAAGTCCTTGTCCTGTTGGAGTTCTGTAGTTAAATACTTGTGTGTTGTTTCCTGATTCTTATATCCTCTCATATACTCGAACTTCGACATGGAAAAAGACTTCAACAAATTGGGAAGTTGGGGTTTCCAATTGATAGATATCAGAATTTGAAGGAGAATCTATGACATAACATTAACTTGGGGTTTCTATAAATCTCTGACACAACTATACATCGACACAAATAATCTACAACCAAACAAATTCAAGAGAAATAAGACTTTGGGTTTCCAATTTTTTTTTTATGTACAAACTTGCAATCAATTATTTTCACTTCGACACACCACGATTGTCCTTGTAGGGCTTCAGTCGGCTCCCGTTAACCAATACTCAAAGGATATGACCATCTAGTGTTTGTAACTGTACTATGTTGCCTTCTATAACAAAGTTTATAACGTATGGCCCTAACCAATGCATCTGTAACTTACGAGGATGTATGAAGAATTTGTTGTCATAGATAATAACTAAGTCTCCTCACTAGAAATGTTTCTTAGTAATGTGTCGATCATGCCATGCCTTTTCTCAGTATTTCTACACCTACTGATGAAAACTCATGACAAAGCATCCTTCCTCCAATTGAAGTAACTATGCCACTCTTTCTTCAAGGGCCCAAGTATCATACATACCTATAAAAGCCACAATCCTTAAGCTAGGGACAATGTATTCCATGGGCATCATAGCCTCTTGTCCATATACCAACTTGAAAAGAATCTGACCAATCAACCGTTTACATGTCGTTCTATATACCCACAATACTACAGGGATTCTTAAATCCCAATCGTTGTGGTTCACATTACAAACTTTAGTAAGTGCATGTTCCATAATTTTATTGAACGCTTCTACAATTCCATTTTCCTGCAAATGATATGGAGTTCTCTTTCAATGATAAACTTGAAATTCTTCAGTAAGGGCCTCTATAGTTTTATTAACAAAATGTGTACCTTGATCATTTAGAAAATTATGTGGGCATCCAAACCTAGTAATGACATTCTCAAATAAAAACTTCACAGCAGTACAATATCAAACTAGCACTGCTTCAGCCCAATGTGTAAGATAATATGTCACAGTTATAATACATATTGCTCCTGTCCTTTTTCTTGATGGATTGATAACTCCCACAAAGTCAACATCCCACATGTTAAAATACTTGCAGGGTAATTTGATGTACTATAGGAATTTCATCTCTTTTTGAGGTCTTCCCTATTCTCTGACATACATCGTAGCTCTGATAGTAGTCCTTAGCATCTTTAGGAAGAGTTGGCCACCATAGTCCTGCTCTTAATATCTTTCGCGTTGTACTTTTCCCTGCATAATGGACTCCTAGTATATAAGGTCAAAACTTTTGTAAAGCGTAGAACATATAAGGACCTCCCTCTTAGTCGTTGTATAATTTCATTCTGCAATGGATAATGTTCTACTGGAAAATGCAATAGGGTTTTCGATGGACCCCTCACCTAGTTGGGAAACGACCGCTCTTAAAGTGATAGATGATGCATCAACATGGACACAAAATTCTTTCATATAGTTAGGAAATACTAAAATAGGTGTTGTAACAATCTTTTCCTTCAGTGTATCAAGACTCTACTGGCATTCTTCATTTCACTGAAATTTTGCGTCTTTTTTAGCAACTTCTCCATCAGTGTTTTTATCTGGGCATAGCCTTTAATAAAATTCATGTAATATCATGTATGACCCAAGGTTGTTCTCAACTGTCGAACTATAGTAGGTGGAGGAAAATTGACTATGATAGCAATCTTTGCAAGGTCTACTATCATTCCTTGCCTACAAACGACATGTCCTAACAATATGCCAAATGGAGCACAAAATATACATTTCTTCAAGTTCAAAGAAATTTGATAGTGTCAACAATGTTCTAGCATCAACCTTAAATTATCACTACGATTCTTTAGTAATCCATAAACTATCCAGTCATCAAAGTACACTTCTAGAAACTTATGAATAAACTCCTTAAAGGAAGCAACAACTACTCGTGAAAAAATAGCAGGAGCATTTTGTAGGCTAGAAGGAATTACCATGTTTTGAAAACAACCCCATTCTATCGCAAATGTTGTTTTATGTCATTCCTCCTTAGCAATATTGATCTGACGATATTCAGAGAATCCATCTGTAAAAGAGTAGGCTTCTTGTCCTCCTACAGTCTCAAGCACTTCGTTTGTAAAATGAATGGGAAAAGGATCATGTAAACATGCTTCATTCAACTTTCGCAAGTCGACATAGATCCTTATCTCTCTAGTCTTCTTGTCTTGGACCACCATAGGATTGATCCATTCTAATTCTTCCACATGTTCAATAATTACCGCATCAAGCATTCTGTCGGGATCTTCTCTAACCTTCTCTTTATACCACAAATTTAGTCTGTACGACCACTGCTTTACGAGTTTAGCACCTGGTTTCAGGGGAATCTTCATTTCATCCAGATCACTAGCTATAAATTTCACCTCTGAGAATTTAGTAGGAAACAGATCTGGGAACTCATGCAATAATCCAGTAATTTTTCCCACAGTTTGATCATCCCAATAATCACCTATGTTTGCAAACTTTGGATTTTCAGTAGAGCCAATATTTACCTTTTTTTATCTTCAACGGATTTAGAAACTTATCTTATGATATGTCTGGCCCCTTCAAATCATGAATTCCTTCACTTTCTGGAATATGGACATCCCTCGGATCGTCGTCTTCTAGTCTTCCACTAATATTGTAACACTCCATAATTTTATCCACTATAGCGGTCCACTGTGGAAGATTGGATGTTGATCCTAGGATTTCTTCGAAAATATTATCCTTAATAATCTGCAACACTGCATCTATTGTAAGACTTTCATCCTCATATTTAAATGTGTGTTTAAAACTTGCAGCCAAACAATCCCAATCTTCAATTCCTTATCACACCTCCAGCAACGTATACCAATTCATCAGAATAGTATCAAGGGTATGGATGAACATATGGACCCACTCTTTCTTGGGTATATTCTGTCAAATTGTACTCCACGTAGCCAAATGATCAGCAAGACTAGTAAGTCCTGTATATTTCTCTCCCATGTATGGGATCTCTACCCTGAACCAAATTTCTAAGTATCTTCTACACCACGACCAACCAGTCACAGAGTGCTTATGTATAGTCGACCATCTCACCAGTGTTGCTTTCAAGGAGACATCCAGGGCTAATAAGCATTGTTTCTTAGGCACTTTAATTTGAAATTCATCAATAAACTGACACACATTAGGTAAACCTTCATACGTTGGAAGACTACATACCTCATTTCCAACCCATCGAATGGATTTTGTCACATGATCGCACCTTCGCATAGTAACTTCATGTATCCTATAAGATCTTCACCAGAGTCAGAAGAACAAGAGATAACACTACGCCAACTGAGCGTACCATCTGTTGTAGGATTAATATAATCATTAATCCTGGATGATACATTATAAGTGTTATCTAAATATTGAGCATCATAATCTCCTTTGACTGGTTCTACATATCTCTTCCCTTCTAATGGATCCAAAGGTGCGACAACTCTAATCTCCTCATTTTCAAATGTCAGAACTCTCTTTTTGAATTTTATGACAGTCTGATTATGAATTTCCCAATCAATCCCTAGTAGCGCATGATACATATTGGTGTCATCAACAATCTCTATAACTTCAAAGTTTGCATATGTGTGAAGTCCTTCTACTTGAACATGAACCCCAACCATTCGACAAAATGGTATTACTTTCTATTGATTAGATAAGCGTAGTTGGATAGGTGACCATACTAACTTTGGATTTCCCATATTCTCCCATGTTTGCTTCATCAATATGTTTACATCTAAACCAAAATATAGAATAACAAATTCCATGTTGTAGTCACCAATATGCGCATTAAGTCACAGTTCTTGACCAGTCTTATGTCTTCGTTGGACATGATTAAAAATCCTTTCAGGTCACACTCCTTCCTCAGATTCTCCAATTAACTTTTTCAATTCTCTTAAAGCATCCTCATCTTTAACCAAAGCCAAACAAATTCTGAGAAACGTGTTGCAAGAACTTACTTTTCCAAAATTCTGCTTTGGCGCAGAGTTGTCAAAGCAAGGTGGCATGTTGTACACAGGTCCTTATTTGAGGGAAGGAAGCGAAGATGTTGATGCGCCCTTCAGAATTTCATCCCAATATTCAAAAAATACACTTTTCTTTTTCTGGACATCATACTGTGGTAGCTTCTAAGCTACTAGTATGCCTCTTGGATCACTTATATTATCATTATTGTTCTTATATCCGCCCGTAGCAGCACTACTTCTTATTACAACAATGATAGTATGTTGAATTGGTTGCAGTTTTGCTGAAATCTTCTGCACATATTGGTTTTGATTTTGATTTTGATTATGATTCTTCTTTGCTTTCCACTCGGCTATAAGTTGTGGATAGTCTTCAATGGTATAATCTAGCAATGTGTAATATGTGCAAGATGTAGCAGGATGTTGACAATCTCTAGCATAATGACCAGGAGTACCAAAATTATAACATATGATTTATCCTCTACCTCGACCAAATATTCCTCGTCCACGGCACAGGGGGTTCAATTGGTAGGAAATATCCTATCACGTCCATTCATATTGGGGAATAAAATAAGATACATAAATGAGAAAATATATTTCCCTATATTAAAGGGGCAAGGGGGCTTAATTATGCTATATGGAAATATAAATATTTAGGGTATATTTTATTACATTTTGTGTATAAGCGATGGAGGCGAGGTAGAGAGAAAATCATGGGACAAGGGAATGAGTTATTGAGTTTGATGGACAAGGGATACTCAAATGGGATGTAGGATGGTTGATGTTAGTGCTATATTGAAGGGTTTTCATGTTGCTCATGTGCTTGGTTGGTTAATGGATATTCAAATAGTTAATGGAATTGAGGTAACAAAGGATTAGGATTTCTATCTTTTATGTAATTGTTATAAATTGGAAGTGTAGTTTAGGTGCATATTTAGTATCTAGAAATCATGTGCTCTTTTATTCCTCTTAATGTAGCTTTCCTCCTTAAGTCCATTTGAATTTTTTGACTCGAGATTTTTTTTTTGGTGTAGTCTCTAAAATTGGCCCATCCAACAGAGACCATATAAGTTTGTGCATTACGACCTTGTCCCTTTCTAATCTTCCTAAATAATTCGTTATGCAATCATTGGTTGACCCCATTTTCCCATTGTATAAAACACTAGTCTCCAATTCCTTCATGACTTTTATATTTTACAAAAGCCAAAACACTTCATTTTTCTAAATTTACTCTTCATTTTAATCACCATGTACTCTATTGTTAAACTCTAGTAATCCTACCCTAGAGACTCCACCTTTGAGATAGAGAAGAGATAGCCTAAAGAGACAAAAAAAAGTTAGGTATTGTGACAATGGACTCCCTTTTAGTTGTCTATAATCAATCATAGATTTTAGGAATTCAATATGAATATGCTAGTTTGTGTGCTAATGTGGAATAAAAAGCATCTCTATTATGATGGATATACTCTTAATGGTAGAAACAATGGTGGTGGAGGTTGAAATATACAACTATTGGGTAGGAAACAATGGCTTATATGATCATCTACTTATCCGTATACAACTAGAAAAGGAGGATACAAAACCTCCATTTCCTTTTAAATATAATCATGATTGTTTGGCTAAGAAATATTTTAGACTTCTTATTACAACAAATGGAAATTTTATGATCCTTGTTAATGAGATTCAGTTATGCTTCAACTTTCCTCCAATATCAAACAAGCTAAGAAGTTAGTTGTGGGAGCGCAAAGATGAGAAAGGAAGAAAATCAAGTAGACAAAGAAAAGGTAGAAGAAAAAAAACCAATCCTTTTGAAAATAATGTCAAAGGGTATTGAATTGAACTGTGCCCCCATCATTAATAAATTTTATGACATATGGACGAAGCCAATTCATTTGGAGCTTACCTGGGTGTTTTTCGAACTTACTATCGTATAGGAGTACCATGTATTCACGTTGAAAGTGATTCTTCCTTACATGGAGACCATGCCGTGCCTTCTGTCGGTATTTTTCCACTTGCTGCTGAAATCCCACGATGAAGAGATCTTCTTCTAGTTGTAGTAACTACCCCAATATTTCTTCAATCACCCCGTCGTCTCTCATGCCTGTCGCAGATGTTATTCGAAGACTAGGGACAATGTACTCCAGAGGCATTACTGATTCTTTTCCATATACCATCTTGAAGGGGGTATGTCCTTTCAATATTTTGCACATCGTTCTATAGGCCCATAATACCGCAAGAATATTCAAGTCTCAGTCATCACAGTTTGTATTACATACCTTATTGAGCGCATGCTATAGAATTTTGTTCAGTGCTTCGATTGCTCCATTCTCCTATGGGTGTTATGGGGTGCTTCTTCTATGCTGAATCTAAAACTCCTTAGTCATTGCTTTGATGGTCTGATTTACGAAATGCGTACCTTGGTCGCTCATCAAGATTTTTGGACACCCAAACTTGGTGACCACATTGTCGAAAATAAATCTTGTCTTTGTCGTAGTTATGCAATCTTTCACTGGTGCTGCTTTGGCCCATCTTGTTAGGTAGTATATCGTTGTAATGATGTACATCACACCCGTCCGCTTTCCTGGTGGGTTAATGGGTCCCACAAAGTATAGTTCCAATTTTTCAAAAGGTTTTAATGCTAACTAGGGCACCAATGGCATCTCATTGCGTCGCGATGGTTTCCCCATCCTCGGACATACATCGTAGCTCTTAGAGTAATCTGCTGCATCACCATGCAGTGTTGGCCACCATAATCCAGCTCTAAGTATCTTTCTGGTGGTTGCACTCCCTCCATAATTCCCTCCTGCAATCCCACCATGAGCCTTAGCCAACACTCTCTCTTGCTCATGTGGAAGGACATATCGACATAGAATTTCATCTGGCCCCATCTTGTATACCTATCCTGCGATCAATTGGAAGTCAGCAACTTTGATGACTAATTGCTTCTTCTGATTAGTGGTGAACTCTTCAGGTGCTCTTCCCATGGAAAAAAACTAAACAATCTGTTTATAATGGTCATCGACCATTTCAATGCAGAATAACTACGTGTCGGGAATACCTTCATCAATGCTACTTGGTTATTCACCTGATTCGACCCTTGATAAATGGTCAGGTATTGTGTTCAATCGTCCAGTATTCACGATTATTTCAAAGTCAAATTCCCGAAACAGCAGCAACCACCGACATATATTCCCCCCCAAGGTAGGCTTGTTGACCAGGTACTTCAGTGTTGAGTGGTAATTAAACATCTTGATGTGTCCTCCTAGCAGATAATGTCAGAATTTTTGTAATGCATATACCATCATCAGGCCTTCTCTTTTTGTCATTGTATAAGTTTTCTCTGTGGTCGACAACGTCCAACTACCAAATGAGATAGGATGGTCGATTGACCCTTCTCCAGGTTGGGCCAATATCACTCCCAGTGAGACTAACAAAGCATCTACGTGGACATGGAATTATTTCTTCCATTCGAAGAAGGATAATATTGGTACCCGCAACCATCTTTTCCTTCAATATGTCGAGAATCTTCTGACACTCTCCGTTCCATTCAAACTTTGCATATTTCTTCAATAGCTTCTCCATGGGCGCTGTAATCATTGCATACCCTTTTATGAACTTTCTATAGTATCCCATATGGCCCAACTTTTGCCTCAGCTGCTTTACTGTTGTAGGTGCTAGTAAGTCAACAATGATTGTGATCTTGGCTGGATCGATCAACATACCCTCCTTGTAGACAATATGTCCCGACAAGATACCAAATGGTGTGCAAAAGATACACTTCTTTATTTTCAAAGAGATCTGATGTTGTTGACATCTTTCAAGCATCATCCTGAGGCTCTCAACATGGTCTTTAACCAATCCATACACCGTCCAGTCATCCATATACACCACCAAGAACTTGCGAATAAAGTATTCGAAAGCAATGACAACTAATCTTGAGAAAATTGCAAGGGAATTCTTGAGACCGAATGGCATTACTGTGTACTGATAGCAACCCCACTTTGTTACAAAGGTGGTTTTGTGTCGATCTTATTTTGCAATCTTGATCTGTTGATATCTCGTGAACCCATCAGTGAATGAATACAGTTCCTGTCCTCCAACACCTTCAAGTACTTCATTGATAAATGGTGTGGGGAATGGATCATGAAGGCATGCATCATTCAAATTTATTGAGTCGACACATATCCAAATTTCTCCAGTCTTCTTGTCCTGGATGACCATCAAGTTGATCCATTCCGACTCTTCGATAGGTTCAATGATCCCTGCATCCAACATCTGCTCTATCTCATCCTTCATTTCTTCTTTGTATCTGGGATTCAATCGATATGGTCGCTGCTTCACTCGATTAGCATCTAGTTTAAGGGGGATATTCATCTTCCCCAAGTCCCCAGAAATGCACTTCATCTTAGAAAAAATTCATGGGGAATAGATCTTGAAATTCATGCAATAAGTCAGTGACCTTCCTGATTGTTGTGTCCTCCCAATAGTCTCCAATACTGGAAAAATTTGGATTCTCCAATGTCCCAATATTTACTTCTTAATTTTCAATGGCTACTTGAATATTTCGAATGGCTTCTTTGGTGCTTCAACGTCGCGACTTCCTTCTGACTCTGGTACATAGACAGCTCTAGTATCTTCGTCATCATCAGGTCCTCCCGAAACATTGTAGCATTCCATCATCATCTTTGGTGTTGCATTCCATTGTGGTCCCATTCATCTTTAAGTCAGAACTGTATCAAATATATATTTTCGCGAATTACCTATAGTGTGCCATCAATTAGATGATTCTCATCTGCGAAACTGAATGTGCGACTGAATCTAATGGTTAGATCCTCCCACGTAGTTGTTCCTTGTCTCATCTCTACTAAGACATACTAGCTCTGTGGTACTTTGTCTAACGTGTGGATGAATGCATGAACCCATTCTTGCTTTGGACTCACCCCCCATATATCCTCACATTTTCCCAGATGATCCGTTGGATCCATCCTGCCATCATACTTCTTTCCTTGGTAGAATTCGTTTTCCCCAAATCTTACTTCCATTAATCATCAACATTGTTTCCAGTTTGTTATTGACGACTTGTGCACACCCCACCACCTCGCAGGAGTGGCCTTCAATGCTTCATCTAATGCTAGCAGGGGTTGTGGCTCTGATACTTTGTTTCCAAACTCATTGATGACAATTGCTAGGTTAGGTATCCCTTCGTATGTTGGTAGATCACATGCTTTTGTCGTGACCCCTTGCAGTGATTGAGCAATCCATGCACACTTCCTGAATGATACCTCATGCAATCCATTTTTCCAATTCTCTAGGGCCTCGTCGAGTTTTGATGATGTCGAATTGATACTTCGCCATCCCATTTGTCCATCGGTGGTGGGATTGACGTAATCTTCTGAGATATTATAGATGGTGTCCCATTCTTCAGTGAGCTCGTCTTTCATTGGTTCAACATATATCTATCATTCAAGTGGATCAAGTGGAGCAATGAACCTCATGTCGCGGTTCTTGAAAGACATCCTTCTTTTCTTGAAATTGATAACTTCCTGATTTTCCATCACCCAATCTATCCCCAACAACACAGGATATGGACTAACTATGTTATCAATTATCTCTATGACATCAAAATATGAATATGTCTTCAATATTTCTACCTCGAATGGTAGATGAGGAAATCGAGCAATTGGTGTAACCTTGATCTGATTTTCTAAACAAAGATGCACAGGGGACCATAGCAGCCGTGGCTTCCCAATTGTTTCCCATGTTTTCTTGATTAGGATATTCACATCGGATCCTAGATCTAGAATGATGGAATCCATATCATATGTACTGATTTGGGCATTCATCCTCATCTCCCTTCCTATTCTCTTCCTAAATAGGCGGTTGACTGCACGATCATCTCGCCCCTCCTCCGGTCGATGCAAGAAGCGATCTATCTCTGCTAATGCTTCTTGATCCTTTTCTAATGTTAGACAAATTTCTAGAAAACTTTTCAAAGTGTAGATCTTTCCTTGATGACTTCTGCGACATTGTCGGGTCAAAAATCTGTGGCATCCCATAGATAGGTTCTTTGTGGACTATAGGTGTTGATTGAACATTATTCTTTATTAGTGCATCTCGTGCTTCCCAAAAAGTTTCTTTCTCTGATTCGACATCAAATCATACCTATTTTTGGATAGCGGGTCGGACATTTAGTGGTATCCTATCTTCTCCTATCGCAACTCCTCCTCTGGTTACTACTGCGACATTTACTGGTTGAATTCTTATTTCAGCTGATATATTCTATATGTTCTAAGATGGATTTGGGTTCTAGTTCAAATTTGGGTTATGTTGTGGTTTCTCCGCATTTTTATTCTTCCAGTTTGCGATTAACTAGGGACAATCTTCAACGGTGTGATCAACTGCACTACAATAGGTACACTGCAGGGTCAGAATTGGGAAATTCCTTTGATAGTGTCCAACCTTCCCACAATTATAGCATGTGATCGGTCCTCGACCTCAACCAAAGGTTCCTCCGTGACCATAGCCTTCGCCATGAACACCGTGATATCCTCACCTCAGTCCTCCTCACTATGGTTTGAACTATGACTAATTGTATTGCAGCAGATTGTACTACGGCTGATTATACTGTGGCTATGCTAGATGTTGCTCGCCTCTTTTCATGAAGTAAGTATCAACAGTCCTTTCTTGAAGCAAGTTGTAATACCACAATTTTGACCCTAATGAAATATTGGCTTCTAATGTAAATATTGTATACATGCGTTGTATGTTTCCCTAGCGTGGAACTCAAGGCCAAGGCCCCACTAGTGTATGTTCGAATTTGATTTAAAACAAGCAAGTATTTGATACTTTGATACCCATGTGTTATTAAGCCATGGAATATTGTAAATTGATGTAAATGTTAATATTTCAATAAAATACCAAAACTGGCTATGGAAGCAACCAATGAGAAGGAGCCATGTGTATCTACTAGGGAGTGGTGAGGGGGCTGTGGGGCTGGACCATATGCTTCCAAATGTCATTGTGAGAACCCATTTGACTTTCTTTGATGACATTTATTTCTATTGTAAGGAAGTAGTTGAAGATTTAAGTCCATGGCTTCAATGGAGTATGGGCAGCCCAGAAATTCCTATTTGCAGGTATGGGCTCTCTTTTCTTGTACCACAAGTCACTCTAACTCATGGGAGTTGCTTCTTCCTCATTCCCATTCAAGTGTGGAGGAACCAACATCATTTTTCCATCCAAAAATGAATTGCCAGCAGTGAGAAAAACTAGAAATCGCAACTTTGAAAGAACCCATGTTTTGAAGAGCCAAAAACGCTCAGATTGGTATTTAATAGTAAGATCCAATGGGGGATCCATATATATAAACCTTGGGGCAAATTTGAGAGGATCAGATACCCTGAAATCCATTGGAAAACCCATTTTTTATAGCCCAAAAAACCAGTGACGGGATTGAGTTATTTGATGAACAAAATTGTGAGAAATCCAATTGTGAATGACTGAGCAGAGGTTGGGTTTGCTTGATAAACCCAGTGAAGGCTAGAATCTCAAGGATTAGTAGCTAGACATTTCTATGCCCACCCTAAAGAGCACTGGAGGGAAGGGACGCCCGAGGGACTATGCAACAGAGAAGGGGACCTTCCTTGTGTTGGGTGTGGTAGGTAATGTGGGTGCCTTGACTATTGAATTCATTTGAGATGCCTGTAGCTCTATGGTTGAGCTCACTGGTTTAGCATTGCCCTCATTTGTCTTTCATATGCTTGACAAACCCAACTGTGTGTTGGCTTAGCATAGTTGTTGAGTGAAACCATGGTTGTGAGTGAGCCCGGCTAGTTCCTCGTTAGTGGATACACAATCCAACTCGGGGGTGATCTCTCAGCTGAAAGAATACAAGCTCGACAGAGATCTATGGTTGGGTGGAACATTTCTCTCACATAGCCAGTTGTTTGGACAGCTTCATCTTCAAGATAAGTGTTATCTGTGTTATAAATTATATGCATTTTGTGTTCTGTAATGTGTTAATTTGGAATGGTAATTATTTATGTTAATGGAATTGATATGAGGTCTGTGTATAGCATGAGAATGGGATGGATTTTTTTCCTGTTGATGCATCATTTGCTTGAGACAAATATGCTGATGTATGTCTGTTGTGTGTGTGTAATTATATATTTTAATTCCGCTGTGTAATTTAATTGTGCATTTTATTTAAATGGCAAAATTTTTTCCATTATGGCTTTGGGGAAGAATTAGACACCCCATGTTATAGTCATGTTCCCTCCCCTACATTGGATTGATGGAAGGGATGCTACAGAGTGGTATCAGAGCCCAACTTGCAGCACTGGGGTTGCTTGGGCCAAATCCTGAGTTATAGGCAAGTAACAAAATGGTTTTAACACAGTATTGTTGAAGTTGGGGTGGAATTGTTTATTGGAAAAATGATAGTGTTAGAGTTCTCAGGTGTGGGGCAGGATCAGACCATTGCATAGAGCTCTCCAATAGCTTTCGAAGGGTACCAGACTCACCTCATTTGGCCAAGGGACGAGGGAGTTATGAACCCCGAAAGTTACAGGAAATGTAGGTGTATTCAAAGTTTCAGGATGTCGGGTTTCGGGTTTCGGAAACGCGAATTTTCAGTATTTGCGTTTGGATTTCCGAAATCACGAACCTGCAATTTTTCGGCTTTCGGGATGTCGGCTTTCGGGAACGCGAATTTTCAAAATTTCTGTTTTGATTTCCGAAATCCTGAACCCGCAATTTTTCGGCTTTCGAGATGTCGGGTTTTAGGTTTCAGGAACGCGAATTTTCAAAATTTGCGTTTGGATTTCCGAAATCCGGAACCCGCAATTTTCGGCTTTCGGGATGTCGGGTTTCAGGAACGCAAATTTGTGGAATTGGGCGTTCCGATTTCCGCAATCCTGAACCCGCAATTTCGAGTTGCGGGTTGCGGGTTGCGGGATGGTTACATCCCCATGACCACAACTTGACCCCCCCCCCCCCAGAACCCGCAATTTTGGGTTGCGGGTTGCGGCCTGTGTGTGGCGGGATGAAAAAAAAAAAGGTATAGAGCCCGGAAATTGATTTTTGGATAACAAGAGAATGCGAGGTCATAATTTGATGAGTTCAGTGGAATTTTGAGGCCATTGACAGAGGCCATGAACTAACTAGTGAAGATCCCGAGCCCATTATGCTCCGATTCGGCATAAATTTGGAATTATTAGCTTTTACAAATCAGTGTCCCGACTCTTGACAGAAGGTCGGATTGAGCTGAAATTGATATGGGGCAGTCATGGAGCAAGCACAGTGTTAAGTTTGGAGTTTTGGAGCCAAAATCCAAAGGAGGTGGAGTCGAGGTGTGCAAGAAGGCCAAAAAGCACTATTCTGGGCCACGTTTTGGGAATTTTGAAAAGCTTGCAGTGGTTGAAAATGACCCTATAATTCAGAATCAAGAAAATTACTAAACTCAGCATTTCATATTCTCAGTAAACCAGACATATTCCGTTAGACAAAGATTTCCCAGAAATGCACCGTTTGGGAAATAGCCATTTTTGGCCCAAAATTTGGAATTTTGGAAAAATGTGAAAAGTGGAAAGTAATCAAACCCATAATTTTATAGAAGATGCATGGTGCATTGGAACAAGGATCCGCATGTTGCTGAGCGTTCCTTTTTATATGGAATAACTTCGTCCGGTAGAAACATTTTCTTTATTCTTCATAGATTTTCTTCCACAGGTGGTTGAAGTTGGCATTCTGGACCAAAATACAACTGTTTAAAAATGTACAGAATTGAGGTGAAAGTTGTCATTTTTGAAATAACGTAGTTTCCACACCCGAGGTCGGAATGGAGCACAAGGATAGGCATTGGAAATCTTGTCCAACATAGAATAAGGGCACATAACCGGAATTTGGATGGGGCCATCATACCTCATAGATATTTAGAACCGAAAAGTGGCAGTGACTATTTTTGACATATTGTTGATAGTATGGGCAATTTCCAGAATTGCATGAATGGGCAAAGAAATGAATGCATAACAACTATGTGAATTATTCTATGAGTTTGATTGTGTTAAATATTAATGTTTTATATTTCTATATGCATTCCTAATATGTCTAACAAATATTTTCATAATGCAGAGTGCTTGCAGCTCATAAAATTAATAATTGTAGCAGAGGTAGCATACAGGAAAAATGGTGACCATAAATGATGCTCAAGATCATTATGAGCATGAAAAAGACGTCCTAGGAGAAAATGTGCATGAAGAGAATGCTGAGACTTAATCCAATGGGAGAAGGGAGCAGGTGATTCCTCAGAATTTGGTTGCAACCATGGTGAGCTTCAATGAAAGATTGATGAAGGCTCAAGAAGAACAACACCAACTCAATGTTTCTATCTTGCAAAGTCTCACTGATATGCAACAGAGGATAAACCTTGGGTCCAACCCAATCAATGTGGGTGAAGAATGAAGAGAGGTAGAGAGTTTCTCTAGAGGTCGTTCAAATAAGAGGACTCCAAGCCCAAGGAAGAGTTTGGTGAGAAGAAATCATAGAACACCTTCCTCTAGATCTTCTTCCAGCAAATCATGCGGACCCAGAGGTTCTCAAAGAAGTCCAAGGCATGCACCGAAGAGATTTGATGGAAGAAAGAAGTTCAAAGGCATCCCACATGGAGAATTCAGGAAGGAAAGACCTACCACGTTTGATGGAGAAGGAAAGACTGGCCAAGAGGCAGAGGCATGGCTTCTTGGAATGAAAAAATATTTTACAATTCAAGACTACTCAAGAAATGAAAAAGCCAAAATTTCTATTTACAATCTAAATGGTAAAGCTTCAATTTGGTTGGAAAACCTTTTGCAAGTGAAAGGAATCAGTGAAAGGAAGATCAGTTGGGAAATATTTAAGAGGTACTTCAAGGAAAAATACATTTTTGCTAGGTATTCTGACAGTAAGAGGAAAGAGTTCAATGAACTCAGATTGGGGCAAAAATCTATGGAAGAGCATGTCCACAAGTTTTTGGAATTACTGAGGTATGTTGACTATATCAAAGATGAGAGAGTAAAAATCCAATGCTTTCTTGGGAGTCTACCTCAGAGTTTCAGAGATAAGATTGAATTTGTTAATCCACCAAGTCTTGATGAGGCCATTAGGATGGCAATGCATTGCTATGAGACGAATAAGGGAAAATCAGAGGTTAACCCAGCATGGAAAGGGAAGCTAAGAGGGAGGTTTGACCAAAAGAAGAGTGGTTTCAAGCCACCATTCAAAAGTCAGCCTAGAACCTTTCCACAAGGGTAGCAAGCAAGGGGTGGATTCAAACCAACAGTAGCAGTAGACAAAGCATCAAAGGGACCACTTCAGTGTTGGGGATGTGGAGAAAACCACATGTTGAATGATTGTCCACATCGGAAGGATAATCCCCGAAGGTTGCACAACTTAAAGGGAGCAACTATAGTGGAGGACATGGAAAAGGCAGTGCCTCTAATTCATGCAGCATTGGATAATCATCAGGCAGATCATCAATCATCAGTGGTGGAAGTTGAAGGTAAGATTGCTAAGCAATCTATTTATGTTTTGATTGATCCAGGATCTACTCATAGTTATGTTTCTCCAAAAGTGGTTGAAGGTTGTTCTCTTAGAAAAGTGAAGCATAATAAATCTTGGCTAGTTCAATTAGCCACAGGGACCAAGAGGAAATTAAGTGAAGTAGTGGTGTAGTGCCCCATATAATTGAATGGACTCCACACACATGCAGAATTGAATGTACTACCTTTAGGATCGTATGCTGCCTTAATTGGCATGGACTGGTTGGAAAAGCATAGAGCCAAGTTGGACTGTTATGAGAAATCTCTTGAATGTATTGATGAAGAGGGAAGACCAAGATTGGTAAGAGGAATTCCCAAGCAAGTTTCAGTAAGACAAATTTCAGCCCTACAGTTGAAAAGGTTTTATAAGAAGGGTTGTCAATTATATGCAGTTCATATGTCAGATTCGTCCAAGGACAAGGGTCCAATGATAGAAGATTTCTCACTATTGCAAGAGTTCGATGATGTATTTCCAGATGAAGTGCCAGAACTACCACCAAAGAGAGCAATTGATTTTACCATCGATCTTGTTCCAGGGGAAACACTGAATTCCAAATCTCCTTATAGAATGAGTACACCAGAGTTGGTAGAGTTGAAGATGCAGCTGCAAGAATTAATGAACAAAAGGTATATCAGACCAAGTTTGTCTCCTTGGGGAGCACCGGGGTTATTTGTCAAGAAGAAAGATGGGACTTTAAGACTGTGTATTGATTATAGGTAGCTAAATAAAGTGACAGTCAAGAACAAGTATCCATTGCCAAGAATTGATGACTTGTTTGATCAAATGAAGGAAGCTAAAGTGTTTTCCAAGATTGACTTGAGGTTCAGCTACCATCAAGTGAGAATTAAAGAAGAAGACATTCACAAGACGTCTTTCAAAAATATATATGGTCATTATTAGTTCACTGTGGTGCCATTTGGCCTTACCAATGCACCTGCTACATTCATGTGTCTCATGAATAGTGTCTTCAGCAAATATCTAGATTAGTTTGTGATTGTGTTCTTGGATGACATTCTTTTCTATTCAAGGAATGAAGAAGAACATGAAGAACATCTAAGGATGGTGTTGCAAGTCCTTAGAGAACACCAGTTGTATGGCAAGTTAAGCAAGTGTGAATTCTATCAAAAGAAGGTGAAATATTTGGGTCATATCATTTCTGAAGAAGGAATTGCAGTGGATCCGGAGAAGATTAATTCCATCATGGATTGGTCAACTCCAAGAAATGTTTCAGATGTTAGATCTTTTATGGGTCTTGCTGGTTACTATATAAGGTTTATTGAAGGCTTCTCCAGGACAGCTCATCTGATCACTTCATTGCAAAGAAAAAATATCAAGTTTGTATGGTCTGAAAAGTGTGAGAAAAGCTTCCAGCAGTTAAAGGAGCTACTTACCAGCGCTCCTGTTTTCAAGATAGCAGATCCAAAGAAGGATTTCATGGTGTGCACAAATGCTTGCATTGAGGGGCTAGGTGGAGTGCTCATGCAAGAAAGCGTTTTGATTTTCTATGAGTCAAGGAAGTTAAAATAACATGAAAACAATTATGCCACACATGATTTGGAATTAGCAGCCATAGTACATGCTCTTAAGATGTGGAGACATTATTTGATGGGAAGAAGATTCGAGCTTAGAACATACCACATGAGCTTGGAGTACTTGTTTGACCAGCCAAACCTGAATGCCAGGAAAGCTAGGTGGATGGAATTCCTTTGTGAGTTTGATTTTGAAATTAAGCATTTAAAAGGGAAGGAGAATAAGGTTGCAGATGCCCTTAGCAGAAAATTTCATGTTGCAGCAGTAAGTATGTGCAAATCAAATTTGAAGACCAGGGTTCTTGAGGCCCAGAATAGTGATGGAACTTGCCTTCAAATTAAAGAGAAGTTGCAATAGGGTAATGTGGATGAAAAGTGTGCAGGATATCAGCTTGGTGAAAACAATATCCTCATCTATAAAGATAGGTTGTACATTCCAAATAATGCAGATTTGAAGAAGCTAGTGATGGATAAAATACATCAGATGCCATACTCTGGACACCTAGGAAATCAGAAGACTATAACAGCAGCAAGAAAGCAATACTTTTGGCATGGCATGAAGAAGGACATAGCTGAGTACATTGCTAGATGTCAAAAGTGCCAGTAGGTCAAGGCAGAGCACCAACATCCAACAGGATTGTTGCAACCCTTACCCATTCCGGAAAGGAAGTGGAAAGTGATCTCGATGGATTTTATAATAGGTCTACCCATGACAGTGAAGAAGCATGATTCAATCATGGTTGTGGTGGACAAGCTATCAAAGGTAGCTCACTTTATTCCAATCAAGTCCACTCACAAGGCTAATGACATTGCAAACATCTTCATGAGAGAGATATTCAGATTGCATGGATTGCCTAAGGAAATAATGTCTGATCGTGATACAAAGTTCAATTCCAATTCCTGGAAGGGATTATTTCAGGAATTCAGAGCTAAATTGAATTTCAGTACAGCATATCATCCTCAAAAAGATTGCCAAACTGAGAGGGTGAATCAGGTTCTTGAAGACATGCTGAGAATGTATGTGATGGACAAACCATCCAAGTGGGAAGATTACCTACACTTGGTAGAATTTGCATACAATAATGGACATCATGTATCCTTGGGGATGAGTCCATTTGAGGCATTGTATGGCAAGCGATGCAGGACTCCAATGAATTGGGATAGCCCGGTGAACAGGGTAGTACTTGGACCAGAGATGATCAAGGAAATGGAACAGGAAGTTGCTAAGATTAGGAAGAATTTGTTGATGTATATGTAAATTCACAATGTATTTCATATATGTATATTATACTCCTATAGAGATGATATTATTCCTCTATACGGAAGTGGTTGTATTCCTATAGAGATGTTATTATTCCTCTATATGGAAGTGTCGCCATTTATATTGTAAGTGTCGTAACTTATACTTGATGGGTTATTAGACCACCTTGTTAGGGTCGGCTCTGTATAAGTCATGCAGGTCGAAGGGTTATTAGACCACCCAATTGGGGGTCAGCCATGTGGGTCAAAGCTTTATTAGACCACCCTATTGGGTGTCGGCCTAGTCAGCATTATGTTATGTGGTTAAGTTAAGGCCGACCTAGTAAAGGTTATTAGGCAAGTCAAGTCAAATATAAATAGAGTGCGGGAGGCACTCTATTTCATCATTCTATTTCTCTCTCACACTCTCGGGAGAGTGGCACACTTGTGGAGGAGTAGAAGCTGCTGCTAAGAGATGTCTATCTGTTATGCTTGGGTTGTATCATTTCTCTATCTATCTGTAAGGAAGTTATTGGGGTTTTTCACCTTTATGGTTTTCCCCAAGTAAACTTTGTGTCTCTTGTGTGCTTGCATTATTGTGTCTATGATTGATATGTTGTAGATATGCTATACATGTTGTTCTCTCAGTTAAGATCCTAGATCAGATTGAAGTAAATTCTGAAAAATTAACAGAATTTAAAGGTAGCTCGGGATAGGAAGAAGAGTTATGTAGATTTGAAAAGAGTGCATAAAGAATTTCAGATTGGGGATCATGTTTAATTGCGGGTGAAACCAAGGAAGAGTTCCCTCAAGTTGAGGAGCTGTGCCAAGTTGTCACCAAGATATTATGGGACATTTGAAGTCCTTGATAGGATAGGGCCAGTTGCATATAGAGTTGCATTACCTACTAACATAAGAGCTCATAATGTTTTCCATGTATCTTTGCTTAAGAAGTATGTACATGATCCTAATCATATGATTGATTGGAATGTGATACAGGTGGAACCCGAGGGAGAGTTCCAAGTAGATCCTATGCACATCCTCGACAAGAAGGTCACTTTGCTCCGGAACAGAGCCACCGGGAAGGTAAAGGTCCAATGGGAGCACCTTAGTCCTGATGAGGCTACATGGGAGCTGGAGGATGCCATGAAAGAGGCATTCCCATTTTTGTTCAGTTTTGAGAACACCGAGGACGGTGTTGTTCTAAGGGGGAGGGGAATGTAATACCCTAATTTTGACCCTTATGAAATATTGGCTTCTAATGTAAATATTGTATACATACGTTGTATGTTTCCCTAGTGTGGAGCTCAAGGCCAAGGCCACACTAGTGTATGTTCTGATTTTATTTAAAACAAGCAAGTATTTGATATTTTGATACCTATGTGCTATTAAGCCATGGAATATTGTAAATTGATGTAAATGTTAATATTTCAATAAAATACCAAAACTGGCTATGGAAGCAACCAATGAGAAGGGGCCATGTGTATCCACTAGGGAGTGGTGAGGGGGCTATGGGGATGAACCATATGCTGCCAAATGTCATTGTGAGAACTCATTTGACTTTCCTTGATGACATTTATTTCTGTTGTAAGGAAGTAGTTGAAAATTTCAGTCCATGGCTTCAATGGAGCATGGGTAGCCCAGAAATTCGTATTTGCAGGTATGGGCTCTGTTTTCTTGTACCATAAGTCACTCTAACTCATGGGAGTTGCTTCTTCCTCATTTCAATTCCAGTGTGGAGGAACCAGCATCATTTTTCCATCCAAAAATGAATTGCTAGTAGTGAGAAAAACCAGAAATCGCAACTTTGAAAGAACCCATGTTTTGAAGAGCCAAAAATGCCCAGATTTGGTATTTAATAGTAAGATCCATTGGGGGATCCATACATATGAACCTTGGGGAGAATTTGAGAGGATTAGATACCTCGTAATCCATTAGAAAACCCAGTTTTTACAGCCTAGAAAATCAGTGATGGGATTGAGTTATTTGGTGAACAGAATTGTGAGAAATCCAATTGTAAATGGCTGAGCAGAGGTTGGGTTTGCTTGATAACCCAGTGAAGGATAGAATCTCAAGGATTAGTAGCTGGACCTTTCTATGCCCACCCTGAATAGCACTGGAGGGAAGGGATGCCTGAGGGACTGTGCAACAGAAAAGGGGACCTTCCTTGTGTTGGGTGTGGTAGGTAATGTGGGTGCCTTGACTGTTGAATTCTTTTGAGATGCTTGTAGCTCTGTGGTTGAGCTCACTGGCTTAGCATTTTCCTCCTTTGTCTTTCATATGCTTGACAAACCCAACTGTGTGTCGGCTTAGCATATTTGTTGAGTGAAACCATGGCTGTGAGTGAGCTCAGCTAGTTCCTCCTTGGTGGATACACAACCCAGCTCGGGGTGATGTCTCAGCTGAAAGAATACAAGCTGGATAGAGATCTATGGTTGGGTGGAACATTGCTCTCACATAGCCAGTTGTTTGGACAACTTCATGTTCAAGATAAGTGTTATCTCTATTATAAATTATATGCATTTTGTATTCTGTAATGTGTTAATTTGGAATGGTAATTATTCATGTTAATGGAATTGATATGAGGTCTGCGTATAGCATGAGAATGGGATGGATTCCTTTCCTGTTGATGCATCATTTGCTTGAGATAAATATGCTGATCTATGTCTGTTGTGTGTGTGCAATTATATATTTTAATTCCACTGTGTAATTTAATTGTGCATTTTATTTAAATGGCAAAAATTTTACCATTATGGATTTGGGGAAGAATTAGACACCCCATGTTACAGTCATGTTCCCTCCCTTGCAGGGTATTTTTTAAGGATTATAAAAATATACTTAAGTATTGCATTCTAGGCGATTATTTTGGATTGAAAAAAACATAAATATAGATTGGTAGACAAATATTAAATATGAAACATACAATGTACTAATAAAACTTGTAAATTTTGGCAAATATTATGATAAAAAACATATCTTATGTAAATATAGGCGATATTGGAGCCTAAAAATGCCCAAATAGCAAATTTATTTTTTGAAAAAAGGTCCAAAAAATAGCCAATTAGAAAAATTTTGCCCCTAAAAAATTCCCTACTCCCTTGCATTGGATTGATGGAAGGGACACTACACAAGTCATATGCTCGACAATATTTCTCATCATCACCAACATATTGACAGAAGTTACAATATAGATTACCTAGCTTTGACACAACCTTCTTCAAATACACGCATTCCTATGAGCGGTGTCCTTTTGTCTCAAAAAATATGCACCAAGGAATTCCTCCTTGACTGAGTGTATTGGGTGCACCAGACTATAGATATTTGTAGAATTCAGGACACTGATCTTTATGATTCCCTTCAGAATTCCATTGACTACACCATACCTATTCGCGAAGTTCCTTCCCTTTCTTAATATCCTTCATTTGAATCATCAAGTTTTCTAGCTGCGACTGAATATGGCTCATGCCAATCCATGTTTCGGAAATCGACGATGCTTCGAGTTTCATCGTAATTTCCAATGCCTCCACCTGAGATAGGATATCTTGCTGCATCAACGGCATCCATATGTGTAGTATCAACCCTGCAATAAACCATTCCTTATGTTGTACGTCGCTCATCCCAAAACTAAATTTAGCCATCAAAGTTTTGAACCCTTGATCAATCTCCCACACCGACTCATTAGGGAATTGCTTTATCTCCTTCGATTCCATGATGTACTGCGATTTTGATTTAGGCTTCTTAAATTAGTCGATCATCCCAACTCTGATTTCTGTCAGAGTCTTATGTTGAATCCCTACAGGTACTTGTATAAACTTCATGTACCAATCCAACGCACAACCTATGAAGGTCATCGCCAGTTGTCCCCTCTTGGTAGCTTCATCCTGTACTTGTTTTACTGTCCACGCCTCTTCGCACAAGAACCAATACATCTATGAAGAACCTACAAAATTAATTAATGAAAACACACGAGATTGTAGAAATGATAGAACTCAGAATCACTTTTATATTGATCGTAGGCCACTTCAAGGGGGCAACCTCCTTTGAGAAAGCTCAATACAAATAGCTTCATGGTGCCTTCATAGGCCTCAACACACACTTATATACTAAGTCTAGGCACCAATAGTATGAGTCCAAACCATGGGCCAATATAAACTATGGATCAGCAAAACTTTGGGCGACTTACAAAGCATATGCGCCAACAACAATAACACAAACTATGGATCAACAAATACTATGGGACGAATTACAAAGCATATGTGTCCAACAACAATATACTAACAAAGTAAAGACATGGGTTCCTAAGATCCCCTCTCCCTTAGAAAAATCTTTTTCCTCAAAGCTTTAGATGTGGAAATTGATGTAGAATCTGAAGGAGTGGTTCCCTTGTAGCATCCCCGGGTTGCATTCTGGCCCACTGATGCCTTTTGAGTTTCAGGGAGGATTGTTTGGAAGGTTGTAGACGAAGAAGGACCATATCATCTATGTGAAAAGTGTGCTCAGAACGGTGCTGACCGGCTTGTTGTTTCAGTTGAATTCTTGCCATATGAAGATTGTCCTGTAGAATGAGAAGAATCTGATCACGGTTTTGAAGAACTGAATCAATTTCCTGAACTGGGGAGCTACTGAGTGTGTATGGAAGAAGAACTGGTGGTTCCTGTCCATAAACTTCTTCATATGGTGTCCTTTTAGATGTGGTATTAGACCACTGGAGCGCTTCTAGGAAATCCATAGAAATAGCTGGCCAAATCTGTGTAGGGATGGGGAAGGGTTCGAGCAATCCCGAAAGGAGTGTCATTTCACCCTTGTTGACCTGACAAGTATCACACTCAACCACCATCTGGTGAATTTTCATTTTTAGTCCCTGCCAAAAGAAGTTACATTGTTTCCAGTCATAGGTTTTGAGGAACCTAGAGTGCCCTACCGATGAAGAAGCATGGAGTTCAGAGAAGCGATAGCCCTATTGAACAGATTGCAACCAATTTGGAACAAGCCGAGAAATAGCTGTAAGAGAAACTGGGTCATCAAATTTGCAAGAATGAGCATCTGCCACCATATTATCCTTACCCTTCTTGTAAGTGATCACATAGTCATAACCCATGAGTTGGGTAACCCATGTCCGGTGTGCTGGGGAAGAGACCCGTTGTTCCAAAAAATGTTCCAGACTCTGGAGATCAGTCTTGATGCATAAATAATTCCCTGATAGGGATGGTTGCCACTTCTATATTGCATGCAAAATAGCCATAAATTCCTACTAAGATGTAGATGCGGCTAAATGCTTACCGGAAAGGTCTCTTGAAGGTGGCAATCCCACTAGTGCAACAAAGACACCTGCATATCTATCCAAGGAAGTAGTGGAGACCGTTGGTGGGTGCATCTAAATGAAATGGAGCTGAGCGATGAAACCATGTGAATTCTTCTTAAGGATCTTTTCCAGGCGATGTGAACTGATGATGCGGAGAGACCCTGGTTGTAAGCCCATAAATTTGTGTTGTGTCCCATTTATTGAAAACTACATCCAAAGTTCAGCAAAATCCCATAAGATGGGGCCAAGTGTGTGTAACCATTGAATGCCCAAAACCACATCACATCTTCCTAAGGACAAGGCCAACATGTCAGAGCACGGGTTATAATCTTCCATAGAGATATGCACATTGTGACACTTCCCCTTGCAGGGTAAGGTGTGTGAAAATCCTCACAGTAGATCTAAGAGATGATGTATACCTCACAAGAGTAATTATGATTAAGCAGGAAAATAGAAGAAGAGTGAACAATACAGTATAATGAGCAACAGAATAATATGGTACACTAGAACTCGGATAGAAGCAATAATACTTCACACACACTAATTAATTAATCACAGTATGGACAAATAAATAGTACAAGCATGAGTATTCGAATGCCTAAGGTGGCAATTCGAATTAGCCTTCATGGAGTGATCAAAAGATCACTGGAGTGTCATCGGAGCACACCTAGGTGTCCTCATGATCATCAGTGGAGTCATCAATGCTCAAGTAACTGTCAACCATCAGTCAAACTGAGTCTGGTAGGTGTAACTCAGTGTAACTGAGTGTAACTGACTATAACTGACTATAACTGAGTGTAACTGACTATAAACTGAAGACAACTGGACTAGTAGGTGAAGAAGGGCGAGTTGCTTCCTAAAATCAAGGAAGAAGGGTGTATTAAGCAACTAGAAGGATAAAACTGAATAGTGAGCAGCTCCTGGGGGCTGGTTAAATAAGGGCTACATGTTGGACTGATGATTGGGATGCATGCAAACCCTAGAATGCATGCAAACCCTAAAAGTGAATGCATGACTGAAAATGTAAATGATCAAAATACTGGTGGGACTAGGATGGAGTATAGGAATATCCTAACACCCCCCCTTAATCCATCCTGGGCCCTAGTAACTAAGACCAAAGGTCACCCAATACAATGAATAATAACAGTCAATAAACCAAGGAAGTGGGAAAATTTCATGGAAAACATACCCCCTCCTCAAAAACAGACTATAAGGCACACAAAAAAATAAATGATCCAAACTCAAGTAGGTGTGATGCTTGGTCATATGTCTAGAGGTATCTTCTTATTGGGAAGAAGTGGATCATGCTAAAAAAACATGTGCTTGTACTTGCTCTTTAGATCGAATGTGATGAGAACAAATCCAATAGTATGAGAATGATCATTAAACCTGTGATTCGAATCAGCCGACGTAGGATCAAATCTGTGAAAGTGTATATAGTCTTTTGTCTTCTCCTTCGAACCACCATGGGTGAGATTATGCCAAAAATAACTATTACATGTTTGCTTGAAATCAAAATCAGATTTAAGACTTAAAAAATAGTTTCTTGAGATCTCCTTTGAACCAGTAGGGGTGAGATCAAAACTATCACATGCATGAGAAATTATCCCAAGCAATAATTGCTTAGAATCCAAATTAGATCCAAGACTTGAATCATGGTTTCTTGAGATCTCCTTTGAACCATGAGAGGTGAGATCAAAACCAATAATTGCATGAGAATTTATCCCAAGCAAATGGCAATGGCCATAATCTTCAATAACCTTCTGAAAGCATGAATTAATGATCATATAGTAGTATAAAAGAGATGATTGCTTGAGAGGAGCGAATGCATTACCTCCAATAGCTGATTTTACCTCCAAAATAATCATGTGATCATGATGCAAACCAACAGAATCTGGTGCAAGAGAGGATTTAGGACCTTCTGCAATATCTAGAGTGTGAGCTGGCACAGAAAGAGAAGAAAGTTTGAGCATGAGTGGAGAATCTGCACGTTCGTTGTCAACAACTTCAATATGAGATGATACTGGTTCATGATCTGGGAGACCATCAGGAGGAGCGAATGCATCACTTTGCTTGCTTTCTGTGGGTTAGGACCAAGTCCTTCATTCTTTTTGCCAAATTTTTCATCCAGGTGAGCCCATAACTCTTTTGGAGTCCCAATATCAATAATGATTGGGAGCAATATGTAATCTGGCATAGTAAGCTTCATTCTTCCAATGTGCATGTCACCTTTATTCAACCAGTCAATCTTCTCTTCAGAGGATTCAAACTCTCTTTGAAAATAACAATCAAAGAGATCATGGCTCTTCAAATATGCTATTATTTTTGGTTTCCATTCATAATAGTTGAATAGATAAAGTGGAGTGATTTATTCTAATTCTGGATACATTGAAGCTGTAGAAGACCTGCAAAAGCAATAGAGAATACTGCTGCAAAGATGCAGAAACTACTACAACTGTTGCACTCGAAATCTTGGTAATAACCTGCAAAAAACTCTCAAGAATGGAGATTAACAATACTCTCAACAAGAATGGAGATTAATATTGAGGTATAACAAATAATCCTTCCCAACACCCGGATCTATTATGCATATGCGGATGTTCCCAGGAATCCTTGCGGTAGACTTCAGCGGTGCCGATGTTCGAAACATAAATGGTCTCTGTACATTGTGCATAGGATCCCAAACCTTTTTCCCTTGTCTACTTGTTGCTGTACACTTTCCCATATAAAAACAAGAACCTAAATTCTTCCCTATAATCCTTGGGTTGGGAGTCAGTCTCCAGAGTTATCACCTTGCAAATTAGAATAATTGTTAAAATTTACTAGTGAAAGCTCTACTTAAAATTTGTGTTCTGAGTTGATATTGTATCATATTCTTTGCTGGTACCTTACATATCATGGCCAAGTTTTCTCTCAACAGAGGGATGCGTCAATGCATCTTAGTCGTTAATAGACATGCCATTGATATGATTGCCATTGTATACCAATAGTTTATGTTCTTTCACTTAATCTTTGATCTGAAGGCACATTTGACATGAAGAATACGGCGACGAAACAAATAGAGATGCCACGTGTGGAAGAACGAGATGGAGAAAAGATGCACAACTGTATAACAGATCATGTGAAAATAAAACACTAATAACATGATTGTTTGTCCGAATGATATAGATATATCAATATGGAAACTTTTTAAGTATGCCAATTCCTTTGATATCTGGCTTATGGTATTATGTGTTGGGCCTGGCCCAAGTAAAACAATTTTGGATAAGAAAGTTTTGGGAGATGCGAGGATATAGCACAGCACAACATTGACAGAGTAAGAGAATCGGTGCTGTGGAGTTATTGCACTGTGGAGATCCAGCGCCATGAAAAGACAGCTCTGCGAAGAGCCAACAAGGCATAGTTTTGGAAGGAAAAGGGTGAAAATTTCGATGAGACCAATCAGCAGTCTATTTTGGTTAAGATACTCCATGATTCCCAATAGGTGACTAAGGAGTGGCGAAGAAGGAAAGTGATTGGTCACACAGACAAAGGAAACACTACATGAACCAGCCGCACAAATCCGTTAGAGAAGGAATGGTGGGGTGAAAGCGACCCATCGGCATGTGCTCAATAGAAGGGATAAAAGTGACGTCGCCATGCAGAAGAATGACCATGACGACGACGAGTCGCTATCAGATCCTAATAGTCTTGGTTAGCGGGGTAACCACACCAGATCTTGGGAACCTTAGGGTTTTTGAGCCCATCATGAATGTAAAGACATGACCTAAAGGCATGGTCTATATAAGGGAATATTTTGTAAGGGAAAGGGTTAATCTTCTTATTGCTTATTGTTGAATATTGATCTTTGTTGGGAGACTCATTGTAAAAGGCTCTGCAGCTGTGTGCGCAGTGACCTACTGAGAGAGAATAGAGTTTGCAGTTGAGCACGCAAACTAGAACTGTTGAACCCTTCCCATTGATAATATAACAACAGTTCCTGTGGACGTAGCTCCCATCCTGGGGGTGAACCACGTTAAATCCTTGTGTTATGTGATTGATTATGTGCTTGCATCTGTGTATTTGCTTATGTTGAATGGATAATGCCTGTTTATGAGTTCATGTGTTCTTGCTTTTATATGTATTAACCATAAGGATAAAAGATGGGAATAATATGTTAAGTGTCGACATAAGTGAATGAATGTTGAATGCACAAGTATTTCTAAGTCAGATGAATGCATGAGTAGTGGGTCAAACACTTAGTTAGCGAGGTTTGTATAGTGTGATTCCCCGAAGTGTAGCACCGGAAGTGTGTGGTCATTGCAGTTCATCCTACTATCTATGTCTTCAAATTTTACAGTTAGATGCATGCGAATGAATAAGTTCGCAACCTTTGGGAATGAGTGGCACGAGTGGTTATCAAGACTGGCAAAGAAGAAGAACTATTTCCAAGAAGGAGCACCTACTGAGTGGAACCCATAGCTTTTTCAAAGGCTTAAAGAAGCAGATAGTCCACTCTCGTGAGCAGTCGACTTTTGGGTTGACAGTATTTTAGAGGGATTTGTGACAGAGTTCGCCGTGGACATGTTGAAGTCCTACAGCGCAGCAAAAGCCGATTTCTTCAAAGGTTTCAGAGGTAAGTACCTCAACAATATTAGTTTATATATCAAAATGCTTTTAGCTGAGAAAGGAGTCTTAAGAATGCAGTAAGATTCATAGTTGCATTGAGTCTGTAATGGTCGATAATACTTACAGTGATACAGAAGAAGAAATTCATATCTTAAGAAGTGGTAAAAGATATAAGGTTAGTATAGAAAAGAACCTTAAAGAACATGAAATCCACATAGAAACTGAGTTCCAAGATGAGACTGATAGCTAGACAACACCTCCATCAGCTACCTATTATCCCATTACACCTCAGAACCGTCTAGTTGATAATACTGTGCCTCCTATTCCACAAAATCCGTTAGTTCAGAACCCTCCAGTTGTTAATATTCCCAATCCTCAGAGCATCAATACTAGTAACACCATGGGAGTGAATACTGAGAACATTCTGACTCAGACTATTCCGCGCAATAACATCCCTAACTCCACTCAGAATACTACACTGAATACTGTACCACCTAGAAGGAGAATGACTGATGATATTAAGTTGCCAATATTTAAAGTAATGGGTCTAGAAGACCCTGAGTAGCATTGGTTTCTATGTGAAGACATGTGGAGTGTCAATAAAGTCTAGGATGACATTGTTAAGCATGTGCAACTCATCACTACATTCAGAGACAGAGAATTAACTTGGTTTATGAAATATTTTGTCGGACAGAATAAAACCCTACAAGAAATAAAGGCTGCTCTCTTAATAGAGTTCAAGAAACCAAAATCTGAATCACAATGTATAATAGAGCTGAAAGAGATTAAACAGAAAACAACTAAGTCACTATGGGAATTTGATGAGAGGTTTAAAGCACTATTAGATCAAGTCAGTTTTGACATAGCACCGCAACAACACAAGGAGTGGTTCATAGCTGCGATGTTGCCCCATATCAGATTGCCATTGATGCAACAGAAGGTTGCATCGCAGATTGAAGCATTAAAGATCGCGATGAAGCTAGAAGCTTCGTCAATAGGAGAAACAAGCCAAGGAATGATCCAGATTCAAAACCAGTTAGCAACATTAACGTTACAACTCCAAGACATTAAGAAAGGAAAGGAAGTTAGAGAAGAGATTTGGTGTACAAAATGTAGAGCAAAGGGACACTGTCCAGTTTTTAAAGAATATATTGATAGTGGAGCACCAAATACACTAAATCAACAACAACAAGGACCATGGTGTGAAATCCGTCGATGCAGAGGACATCAACCAGAGGATTTCTATTTAATCTAGAAATATGTGAGAACACCTAAGAATCTATATTGCAGCTTCTGTAAGTCAGTTGGACATGGTGATTCCAACTGTAGAGAATATGACTTGATGATAGAAAGAAAGCACGATGCCTACAGAGTTCAAGAAGAAACACCGCAAACCATGAGAACATGCAGTATGATCAAGGTGCATATAGAGGCCGTGGTGGATTCTACGAAAGAGGAAGAAACACCGGACAAGGACAAGGAAGAGGAAGAGGTCAGATGATCTGTTATAACTGCACTCATCCTGGCCATCTTTCTAGAGACTGTACAAATGCTACTACTACATGTAGATATTGCAAATATTTTGACCATTTTATTGAAGCATGCCCGATATTGCAATCGAAGATGCAAGAAAGAAGACAAGAAGCACCAAACCAGAATGTTCAGATGATCGCAACATAAAAAAGAGATCCAAACGTAAATGCTATGGCGCAAAGTGGAGTCGCGATAGGAAAAGATAAAGAACTGGAAGCTTCGACTTATGGAGAGCACCACACTAACCAGATACCTACTGATGGGGTCTGGATAAGAAAATTCATTGGAAAAGTACCTTCTCTTAACATAGAAAGAAACAAGGAAGTCTTTACAGAAGCACAAGAAACTTTCAAAGAACCAGCACCTATCAGTCCTAGAATCCCATTGCGAAGTGAAACACCGCATACGAAATATATTCCAGCAGTGTATGATCAAACGAGTACCACAACATAAACATGGACTTATGTTGTGCAGTTCCTAAGGATCTGTAGGAAGCTGCTAAAGAGCGAAGATGCTTTGGTGGAAATCAAAAATTTGTTGAACCACTATGAGCAACGGATTTGCACGAGTAATGTTCATAGCGCAATTCACCACATCAAAATCCATAAGAGAACATACCGAGAAATGAGGCTAAATGCATAAATTGGAGACTATGAGATGGATGAGATCATCCTTGATCTGGGATCTGAAGTAAATGTCTTGACCAAGAAGACATGGGTACATATGGGGAAACCAAAGTTGTCATGGTCACCCATACAGTTGAGACTAGCAAATCAACAGAAAATCATACCCTTTGGAAGGCTAGAAAATGTTCTTGTGGATATCAACGGAGTAAGCACTTCAGCATACTTTGAGGTTATTGACATCATCGATGACAGCAACCCATATCCAGCATTATTGGGGATAGACTGGGCGATGGATAACCTCACGATCATCGACTTGAAGAAAAAACAAATGATATTTGAAGGGGCAGTTATTGTTAGGATATTCCTATACTCCATCCTAGTCCCACCAGTATTTTGATCATTTACATTTTCAGTCATGCATGCACCTTTAGGAATTGCATGCATTTTGCATGCATCCTAGTCATCAGTCTAGCACCTAGCCCTCAGTGAGCCAACCCCCATGAGCTTCTCACTATTTAGTTTTAGCCCTCCAGTTGCTTAATTCGCCCTTATTCCTTGATTTTAGGGAGCAACTCACCCTTCTTCACCTACCAGTCCAGTTGTCACTCAGTTATAGTCAGTTACACTCAGTTACAGTCAGTTACAGTCAGTTACAGTCAGTTACATTGAGTTACACTCAGTTACACCTACCAGAGTTAGTTTGACTGATGGTTGATAGTTACTTGAGCATTGATGACTCCACTGATGATGATGAAGACTTTCAGTTGCGCTCCGATGATCATGAGGACACCTAGTTGTGCTCCGATGACACTCTATTGATCTTATGATCACTCTGAGAGGCTAATTCGAATTGCCACCTTAGGCATTCGAATCCTCTCTACCATTGTACTATTTATTTGTCCATATTGTGATTAATTAATTAGTGTGTGTGAAGTATTATTGCTTCTATCTGAGTTCTACTGTACCATATTATTTTGTTGCTCATTATATTGTATTGTTCACTCTTCTCCTATTTTCCTGCTTAATCATAATTACTCTTGTGAGGTATACATCATCTCTTAGATTTGCTGTGAGGATTTTCACAGTTATCAGGGTCATCACACCCTTGGACCCTTCACAAGGACCGAGATACATTGACTCGATCAAAGAAGAATGCAGAGCTCATGATCTAGATCACATCTATAAGATGACAACAAACCATGCTGACTACATCAATTCTACAGCAGATGGAACACTTAGTTGGCACTGCGATAGTTATTGCATATTAGACTCCGACACAGGACTAGAGAATTGGCAAGTTTGATTGCATTAAGTATTTGCAAGAATATGCGTGCAGATTCTTGTTGTATTTGTAACTTTGGAAGATATTCACTTGTATATTGTATTTGTACTTTATTGTATCCCCAATGGAGATGTATTATTCCTCTGATTGGAAGTGTTGTCAGTGGTACTTGCATGTGTCGCAAGTTATATTGTAAGTGTCGTAAGTTATACTTGATGGGTTATTAGACCACCTTGATGGGGTCGGCCCTGTATGAGTCATGTGGGTTAAAGGGTTATTATACCACCCTATTGGGGGTCGGCCCAATCAGCATTATGTCATGTGGTTAAGTTGGGGCCGACCTAGTTGAGTAAAGGTCAAGTGAAAGTAAGTGTATAAATAGAGAGTGTGTCTCTCTCATTTTACACATTCTATTGTTCACTCACTTCGCATTAGTGAGAGAGAGGAGGAGTGTGCACAAGTGGAGGAGGAGTATGCTGCTGCTATCTATCTCTTGGGTTTGATCATGGTGATCCTTGTATTGATGCTTATTCTACCTCTAAGGAAGCTGCGGGGTTTTTCACCTTCTTGGTTTTCCCCGGCGAAATGTGTTTTGTCTATTGTCTCTTGTCTCTTATGCTTGATATGCTGTATATGTTGTTGCTTCAGTTAATATCCTAGATTAGATTGAATTAAATTATGAAAATCTAACATGGTATTAGAGCTAGCCTGAAGGAAGGCATGGTATGGAATTTATGACACTTGTTGCACTTGCAACAAATTGGAGGTTAGGGCTTGATATAGAAAAAACCAGTCATCGTGGAAATTTTGCTATAAATCCATTTTGGCAAAGGTTCAGGTTCTAACACCTTTATAGGTCGTAGATAACATCTCCCTATACCTTGTGTCCGAAGGAAAACCTCATATTCATTGTACTTTGTGATTTATGATCTGTACAAGTTAGGGTTTCTGCCTCTTCCATATCTCAGTCATAAAGAGGTGACCTAGGAAAAAAGGTCACAACTTGGGCTAGGAAGCTCCGAATGAAATTTCGTTAAACGTGGATGGTAGGGAACGAACTTTAATTTCATAGTAAAGGTTTTCAGAGGTTGAAGTTGGAATAGTGACACGTGGCACTCCGTACACGTTTGCTCTCTTGTTTCATCCCATAAACAGGTCACGTTGCGACACTTGGCATAAATCTCTCTTAGAGAATCCAATTGAGGTCATATTTGTGGGGTTGGAAAGATGATAGGTCCAGATACCACAGGCCAAAGTTTTAGACCCTGTAGATTTGAAATTTCAAAGTTACAAAAGAAATAATCAGGTGCATATTTCTGTACAAACATAATTAGATTCTGAGCACCTTCATTTTTGGATTGTCACTGCTGTGGGAAATTAGGGTTTCGGAGAAAGTTGTAATTCTTGGATTCAGAAACGACGGCTAGATTTTACTCATCAAAATCGAAATTTAGAGACCTAGATCAAATGTTTTGGTTGGGCAGAAGGTCGGGCTTGATCAAACCCCAGTTCGGGATTTTGATCGGAAAGATGGAAAATCAGGGCTTTTGCAAAAGTTGGAATTTTTGAAATATGAGACTACAGTTGGAAGCTCCTCAGAAAAATTGAATTTTAGAGTACAAGATCAAACCTTTTGGTTGGGCAGAAGACCGAGATTTATCAACCCTAGTTCAGGATCCTGTCGAGAAGATCCGGAAGTTTCAAAGGAAATTTTGAGAGGTCAAATTTTGGAGATTTCAAAATTGAAGTATACCAGCTTGATCAACTCAGTAAGGCACATCTTTTCATCCAATCAGAAGTTTGAGATTCAAAATTTGAATTTTTAGGGTTTCTCTGACAAACCCTAATCCAGCTCCAGATTGAGTTTCAGCAAATCAAAGTGGATTGGGTTAATCCTAGAAGAGAATGAATTGGACACCTACATAAGTGAAGAAGTTCTAGTTCCAGAGGGAGATAAGGCTAAGGCCTTACATAAGAAGACTACAATCAATCCCGACAGGTATGACTTCATGAGATACATGTATGTTTTGAAATATGTTCATAATTAAAATTATGATATGTTTGTCTTCATATTGTTGAGGTTAGTACAATATTGATTAATTTTAGACTCGTCTTATCACCCTAGTAAAAGAGAAATACAAGGCAAGGTTTGTAGCTCGTGGATTCTCTCAGAAAGAGGGAATAGACTATGAAGATGTTTTTGCTCCTGTAGCCAGATACACTTCCATCATATCAGTACTTGCTCTGGCTGCAGTGATGAAGTGGAAGATACACCAGATGGATGTCAAGACAGCTTTATTGAATGGTGTAGTCAAGGAGGAAGTGTATGTGGAGCAGCCACTTGGTTTTGAGACACATGATAGGGAGTCATATGTGTGCAGGTTGAAGAAAGCCTTGTATGGCTTGATGCAAGCTCCTAGGACTTGGAATGGTAGGATAGACAGCTTCCTATCCAGTTTGAGCTTTACCAAGAGTAAAGCGGATTCCAACCTTTACTTCAAGGTTGAGGAAGGAAATCTTGTGATACTACTATTGTATGTGGATGACCTGTTTGTTACGGGTGAGGATAGATTGATTGTCGATACAAAGAGGAAGCTTGCTGTCGAGTTCGAGATGAAGGAATTGGGGATGATGCACTACTTTCTAGGCATGGAGGTGTGGCAAAGTGTAGATCAGATCTTCCTTGGACAAGGAAAGTATGCAGTAAAGATCCATAAGAGGTTCGGGATGTTGGACTACAAGGCCATGGCCACACCTATGGCATCGAACCTGAAGCTTCTGTGTGATGCTTCATCTGAGCCGGTTGATGTCACTGTGTATCGTTAGATGATTGGGTCCTTGATGTACTTGACGAACATAAGACTAGATATTTTCTTTGCGGTGAACACATTGAGCTAGTTCTCGACGGATCCGAGGAGTGTTCACCTGGTTACTGTAAAGCATATTCTGAGGTACCTGAAGGGTACGATTGATTATGGGCTCAAGTATGATGCGAATCAAAAGTTTAACCTAGAGGGTTATGTTGATTCAGATTGGGCAGGTAGTGCTACAGATAGGAAGAACACTTCTGGTTGCTGCTTCAGTATGGGATCAAGTGTGATCTCTTGGTTTAGCAAGAAGCAGTCCTGCGTAGCACTAAGTATAGCTGAAGCAAATTATGTCGTAGCTTGTTTAGCTAGTTGTGAGGCAGTATGGTTGAGGAAGCTACTATCTGAGTTATTTGATCTCTCATTGGATGCTACTGGTATATTTTGTGACAACCAGAGTTGTGTGAAGATGTCTGAGAACCCAGTGTTCCATGACAGGTTGAAGCACATTGAGATCAAATATCACTATATCAGGGATATGGTGCAAAGAGGAGCAGTGAAACTTCTGTATGTTGCGACGGATGAGCAGGTTGCAGATGTGTTGACAAAACCACTAGCCAGAGTGAAGTTTGAGTACTTCAGAGAGATGCTTGGTGTTCTTCAGATTGATGACACTTCAAGGAAGAAGTGATGGACACATTTGCAGGATCCATTCCAAGCATGGTGAGAGGAGGATCCTTCCCATGGCTGTGGATGTAAGCGATGTGTGATGAGCATCAGGATGATGCTCCAGTTACTAATTTGTATATGCATCAGTTGGATGCTTGATATGATCAGTTGGATCATATATTTGTATATGTATCAGTTGGATACATTGTATGATCAGGATGATCATGGATGATGAGCTTCAGGATGTCTGCTTTGGATTATATGCATCAGGATGATGCAGTGATGAGTATCAGGATGATGTTTTGGATGGTATGCATCAGGACGATGCTATGATGATGATCAGGATGATCATGTACATTAGGATGCTGTATGGTGAGTATCAGGTTGATACTCTGTGGCCATGGGTAGGTTGTGTAGATAAGCATATAATAGCGCCCTGGGAGGTTTGCAGATACTCTTTCAAGGTTTTTCTTATCGCATATAATAGCGCCCTGGGATATCTGGAAAATGCTCTTTCGAGGTTTTGCTTGGGAGGACATATAATAGCGCCTTGGGAGATTTGCAAATACTCTTTCGAGGTTTTGCCTATGGCATATAATAGCACCTTGGGATATCTGGAAAATGCTCTTTCAAGGTTTTGTCCTATAGCATATAATAGCGCCCTAGGAGATCCGATAGGTTGAGTAGTATGCTTGTAATCAGTCCTGGGATGCTCTTTCAAGGTTTTTCCATGACCACATATAATAGCACCCTGGGAGATCCGATAGGTTGAGAAGAATGCTCGTAATCAGTTATGGGATGCTCTTTCAAGATTTTGTGGTGGGGGTCACATGTAATACGCCTTGGAGATCCGGACAGGTTGTGCTAGTCATGTAAAAGGCCTCGGATTCTCTTTAGAGTTCTTGCTAGTCAAGACACTCTTTTAAGGTTTTGTGACAGTCAACGTGTAATAGCGCCCTAGGAGATCTTGTCGGTCGTGCTTAGGCACATAAAGGATCCTGGGATACTCTTTTGAGGTTTTGTTGACACACGTAATAAGTCTTGAAGATTCCATAGTATGGCCAGTGTTGATGAATACCTACATGTGGTGGGCCTACATCCAACATGAAAAAGGGTTGGCTCTGTAGAACTTCCTATGATTAGCAGAATTCAGAGATAGCCCAGTGATCGAGATGTTGAGTACAACAACAATGATGATGATGATGCTTCGTGATCCAGTGATGATGATCCAGCTCTAGAATTGAAAGACTTGCGCCAATATGTATTGATGATCTGTGACGAAAGAATACCTTCCTAGTTAAGAGGGAGTGTTGATGTATTTGTAACTTCGGAAGATATTCTTCTATGTATTACACTTGTACTTTATTATGTATCCATTAGAGATGTTACATTCCTCTATTTGGAAGTGTCGTCATTTGTATTTCGAAGTGTTGTCATTTGTATTGACAAGTGTCGTCATTTTTAGTGATGGGTTATTAGACCACCAGTGTGGGGTCGGCCTTGATTAGGTCACGTGGTTGGGTTATTAGACTTGAGTAGCAAGTCGGCCCTAGTGAATTAATTGGCAGGTCAAATCAAGTATAAACAAGAGGGGTGTGTCCCTCATTCTATTCATTCACTCACTTCTCAAGCTCACATAGCTAAGAGAGAAAGTGGCGCACTAGTGAAGGAGGAGGAGCATCTGCTAGAGACATCTTATTGGGTTGATCATTGTGATCTTGTACTTGGGTTTATTCTATCTCTGAGGAGGTTGTGGGGTTTTTCACCTTCTTGGTTTTCCCCGGTGAAACTCTATGTCTCTTGTGTGCTTGCATGATTGTGTTTATGATTGATATGCTTTTGATATGTTGTACATGTTATTCTCTTAGTGATCCTGAATGATAATGGAATGAAATTATCAAAAAATTAACATGGGTATCCAGAGCCAGGTGACCAAGTAGTTTAGCTAGCCTGAAAAATACAGAAAGAGATCTATAGAGAGACAATAGGAAAAAGGATACAGAGGCACTTTTACTCATGCAATAGGGAATAGATGAAAGCATCTTTCCCAAAATACCAACATCATTGTACTCTAAGAAAACATGGGACATCTTAGAGACAACCTATTAGGGTACAATGAACGTGAGGACTGTTAAGATACAATCACTCATATTAGAGTTTGAGAGTTTTTTGGGTGCAACCCAAGTAAAGGAAGTTATGAAGGCAAGGTACAATAAGGCGAGGCCTAACATCGACCAATTTTGGGAAATAAGAGACTGCACAAATCCCAGGCAGATGGTATGGAGTGAAGCTTAGTGAAAGAGAAATGACCTATTTCCTTAGTAAAGAAGAATTAATAAGGACAACCAGAAGTGGTTGAAGCATTTAAAAGACCGAGCGATATCTTTTGCTAATGAGTTACATGAATGGATATCAAGGGTAGAAGAACGAAAAAACCTGTTTTAGGGTGAAGAACCTACAGTTTGGAATCTAGAGTTGATTCAAAGGCTTAAAGGAATTGATAACCAGATTTCAAAAGCAGTAGACTTTTGGCTAGATAGCTTCTTGGAAGGCTATATTAGATAGTTTTTTGTGGACACTTTGAAGTCTTACATCGTAGCCAAAGGATATTTTTTCAAAGGATTTAGAGGTAAGTACTTGAAACACCTGTGTTTATGCATTAAAATGATATTAGCTGAAAAAGGTGTGTTAAAAATGTAGTTAGAGTCCTAGGGTTTGAGTTTGTAATGTTAAAAAAACAGATAGCGACACAAACGAAGATATTCACATTTTGCGTAGTGTAAAAAGATATAAACTCAATAGTAGAAAGAGGTCTCGTGAAGTTGAACCTCACATATTCCTACAAAATAAATTAGAAAGTGATAGAAACTCATCTCAAGATGAGTCTGATAGTGAAACAGAAGCTAGGCATATCAACTATCATCCTATCACTCCTTAGAAACATATAGCTATGGAAATAAATTTTATTGGTTCGTAGAAAACTAGTAGTAGTAATACTGCAGGAACAAGCACAAAGAATCAGTCGAGTGGTGGTATACCTCCATCATTTCACTCCACAGGGAGTACTTTAGTATTTCAGAACCCCACACCTCCTATAAGAAGAATGGCAGATGATATAAAACTACCTGTTTTTAAAGGAACTGGTCTAGAAGATCCAGAGAAACATTGGTTTCTCTGTGATGCTGCCTGGATCATCAAACAAGTACAAGATGATGACATAAAGCAAGCACAATTAGACACTACATTCAGAGATAGAGCTTTAACATGGTTCATGAAATATTATGTTGGAAAGAATAGAACATCAGCTGATATCAAAACTGCATTGATTAGAGAATTCAAGAATCCTATGCGAGAATCTCAATGCATTACAGAGCTAAAAGAGATAAAATAGAAACCTAATGAGACTGTGTGGGAATTTGATCATAAATTCAAAGCCTTGCTGGATCAAGTTAGCTTTGATATTGCACCACAACAACATCAAGAGTGGTTTATAGCTACGTTGTTTCCCCACATTAGATTACCGCTGATGCAACAGAAGGTTGCTTCACAAACATAAGCATTGGAAATTGTGATGAAGCTAGAATCTTTTCCCATAGGATAAACTAGCGAAGGCATGGTACAAATATAGACACAACTAGAAAAACTGACATTACAATTACAAGATATACATAAAGGAAAAGAAGTAAGAGAAGAGGTTTGGTGTGCTAAATGTAAAGGGGAAGGACATTCCAAGGAACAATGTCTTGTATTAAGATAATACCTCGCTAGTGGGGGACCAAATCCATTAAATCAACCTCAAGGACCATGGTGTGAGATTTTACGATGTAGAGGACATCGACCAAAGGATTGTTACCTACTCCAGAAGTATGTACAAACACCAAAGAACCTGTACTACACATTTTGCAATTCAGTTGGACATGATGATACAAATTGTAGAGCATATCACCTTATGATAGAAAGAAAGGATGATGTCTATAGATTCCAAGGAGAATTACAAAACAATAATGAGAATGTGCAGTATGATCAAGGAACGTACAGAGGACGTGGTGGATTTAGAGGAAGAGGACGAAACACTCGCCAAGAGAGAGGAAGAGGTTAGATTGTCTGTTATAACTGTGATCAACCTGGACATTTGGAAAGAGACTGTTAGAACCCTTGCACTACTTGTAAGTATTGTAAATCATTCAACCATATCAATGAAGCATGTCCCATTTTGCTAGGAAAAATGCAAGAGAAAAGACCAAAATTATAGAACCAGAATATTCAGATGATCGAAGCTGAGAAAAGAAATGAAGACCGCAACACCCATGTTGTGATGCAAAGTGGAGTTTCGACAGAAGATGGCAGGACAAACAATGCTTTGACTTCTGACAATCATATAAATGGACCAAAGCCTACTGATGGGCCTTGGGTAAGAAAAGAAGTTGGAAAAATGCTTGTATTCAACCCTGGCAAAGAAAAATAAGTATTCATGGAAGCAAGAAAAGGATTTTAGGACACCTATACTAGATATGCCTTCCTCATATGATGGGTCGCAAGCTTCGACAGAACAGACAAGTGCTGTAACACAGTTTCTACAGAGCTGCATAAAATTGCTAAGGCATGAGCATTCCTTAGGGGAATTACAAAACATGATGGGATATTACGAACATCATAGTACAATAAACAATGCATATAGAGCCGTCCATCACATCAAAAAACATAGAAGGACATGAAGAGAAATGAGGCTAAGCGTGCAGATTGAGGATTTCGAAATGAATCAGGTCATTCTTGATCTAGGCTCAGAGGTGAATGTGCTGAAAAAACAAACATTTGAGCAAAATTAATGGGGAAACCAAAGCTATCTTGGCCTCCTATACAGTTGAGATTAGCTAACCAACAGAAGGTTATACCTTTCGGAATATTATCAAGCGTTCCTGTTAACATTGATGGAGTGTGAAGTAAATCAGACTTTGAGGTGATTGAGTTCATAGATGACACTAAACTATATCCTGCATTATTAGGAATTGACTGGGAAATTGATAATCTCGCAATTGTCAACTTGAAGAAAAAAAAAATGATATTTGAAAAATAGGATATTAGGGTTATTGCACCTCTGGATCCTTCACAAGGAACAAGGTATGTTGAGCCAATACGAGAAGAATGCGGAGTCCAAGAAATAGATATTATCTATAAGATGACAGTTAATCAAGCAGATTACATCAGACCTACAGAACATGGAACATTGAGTTGGAGATGCATCAATTCTTGTGTATCAGAGTAAGACACATGATTGGAAAATTGGTAGAGTAGAATGCATGAAGTATCAGCTAGATGATGTGCGAGGATGAAAAAGTCAGTGTGCTAGATTGGAATAGAGGTAAGTCCAATTCCTACTTATGCCGATTTGGGTAGTATCCATGCATTCATTTAGTGTTAAAATATGCATTCCGACTGTGGAGAGGGCATGGCTAGCATATCTTAAGCTCAACAAAAAATAAATAGTTGAATTTGTCTTTAAAGGTATCTTGTGCAAGGAGGTCAAAGAATATTGTAGGTAGAGAAAGTGTAGACAACTCATAACATCAGGCTCTGCAAATAACAATGGATGACTAGACTAAAATGAAGAAACATATCAAGATGACCAAGGTTCAAAGAATATTGGTAATATGTGGAGCTAACAACTCATTCACACATTAACATAAAGAAACATGTTCAGAAAAACATTCCAAAGATGGAATCTGAAATACTAAATATGAGCATGGGAAATCACAACAAAAACATTGTGGCTCAGGAATCCATAACTAAACTAGTTAAAACATAACTGCACCGTATTCATATTGAAAAACAACTAGAACCTGGCTCAAAATAGATAGGAAAACATCTTCAGATAATAAGTCTCCGAGAATGAAATTTATAGAGCATGTCTTCAGACTTTCAGTATACAATTTTTGACTTCATACAACTCTCAGCCTCCTGGGATGGAACCTCCTCCTTTACATTACAATTGATAGAATAAATAATAGTTATGATCAACGAACTATTGATACTCTTTTGGAAACAAATTCTATCAACTAAATTTGGAATGCGATTATAAAATAGCTAGAATGAGGGAAGTAGGATCTCTGTTATGATTTCAATAGAATTATTCAATGCATGCTTAAGAGACAAGAACAATTTCTTTGAACCTGGAATATTTTATGCACTTGAAGTATTCAATGACTATTCAAACCGAATGCCCTTGAATCTGGAGCTTTAATTGTCACGTGCACTCAAGTTGGAACTAATCTTTGGACTTATTTGCCACTTGTTACTTTAGCTATCATACAAATGATCTACCTCTTGTATTTTATCATCTTCATTCTTTAGAAAGTTGGAAATGACTCTTTTCTTAGAAAACAATGTTCTTTGAAATTTGTTGATGTTCCATAGTGTAAATAATCTTACCAAATGTGTGAGCCTATTAAAACTATATTGTTGAGAGAACCTTGAAAATGTCCTTGCCAATTATATTGCTAATTTTATGATTTACTCCTTTCTATTGGTAAAGTAATTCCCAGAAGTTGATTGAATAACTCAGGCCTAGATTTTCTTAAAACAATTATACCTTCTCTAATCAATGGACATAATATTCAATAAAAACATGTTATTTGTTGGCATTTTGCAATGAGAATGCTCTTCCTCTCGACAACCTCAGGCACTAGTCATAATCCCAAGAAGCTCCTCCATGTTATCAAAACCATTTATCTTCATGCACCATTGAAATATCATACTTGCAAAAGATCCCTATATACAAAACTTCATTATAATTTTTTCTTTGTAACTCAGATCTGCTGAAATATGGTGAGAGAAACCAATATAGAACATCAAATCTAGTGATTGAGCAAATATTATACAAGTGTTTGACTGCATCCTCCACTGGCAAGATTTACTTGACATTTGGTTCATGAAATTTGGAAACTGCAAATGCTTAACATTTGCTTCTTCTTGATGTAAAGCTGCCAATTTCATGGTGAAACCCTTTCCTCGTGTTGAATCAAATAACTATTGGTGTTTGGCATTGGCATTTTGTTGAATTCTCCCACCATCTGAGCCCATTTGGCACCCTACAGATGTTTGCATTGACACAAAGATGTGTTAGTTTTTCATAATTTTCAATCTTATCTAAGATCTTAACTAAGAGAATAACATGGACAACATATCTACAGCATATCAATCATGGACATAATAATGCAAGCACACAAGAGACACAAAGTTTTACCGGGGAAAACCAAGAAGGTGAAAAACCCCACGACTTCCTCAGAGATAGATAGAGCAATGATACAACCAAAGTACGAGAGATAGTCTTCTCCTAGCAGATGATCCTCCTCCTCACAAGTGCGCCACTTTCTGAGAAAGATAGAAGTGAGTATTGAGTGATTAAATAGAGATCTCCCGATCTCTATTTATACTTGTCCTATCCTGCCCAATAAAGTAATGGGGCTGACTTGTCTAGCTTAGTCTAATAACCCATGGTTAACTTAATCCGATCCAACCCCACACTTGGTGGTCTAATAACCCTTTTACCCACATGACTCATACAGGTCTGAACCCATTAAGGTGGTCTAATAACCCATCGGCAAGTTACAACACTTGCGACACTTGTCAATACAAATGACGACACTTTTGTATAGAGGAATAATAGCATCTCTAGGAGTACAATATACATAGATGAAATACATAGGTGAAATACATTCCGAAGTTACATATACATCAACACTCCCTCTTAACAAGGAAGGTATTTCTCGACATAGATCTGCTAGCACAAGTCTTCTTCTTTGGATCTTTATCACTGGATCATCGTCATCATCACTGCTGCTGCTATCTCAATCAATCTCTGAATCTACTCGTCATAGAAAGTTCTACAGAGCCAATACTTTTTCATACTGGATGTAGGCCCACCACCTGCAGGTCTTCATCATCACTGGCCATACTGTGGAATTCTTAGGATTTATTACGTGTGTCACAAAAACTCGCAAAGCATCCCAGGCTATTACGAGCACACAACTCTACCTGTAGGATCTCCCAATATCTTTTACATGTGACTGTCACAAAACCTTAAAAGAGTGTCTTTCCAAGCAAGATCTCTAAAGAGCATCTGAGGCCCTTTTCATCCTGTCCATATCTCCAGGACTTATTACATGTGAACCCCACCACAAAACCTTAAAAGAGTGTCTTTCCAAGCAAGATCTCTAAAGAGCATCTGAAGCCTTTTTCATCCTGTCCATATCTCCAGGACTTATTACATGTGGTCATGGAAATGCCTCGAAAGAGCATCTGAGGCCTTTTTCATCTTGTCCAGATCTCCCAGGTCTACTTACATGCCATAGGACAATGCCTCGAAAGAGCATCTAAGGCCTTTTTCATCCTATCCAGATCTCACAGGTCTACTTATATGTCCTCCAAGAGCAATGCCTCGAAAGAGCATCTGAGGCCTTTTTCATCCTGTCCAGATATCCCAGGTCTACTTATATGCTCATCTGCACAACCTGTCCACGGCCACAGAGTATCAACCTAATACTCACCATACATCATCCTAATGTACACATGATAATCCTGATTATCATCACTGCATCATCTTGATGCATGATATCTAGAGCAACATCCTGAAGCTCGTCATCCATGATCATCCTAATCATATAATGCATCCACCTGATGCATACACAGTATCTGCCTGATACATATCATCATACATCATCTACCTGATCATACAATGTATCCACCTGATACATATACAAATATATGATCCACCTAATCATACCTGATACATATCAACATACATGATCCACGTCATCATACAATGCATCCACCTAATACATTCACAGATACATATACATGATCCAACTGATCATATCCAGCATCCAACATGATGTACATACATATACATGATCTAACTAATCATATCCAACATCCAACATGATGCATATACATAGTAGTAACTGGAGCATCGTACTGATGCTCATCATCCAACGCTTACATCCACAACCATGAGAAGGATCCTCCTCTCTCCATGCTTGGAATGGCTTCAGCAAATGTGTCCATCACTTCTTACTCAAAGTGTCATTAATTTGAAGAACACCAAGCCTCTCTCTAAAGTACTCGAACTTCACTCTGGCTAGTGGCTTCTTCAACACATCCACAACCTGCTCATCCGTCGCAACATACAGAAGCTTCACTGCTCCTCTCTACACCATATTCCTGATATAGTGATATTTGATCTCTATGTGATTTGACCTGTCATGGAACAATGGGTTCTTAGACAGCTTCACACAACTCTGGTTGTCACAAAATATACCAGTAGCCGCCAATGAGAGATCAAATAGCTCAGACAGTAGCTTCCGAACCCATACTACCTCACAACTAGCCGACCAAGCTGCAACATACTCTGGTTCGGCTGTACTCAGCACTACGCAGGACTGCTTCCTACTAAACCAAGAGATCACACCTGATCTCATACTGAAGCAACATCCAGAAGTGCTCTTCCTATCTGTAGCATTTCCTGCCCAATCTAAATCAACATAACCCTACAGGTTAAACTTTTAATTCGCATCATACTTGAGCCCATAATCAACCGTACCCTTCAGGTACCTCAGAATATGCTTTGTAGCAACTAGGTGAACACCTCTGGGATCCGTCAGGAACTGGCTCAATGTGTTCACCGCAAAGCAAATATCTGGTCTAGTGTTTGTCAGGTACAACAAGGACCCAACCATCTGACGATACACAGTGACATCAACCGGATTAGATGAAGCATCACACAGAAGCTTTAGGTTCGATTCCATAGGTGTGTCCATGGAATTGCATCCATCATCCCGAACCTCTTCAGGATCTCTACTGCATACTTCCCTTGTCCACGGAAGATTCCATCTGCACTCTACCACACCTCCATGCCTAGAAAGTAGTGCATCATCTCCAAGTTCTTCATCTCGAACTCGACAGCAAGCTTCTGCTGCGTGTCGGCAATCAATCTATCCTCACCTGTAACAAACAGGTCATCCACATACAAAAGTAGTATAACTGGATTTCCTTCCTCAAACTTGTAGTAAAGGTTGGAATCTGCTTTACTCTTGGTAAAGCCCAAACTGGATAGAAAGCCATCTATTCTTCCATACCAGGTCCTGGCTGCCTGTTTCAAACCATACAGGGAATTCTTCAGTTTGCACACATGTGACTCTCGATCATGTGTCTCAAACCCGAGTGTCTTCTCCACATACACTTCCTCTTCGACTACACCATTCAAGAAAGCTGTCTTGCCATCCATCTGGTGTATCTTCCATTTCATCACTACAGCCAGAGCAAGTACTGATCTAATGGAAGTGGATCTGGCTACACGAGCAAAAGTCTCTATGCTACAACCTGCAGCATGCTAGATCTTATAGATCCATTTGGAAGTCACAACAGACTTCCCTTTAGGTCTTGGGACTGCATCCCAAACATCATTCTTCATGATCGACTGGTACTCCTCGATCATGGCATTCTTCCTGAATCTTGGGAACTTCAATATATTCAATATCTTCAATTGATAACTTTGTTGTTGAAACAAATGTTGTAGTCCTTCTTTTGTAGGTGCTCGTATACGATCTTTCCTACAAAACAAGTTAAATTGTATGATTAGAAACTTCTCATAGTTTCCATTAGAAATTCTTACACATAAATAAATATTTCATACAGTCATGCAATTATTTTAGCCAATGCTTCAATACAACATTCATCCATATCCTGTAACTTTCTAAATGCCTTCCAATCTCTACCAGAAAATTGTTAAGAGTTTGCACTACTCCCAACATGTCAGCAAAGAGGTTTCATTCTAAATAAGTAGCAATGGAATGTTGTACAGTTCCATAGGCCACTTACCCATTACATATGCATATTAGTAGTATACTATTCATTAATGCAATTATTCTAATGTGCATAATACACAATCTAAGTCTAGGAACATAATACATCATTGATCAATGTTATTTAAACACAAGAAATGACAATTCAAATGCTTATCTTTGTTTGGTTGTTAGGTTGACTCCCTCTTAGTCTTTGCTTCCTTTCTGCAACTCCATTCTGATGTAGATTGTGAGAAGTGGTCAAATCTCTCTGAATGTCTGCATCCTTGCAAAAACTGTTGGAGTGTGCTCCCTCTTGATCTTTGCTTCCTAGATTACCTTTCCTTGAACTTATTTCCATCCTCGATCACTATGCATGCTTACTAGTATCATCATTGTGTCACCCTCGAGATCTCATACATAATCATACATTCATTAGTATAATCTTAGTATTATCAAAACACAATAATCTTAAACATGTATAGTCATGATCACTTCAAGCACAGATAATAAGCATTAGCATTCAATGTTTTAGGGAAGACTTCTCTTACTCATGCATATTCATATTTCACCATAGAACTCGTCTTGTTAGTCATATCATCAATCAAATTAAGAGGCATAATATGCATAAACCCTACATTACTTAAATTTCTAACTTCATAAATAATCATTATCAATCATGCCATGTATACTTATATAAGGGATCCTAACACAAGGTAGGATTCTAACTTGATATAGGAAAAACATACCTGGATTAGCATGCTAGCTAGTTATGTCTAATATACCTGCATAATGTCTTCTTCTTCTCTTCAATGACTTGTGTTATTAACCTACATATCTCATAGGTTAACCATTATAGAACCAAGTTATACATACCTCGTAAGTAGATCTTCTATGTGATCCATGCCAATGGATGAATCTATGTCTTCATGTCACCATGGTCATATGTTCTTGAACTAGAACATGATTTGTCTTTCTTGATGTACCTTTCATGTTAGTGGACGAAATCAACCTCATACAACATCACAATGCATTAGTACAATCATAAGTGTCAAAAACCCTAATCAATGAATATCTTCTATCATGCATTCATAATTTTATTAAGGTGATACGACAAGTCTAAAATTAACCAAGATTGTACTAACCGTAATAATATGAAGACAAACATATCATAAACTTAATTATGAATGTAATTCGAAAGATACCTGTATGAGTCATACCTGTCGAGATTGCTTGTAATCTTCTTATGTAAGGCCTCAACCTCATCTCCCTATGAACCTAGAACTTCTTCACTTATGCAGGTGACCAATCCATTTTCTTCTAGGATTAACCCAATCCACTTGATTTGTAGAAACTTGATCTAGAGCTGGATTGGGGCTTGTCAGGGAAACCCCAAAATTCAAACTTTGAATTTCAAACTTCTAAAAGGATAGAAAGATGAGCTGATCCACTTAGATCCTTTGTATTGTCACACAGATCCTTTGTATTGTCACACAGATCCACTTATTGTATTGGTCGTGGCTGTGTCATTATTGTCTCATGGATCTATGCTTGTTCATAGTAGCCATGGTCTGTCCACAGTCTATATCATCTCAGTACTCATGGATCTGCAATGTATTGGTCGGCATCCATGCTTTGCATCATTTGTTTCCGAGCATGGGAATTCCCGCCTCGGTGGTATATCTAACACTTTGTTTCTGTTTCAGCTCCTTGTCACTCTCCTCGATGCTATCTCTGCACATTATATTCGTAAAGTATTTTGGCCATCAGTCCCTTCTGACCTCACACTTTAGGGGGCATCTGTTATACCTCTATATTCCACAGTGTCGCATCTCCACCACAAACAGAGTTGACGACACTTCCCCTGCTGTTTGAACCACCCAGAAGATGAATGAACCTTGAAGGTAAATCTACCCTGACAAGTTCTGACCCAGCTGAGACCTTATTTGACTTTATTTACTTACACTACCGCACCTTGCTAAGCTACCAGAGAGCGGTACTCCACACTACCGCGCTATGATGTTTCTACAAAACACGGTAGTACCGCGTTGTGCTAAGGCTGCAGGGCACGGTACTCTTTTATTAGCCTTTTTTCCATGGCTTGTGGGATTTTGGATTTTCGAAGATAGTGGAAGATTGGGGTCCCTGATTCGATCCCAACTCACTCTCTGTGATTAGAAACCCTGATCCACTTATCTCTCCCTAGATCCACCTATCTCTCTTGTTGGTTAACTCTACCATGCACTATAAAAGAGAGGCATTCCATGGGGAAAAGGGAGGACTCTTGAAGTACCAAACCTATGATCTTGCAGCATTGTGGAGATAGCTAGAGGAGAAGACACTTGGAGCTGAAGGATTGGCTTGGGCATCAAGCAACCTATGTAAGCATTCTTCAAGTTGTAATAAGATAACTTGTCTTGTCTTTCCCATTTCATGTGTTTTAGTACAAGTTCTTAGCATGAAATGTATCTAATCTGGATTTGAATCTGACATTTACATTCAAGGTATTTGGAAGTCTGCATGTTTGTTCTTTGAGTGATTTTAACAGGTTCTACATCGGAGCTTTGGATCAAGAGCTAGAAGCGGGACAAACGTCGGTTAGAAGGTGTGTAATATCTCTTGTTATTTCTAAATACATTTAATCTTGTTGTAAAAGTTAATTCAGGAATTTCAAGGTAGCATTTGTTTTGACTTGTTTCTTGCTTTAGAGTTAGTTTAAAGTCTATTGTAAAGTTAAGAGAGTTTTGGCTTATCCGTAGGACAAAATTCTACATAACAAGAATGGCGACTTCGCTGGTTTTGATTTCTGTTTGATTGATTCAGTTCACTATCACTCATTTGTTGATTGTGATTTGTTTTATTGCACTTCAAACCAGTTTGAATCTCGGTCTTTTTTTACCCTTATTCACCACTCCTCGCTGTGATTTTCTCCCTGTTTGATCACTGAGTCCCCTGGGTTAGCAACAACCCTGAAAACTTTATTTTTTCTTCTCAAGTTGCGCTTTTTCCTTCCCTTGCCACAGTACCGCGCCCTCGGAACTACTTCCAGCGCGGTAGTACCGCGTTCTCTGCCTTAGTACCAGAGCGGTACTGTCACAGTGCCGTGCTACAGTCAGACCCTGACCCGCGATAGTGTCTGCAAATTTGTAAATTTTTTATACTTGCTTGGTTTCCTGAGTCTCTCTCTGCCTTAGGTAGTCTTTGTTGTTGCCTGTCAACATCCTGATTATTTTACACTCTGTGTGATCTGATTATTTCCCAGTTTGTGAGCTTGATTGTTGATTGAATTAGTGGCATTTTTGACATATTGGTCATTTTTCCAGTTTGATTACATTGGTTTGATTTTTTCACCCCAACCAACTCAACACCACTGTTCTCTGTTACTGAATCCTGTAGCTTTTACAGTCACATTATTGTTATCATTTTTCAGTAATTAAAATATTATCATTTGAGAGCAATTTTGTTATTTAAATTGAAAAAGTCTACCAGCATTATTTTGCATTAGGAAATGGATCATTGATTTTGCCACAAAAAATTCTCATAGTTGAAGCATTGTAGATTGTAGGATCAGTGCATTTAAAGGAGTGTTTATTTTAGTTTGGCTTGTTTTACAAAAAGAAAAGAAAAATCTTTTACTTTGATTGCTTGTGAAAATTTTCATGCATATTTGATCGAAGAAACTCTATCTTTCCCTTAGCTAGATTTCATCGAAAACAAAGGCTTATTTTTTATTCATTCTCATTTGCATGGTTTGAGTCGTCATAACACCATCAAGTTTCACGTCCACTACCTGATTGAGTAAGACAGCCACTAAAATTAATCACCCTAATTAAACCAACTTTAACCTCACTTGAGGAAATCAAAAGAATTTGGTAGTTAAATAGGACACCGGGGATAGGCATCAAAATAATTCCCCCTTGTCATTTTCATCTGAGACATAGTCGTTGTCTTTAGGGAACTAAAATCCTCTAGTACTTATTGACACGGTCACAGCTAGTTTGTGGAGGGGCCTCCTGACTGTTTTTAACTTTCAGGGGTTAAACGGCCGCGAGATTGAGAAAGGGACGGACTCTGTGGAATACCGCACTCCACTTAGCCCTAAGGCAACATCGATCGCTGTCTTCTTCGGAAGGCTGAAGTGCCCAAAACCTTTTTCGACGTGTCATGAACGAGGTAGCTTAGTATCTATTCTACTAGGGCTCTTTTACCTAGGATCCCTTTCGGTAGAGGGATATCCTTCTTATATCGGTCTCTCATGTTGTATTGTTTGACTTGGATTTCATCACCTTGCGAAGGATACAGCTTGTTGAGGTCTCCAGCTCTTAGTTAGGAGTTTGCTTGGCATCTCATCTTCATAGAGGGTCATTTTTTCTTTGTAGGGACTGCTTGTTGGCATTCTGGCCATTTTTTGCATCAGCTCGCTTATTGAGACAGCGGTCTCAGTATAGATTTTAGAGCTTACCTTTTTTTGGCCTGTGAGCCTTGCTTTTTCTAACTCCTCTTCTGCACACTCGGCTGCATTAGAGTTTTTGAGTTCTTTGTTTACGATACTGCCCTCGATTTTCATTTTCCTGTCATCATGTAAGATCAACCACGAAGATCACGAAGACAACAGGGCCTAAGTCCTCCACCACCACCACCGCCACGGACTTCTGGTCCGCCTGCATCACGCATTCCTGCTCCTCCTGGCCGCGGTGCTGGTCGAAGCAACATTCCACCGCCGATACGTACAACATCTTCAGTTACACCCGTAACTGCCACACACATCACAGTCTCAGAATCTATTGCAGCTTCTGCAACCACTAGCATGTCTGATACTTCCACTGTCACCTCACCCACTGTCATTCCAGATTTATCTGTTATAGTGGACACAGTTACAACAGCTGAACCTAGCACAACCCAGAGTACTAGACCAGAGGTCATCCTTCTACCGGATGCCAACACTTCCCGTCCATCAGACACTTTTCACGATGATATAGACGGATCTATTGGCACCACAAAAGGGTTCGACCAGGACATACCTGGCTTAATTTCAGTCCCAGGCAGATACATTGAAATCGTTGAAGATACTCGTCTACCTGACACACCTTTTGAACCTGATTATGGCTTCATTACTTCCTAGGCGGAACTTCCGCCTATTATTACTACGTCACCCAGTGTTCATCCTCAGGAGACAAGTTCTTCTAGCAACATACCTCGTACTTTACATCTACCCAACCTCCCACCGGGTCATGAAATCATGGCTTCCATCCAGTCTAGTATGGTTAGCCTAGCGAACTCTCCATTAGCATCGGCACAATTTAGACGCAGCATAAAGCAAATGCTTTCGACAGCATCTAGATACCCCCCCGTTTCTCGTCCTTCTGACTATAGGGTTCCCAACGTCCCGTCTAGCACAAAATTTCATCACTCCTTTGCAGACGGCTCAGGACCTTCGGACTTTACTATACCTAGGTTCCCGCCGGATCCCCAAAATCTTTTTCAGGATATGAACTCGGACCCAGTTCTCGTTGGTCCTCCTATTATTGAACACGTTATGGACGACGCCGATACCCCTGGGATAAATTCCCCACATTTGCTGTCATCACCTATGTTTGGTGCACATTCTATGAGGGATAACCCAGTTTTTTCTCCGTCCTCACCTGTCCAATATGGAAGACCTCCTCCGCAAATTGGTACTTTTGGTGCCGTTGGCCAATCCATGCTATCATATTTTGCTAGCGGCGGAAGAACACCTAGTCATACTGCTGCATCTTCCGTTTCGACCGGAGGATCACCTTTAGCCACCATTTATACTATTTCAGGAGGTGGACAACCGACTGCAATGGTCCCTAACTCCAACATACAAACCCTCCCTGGTAGGCCATCAACCAAACCAGCTGGAGGGCAACCTTTTGTTGGGAACCCCATTGTTAGTCAACAACCTCCTCCCATAGGGTCATCAACCCAACCAGTTGGAGGACAACCTTTTGTTGGGAACCCCGTTCCTACTCAAAAGCCTCCTCTCATAGGGTCATCCAACCCATCCCCTGGCGGACAACCTATTGGTTCTATCCAACAACTATCCCAACCAGCAGCATCTACTCAGTACGGTATGTATAGCACACCTGGCAGTGGGCAGCCTTATTCTGGTATTCCAACCGGACCTCATTCTCAACCTCCCCTGTCAGGCATGCTTCCTTCTTGGGATCATCAAATCCCACAGAGTGGGGGGTACTCACTTTTTGGAAACTGGAACCAAGCTGGGGGGCAATCTCAGATTTCCCCCAACTTGAATTCTGGCTTCCCTTACCCTTCAGCTGCTACAACTCCATGGAACCCATCACTTCAATTTCCACTCGCTCCTCAAGCAGGAACGAGCCTTCCATGGACACCACCGTCGCAACCACCCCCCAACCCTGCTATGGGAAATCCTCCACTTACACAATATAGTGGTAACATCCCTGGAACACAACAATTCCAAGGAACTTTTACCCAACAAGGAACAACAACCATTCCTGGGTATCAACAACCTCAGGGTACCATACCCACTCAGCAGAACACTTACCAACCGGCTGCTTACAATCAACCAGTTAACTAGATGGCTTACTATCCGCAGAACTTCCAGCAGTATCCCGCGGGAAACACATATCGGTATAACACACAACAGCATGCTATGCAGGGCCCTCCAGGGTTCTCTGCACCACATGGTTATTACTCATACTCACAGACCAACCGTCAACTTCCCTTTTTGGCCACACTTGACTTACCTGATTTTTCGAGGCTTATCAACGATCCTATATGGAATGAACCTCATTGGCCACCTATTCCAGCCAAACTACCATCGGACATTCCCAAGTTCGATGCTAAGCCCGAGGAAGACCCCAAGAACCACGTGATGACCTTCCATCTTTGGTGTTCATCCAACTCCTTGATGGATGATTCCATCCGACTTCGGCTCTTCCAACATACGCTTACCGGAACAGCAGCAAAATGGTACATCGAGCTGCCACAACACTCTTTTCATGATTTCAACACTTTGGATATGCAGTTTCTGACTCATTTCCATCTCCCCATCCGGTATGAGACTGGAATAGAACTGTTAACTTCACTGCGTCAAACCACTTCTACACATATTTCGGATCACATCCATGAGTGGCGATGACGCCGTAGGCTAATAAAGGCACCTATTCCGGATCAACTACTTGCTGATTGGTTTACAAAATCCTTTTTGCCTCCCATAGCCAGAGATATCACTATGCACGGACCGGTTACAGAAGAACAAGCCATCTCGGCATCCCAGTACATGGATTTGGTATACACTCAATCCGGTACTTTACATGAACTTCTTCCACATGCCTCTCGCGTTCACACTGATCCAACAAAGCCTACCACTGAACCCCCCATTGATGGTATTGTCGGTTCAGTCAAGACACAGCCTGGTACCAACTCGACGGGACAACAAGCTTCTGCTTCCCCCGCTTTTACCCAGGCTGTTTCAAAAACAACTGCTTCTCCTGCTGATTCCTCTGAAGTGAACGCAGTCCAATCTACGTCACAACCATCTGGGGGAAAGAAGAAAAAAAATCGTGGTAAACCCAAGAAAAACTAGCAGGAGAACCCCAAGCCACAACCCACCCAGAATGACCAGAAACCACGTCGGAAAGCTAAGTTTCCCTGCTTGATTTGTCAAGATGATCATTATACGCGTGACTGTCCCTACAAGGATGAGGTCAACAAGTTCGTTAAAGGATCCTCTCACCCAGCAGTGTTAACTGACCCTTTCCCCCAACAGCAACAGCAAATGGTTGCCCAAGAATCCCCACAAGGGGGCAACCCGACCAATCCCACCCGCAGAGAGACGTCCACAAACCGCGATTCCTGATGACTAGTAACGAAGAGGTTCATATCACCACTCGTTCAGAGACGTATGACAACCCTCCAATTTCAAACAAACAATCGGAGATAGCCAAAGGAAAATCTCCCGTTGAAGATCCGATTCCTATTCCCCCCCCTAACGGTCATCTCCATATCGAGAGGCCGCTGATGGACACAGTGTTACGCCCACCCAAGGGCACCATACGAAAGGCGACATTCAATCCAAATGCGCGAGCTGCCCAAAACTACAACATTGTTGAGGATTTGGCTCAAGCACCTTGCGCCATGTCGACTCTCGAGGTTCTCCAACACTGCCCTACGCAGCGTAGAACCCTACTTTCAGCACTGGGGGCAATGCACCCGGATACTTCAAACTCCATCATGTTTAACTTGGAGCACGCCAAACCTAGGCTTTCTCATCAGTTAGCCTTCCAGGTACATACAAAAATCCTTGGAAATACCATCCATCGCACAGTATTAGACGAAGGTGCTTCCACGTCGATCATGTCTTTGAACTGTTGGAGAGCCTTAGGCTCACCCGAGGTCACCACTTCTCCTACTACTCTCAGGGCGTTTGATGGACACGGTTTTCAACCTTATGGACTCATTCCCTCAATTGGTGTTGAACTGGGGGGCAAAACAGTATCCGTACACGTTGAAGTCGTAGATGCACCATTGAACTACAATCTCCTCCTTGGACGGAACTGGTTTTATGCCATGACCGCCATAGCATCTACAGTCTTCCGGATTGTGCAATTTCCTCATGAAGGGAAAATTGTCACTATTGATCAATTGGATTACTGTATTCCAGACTCCCATCCAAACTCCGCCAACACCGTCCCGTTATTGGATCAACCACAGTACCGGTTCCAAGACGTTGGTGTTGGTCTCATGAAGGATTCATCCCTCATTGGAGTTTTTCCAGAGCTTGGAACCCATGTTCAACCAATTACCATGATTTCATCGAGTATCACCCCGTCCAATGATTCATGGGTGATTCCGAGTCCCTCTCAGATTGAAGACTACGGCAACTCTATGCCTCTAAACAGAAACCTCGCAGCATACAGCGCGATCCAATCAGCCACCGATTAGGTCGACTGTTCTACTGATCACACCGTGGCACAGCTCTTGGCTGAAACTCATCCATACCCACCACTTTTTGATCCTCTCAATTTGATTTTTCCCATCGACGAATCAATTATGGAGGTTATGTGCGGTGATGAGCCACCATGGGGAGATTTTCATCATCGATCTTCATTCCCCACTATTCAGCCACTTGAGCCTGATACAAAACCTAGCACTTCACTTGGGATCGTTCAAACCAAGTTCCCCACTTCCCTCGACGAGGTATTTTCAGAAGGAAACTTGGCCAATCTTATGGAAACCACTCCCATCGATATTTCAATGAAGCCTGGTATCGTGGAAAATGTACACATCGGCAAAACATGTACTCCCCTCGAAACGGAGTTCTATAGTGCCTACTTCAAAACTTTCCGCGATGTTTTCGCTTGGAGTTATGAAGAAATGCCAGGGGTAGACCCCTCGATCGTGGTCCACGAAATCCCAACTTTCCCTGGCGCCCGACCTGTTCGGCAAAAGCTTCGACCCGTCCATCCTTGTAAGGCAGCCGCCATTAAAGCAGAAGTTGAAAAACTTTTGCGTGCTGGTTTTATCTATCCTGTCCCATTGACAGAATGGGTATCCAACATCGTTCCCGTAGCCAAGAAACAGGGAACGATTAGGGTCTGTGTTGATTACCGTGATTTGAACAAGGCCTATCCAAAGGACAACTACCCAACTCCGTTCATCGACCAGATCATCGATAACTGTGCCGAAAGTGTCATCTTTTCATTTATGGATGGCTTTTCTGGCTACAATCAGATCGATATCCTCCCAGCTGACCAGCACAAAACGACCTTTATCTGCCCTTGGGGGATCTTTGCATATCGAAAGCTACCTTTTGGCCTGAAAAATGCCGGGGCAACTTTCCAACGGGCGATGTCATACGCATTTCATGAGATCAAACATATTGTAGAACCATATCTTGATGACCTTCCCGCTCACTCTCGAACTCGGGAAGACCATCCAGACCACTTAAGCACCATTTTCGAAAGGTGCCGTCGCTACAATATACGTTTCAACCCGCATAAATGCGTCTTCTGTGTAGAAGTCGGAAAACTGTTGGGCTTCATAGTCTCCAAAGACGGGATACGTCTAGATCCCGCAAAGGTAGCAGCTATCTTAGCCCTACCTTCACCCACCAATATTCCAGAACTTCAATGTTTGCAAGGGAATGCAAACTTTCTACGCCGTTTTATCTGCAATCTGTCCGAGATAACAAAAGGCTACATGCGGATTCTCAAGAAAAATGTTCCCTTCATCTGGGATGATGAAGCCCAACGCTCCTTTAACAATCTAAAGGCAGCCTTAACTAAAGATCCTGTGATTCAACCCCCCGATTATACACGGGACTACATTCTTTATCTCGCAGCCTCGATTTCCACCATTGGTATGGTGCTGGTCCAGGAAGACCAAAACGGCATAGAACATGTGGTATACTATCTCAGTAAGAGTCTTCTTGACTCCAAAACCCGCTATTCACATGTTGAAAAACTAGCTCTGGCAACAGTATTTGCTGTCCAAAAATTCCGCCACTACATCTTACTCCGTCAGACCACTGTTATAGCCGACTTCAACCCAATGTATTACATCCTCACACATCAGGTGCTTGGGGGCAAATACTCTCGTTGGATCGTCATCCTTCAGGAGTTTGACTTGGAGTTTGTTAAGGCTAAGTCCAAGAAGTCTTTGGTCTTCGCGGAGTTAATTTGTAACTTGCCCCGTGCTACTGAGCAACCCGAGCCCATTGATTCTCTTCCTGACGAATCATTGTTCCTCATTAGCACGTCTGATCCATGGTACGGGGATATTCTTTTATATCTCCAAACCCAACGCTTCCGTCCCGACCTCACTCGCGACGAACGGTGACGCATCCGACATCATGCAAAATACTACCTCATAGTTAACGATACTCTTTATCGGCGTGGTGTCGACACCGTCCTTCGACATTGTTTGACCTTAGATGAGGTGGAACGCGTTCTCAATGACTGCCACACTGGAGCATGTGGTGGTCATCTCTCTGGGATGGCTACGGCCCAGAAAATACTGTGAGCAGGATACTTCTAGCCCTCAATTTTCAAAGATTGCATTGAAACAGTCAAGAAGTGTCCGCCATGTCAATTCTTTCATAGCAAAACACGCTCGCATCCTGCTCCACTCCATCCTGTCATTGCCGTCGGCCCCTTTTCCAAATGGGGCATCAATTTCATGCACTGTAAGCCCACTTCAGCCGGGGGGCATAGCTATGTCATAGTAGCGGTCGACTATTTTACAAAATGGGCTGAAGCGATGCCTACGTATGCTAAAGATGGCAAAACAGCAGCGCAGTTCATATTCAATCATATTATAGCTAGATTCGGTGTCCCACAGTCTATTGTGACCGATCACGGTTCCCATTTCAGGAACCATATGATCGAAGAACTAAGTGCCAAACTGGGTTTTTGCCATGAAAACTCAACCCCGTATTACCCACAAGCTAATGGCCAAGTTGAAGCCATTAACAAAGTCCTGAAACGAATGATTCAGCGTATTGTGGGTACCCAGAAATCCAATTGGCACTCAGCTCTGTTCTCAGCACTGTGGGCATACCGAACCTCAGTGAAAAGTGCTACGGGGTTTACACCATTCCAACTGGTGTATGGCCTAGAAGCCATTCTGCCGATTGAATGTGAAATTCCATCACTCAAAATAGCCATAGAGCTACTTCCACACACTACTTCCAAAGAGGAACGGTTTCTATACCTAGCTAAGCTAGATGAAACCCGCCGCGACGCTGCTCTGGCTAATGAAGCTCACAAAAAATGCGTCAAAGATCAATACGACAAATCCATTCAACCTCGGATCTTCAATGAGGGTGACCTCGTACTTACATATGATCAGATGCATGATAAGCTTGGAAAAGGTAAACTTGAATCTATGTGGTATGGCCCCTTCATTGTAAAACGTGTCTTAGAAAAAGGAGCCTATGAACTAATCGATTGTGATGGTACGCCATTGCCACGGCCCCGCAACGGGCTATACCTCAAACATTTCTACGCATGAGGTTACCCTAAGCGGGTTACTTGTTGTACATAATGTACTTAGTTTGCTTTTGCTTTCTTTTTGGTGTGCGCATGGACCTCATGTATCCACTCTTACTTTGACTCGTGACTTTATGCGCAGATGTCTGCCTACTTTGGATTCGCCGACGGTGCAAGCCGACATACCCGGAATCTCGCTTCCGCAGCATGGGTAATCTATTCCCCCACTAGCGAGTTGATTTCTTCAGGAGCCAATTGTTTAGGTCCTGCAACCAATAATATCGCGGAGTACCATGCAGTCATTGGTCTCTTGACAGAGGTTGCTTCACTCGGGATTGACTCCTTATCGGTCTTTTTAGACTCCCAACTCGTGGTTTCTCATCTAAACCGTGTTTACACAGTTCGCGATCCTACGCTACTTCGTTTATTTCGAAGAGTACGCCTCTTGGAACGATCATTTAATTTTATTACATATCATCACATACCAGGAGAATTCAATTATTTAGCTGATTCATTGGCTAATTACATTTTGAATTGGCATCTTGCCCATACATAAACACATCATAAAAAATAAAATGCACAAGTCATTGTAAATATTTAGATCATAAATAGGTCCATATCACTGTATATAAAAAGTGTTTTTTCCAAAATACATAAAGTTTGTGTCAAAGACAAAATTTGGGACCAAATCCCATATATACAAAATTTGGCTCTCAAAGCCTACATATCGTATACATGCCGCAAAAAGATCAAAAGACCATCTATGGAGACCTAGGAGACCTATCATGTCCCTCATCGGACTCCTCCCGCTGCTGGTGGTAACATACTATAGCTCGAACCACCTTGCGAAGAAGTCGACTGATACGACCAGGCACACCTACGGTATGCCGCTGGAGGTGGTAAGGGACGTCATCCATCCTCATAGCAGGGATGCCATGAGTCAATCCCTGCAAGTTCCTCTCAATGTCCCGAACACCTCCTGCCTCGTCTTCATCCTCCTCCTCGTCAGGAACGGCTTGACGGTCAACACCACCACGACGTAGTGGTGAGTACCCAGCTGGTCTCTGTGGTCCACGGTCTGCAACATGCATGCGAACATACATTAGACATCTTTTACACATTCTAAAAAAGTAATAAAAATTAAATATTCAAAAAGGAAAAAATACATATCCATGAAGGTCATACCAGAGTCATCCCAATCATCGTCCTCTGGCAGTGCCAAGTCGATGTCCTCGCGAAAATCTACCCCGGAGTAGGGATAGTCATCAATCATAACTATCTGCTCCTCGAGCCAGGAAAAGAAATCCTCACCGAAGGCTAAGCGCTGGGGTCACCCGAGACGTCCAGCATAATCGCTCCATAGAGCCATCCATGGCTCAGTAGGTGGACGGGGGGGTCTAGATATCTGCGGGCGCAACAGTGGCACCCTCTTCAGAAAGAAGGTGACCAGGATGCTCCCATAGACGAATTGAGAGTTCTTTCAGATTGGACAACACTGCCTCGCACCAGTTAAATACTGTCCCTCCCATACACTCTGCTGCGAGGTTCAATTGTGTGCGAGATGCCTGATGTGGACTCACACTTCCTGCTGCACGCGTGATAGTGAATAGTACGGTTTTTACAGGAAGTTCTATGACCTCCTTTATGGCCACCTTCCCACTTTTCTTACTTGAACCCTGATGGAAATACCGAGCAATCAAGTCATCTGTACTTGATTCTGAGGCTGAGTATCTGGTAAAGTTCACCCTGGCCCCTCTTTTCGAGAGGCCCGTGAGGAAATAAATATCCTCAACTTGAATTTCAAGGACATGCTCTCCCACTCGGAAAACTCGAGTGTCAAGGTCCCACAATTGGATGAGATGAGTGAGAAGCTTGGGTTGCTGACGAATCCCTTTGGTTTTAAAGAACTTTAACAAACCACATTCTCACAATGCGGTCACGGTTGGTAAGTCATTTTCGGCTGAAAAATCATCCACTTCGTGTTCTCTTTCTTTCCAGCTTACCATTTTGCTTCAAATAAGTTGCAAAACCCTGCAAAAGGTCAAACAAAGCAGTTAGTAACTATTTAGCAACTTACTTCCAGCAGAAAATTGGAGAAAATTTGATTTCTTGAACTAAAAATTCGCCTCTACCGCGCCTGAAGGACATTCTACCGCACGACACTCTACACTACCGCACGTCTGTTTGGAGCTCCAGCGCGGTACTGTTAGACAGTACCGCATTTTTCGATAGAGCCCCCACGCGGTAGTGTGAAGGGCGATTCTTGCTTAAAAGGGCTCGCCCAAAAATCAAATTTTTCCTGGTGAAAGCAAAAAATTCTTACATAAAATGAAAGAGGGGCTCAAGAACTCTTACCTGGCGCAGACGGCTGTCGAAATGGTGTCCTAGAACTCCCGATACGGATCCTCGAAATCTTGCTCCTAAATAGGTGAAAATCTCTCCTTTGGGTAAAAAACACAAATGAATAGTAATTTCTATTTTTAACTATTTATTATATAGCATTTTCACATATTTTTTAATTGATATTTTAAATAGTTAAAATAAAACCTTGTTCACATTGCTAATGTCCATTTTTTGAGCATTTATTGACAGGATCCTCGGTAAAAACGCGATACGTTCACACTGGTGTTTATTCATACTCTGACCTTCATTGTTTGAGCCCACTTTATCTTTTTCGTGCTCTGGATTTAAAACTTGAAAAAGATTCCAAGCGCTTTTACACCCGTCTCGTGCTTGTCAAACTCAAGTAAATGGTGTCGAGTACGGTCAGCTTTACTCATGCTCGTTAAACGATGAGGAAAGTATTATCCTGGTTGTATTTTATTCTTTTTTTGGACCAAAATAATTAAAAATTACGAAAAAGACCATAGGAGTCCATAGTTAAGCTCTTTTCAGACTCCTTAAAATTGAAAAGATTGCCAAGTGATCTTGACTCTTTCACACTTGTAAAAGTATTTGAAAGGTCGCCTATTCGGTGATAGGTTACCCCTTTTTCGGTCCGTCTAGACTATTTACAAGAAAGGTATACCTCAGTCAATCTCGGCTGGGAGAGTTCTCTCGGGAATTGTTTTACACTTTTTCAGAATCGAGGGACTAAATTTTATGAAAAAGTACATTATGGAGCTTCCTTTAAGTTTTCCAGGCTCTCTAAATATGAAAAACTACCGAGTTTTCCTTCCTTGGACTCGTTAAAATGTTAACATCGAAGGACCCACTTTGGGACGAACCCCTCCTTTCTCAGGTTCGTAAAACATGTGAGATTGGACTCATCCATCAGATGAGCTACACCGAGCATCTGTTATCCTCTTCAAGCTCACAAAACAAGAAAGAGGTACTCGTCTATCATGTCAGGGAAATATGGGGGGATAAGTCAAGTTTATTTATGGCAGCTTGTCAGTCGTTACCTTTGAACATGGCATGTGTCCGTCTCTTGTCTATATTTGGGTATCCATTTTTCACTGAGTTATGGTCATCATCATGAGTCGTCTCCCTGGCCACGAGCCTACTCATCCGGTGTCTATCCTCTATTTGTCAATAATCCCTGCTGCCAAGTCCTGTTACATGTCGTTATATGTTCAAAGGGTTGCATTGTTTCGAGTCGTTCATTGTGTCAGAACTCTGCTGTGTCACTACGTACTCTATTGTTTCATCATCTTATCGTTCGTGCCGATTTCTTGTCGATGATGTGGGAAACATCATGGCCCACCTTCGACGAGTCTATTCCTGTCGACACCAAATCACTATCCGGGAATTAGACTTAGGAATCAACCATCAGTACCTTCGTACCTACATGCCTCAATGGCAGGTTTCCTCGTGTTTGACAGTAGGTTCACATCATTGACCTCTGATCAAGCAATCTCTCGGATGCTCGACATCAACTCATTCATTCGCATTTCTTTGAGATGTACTATTGATACCTTGGGAATCATCGTCATCATTGGTGATCTCCCTCGCATTTGTTAATGGTCCACATCATTGACCGGTAATCAAATGGTTTCTACCATGTTCGAATTCAACACCTTGTAATCACATGGTTAGATTCGTATCTTTTGCGATTGGGTAGAAGACCCTGGGCGCATCGCTGTATCTCGATTGCGTCCAAGTTGCGATGGAGATGTCCTTTGTATTGTCACACAGATCCACTTATTGTATTGGTCGTGGCTGTGTCATTATTGTCTCATGGATCTACGCTTGTTCATAGTATCCATGGTCTGTCCACAGTCTATATCATCTCAGTACTCATGGATCTGCAATGTATTGGTCGGCAGCCATGCTTTGCGTCATTTGTTTCCGAGCATGGGAATGCCCGCCTCGGTGGTATATCTAACACTTTGTTTCTGTTTCAGCTCCTTGTCGCTCTCCTCGATGCTATCTCTGCACATTATATTCGTAAAGTCTTTCGGCCATCAGTCCCTTCTGACCTCACACTTTAGGGGGCATCTGTTATACCTCTATATTCCACAGTGTCGCATCTCCACCACAAACAGAGTTGACGACACTTCCCCTGCTGTTTGAACCACCCAGAAGATGAATGAACCTTGAAGGTAAATCTACCCTGACAAGTTCTGACCCAGCTGAGACCTTATTTGACTTTATTTACTTACACTACTGCGCCTTGCTAAGCTACCAGAGAGCGGTACTCCACACTACCGCGCTATGATGTTTCCACAAAACGCGGTAGTACCGCGTTGTGCTAAGGCTGTAGGGCGCGGTACTCTTTTATTAGCCTTTTTTCCATGGCTTGTGGGATTTTGGATTTTCGAAGATAGTGGAAGATTGGGGTCCTTGATTCGATCCCAACTCACTCTCTGTGATTAGAAACCCTGATCCACTTATCTCTCCCTAGATCCACCTATCTCTCTTGTTGGTTAACTCTACCATGCACTATAAAAGAGAGGCATTCCATGGGGAAAAGGGAGGACTCTTGAAGTACCAAACCTATGATCTTGCAGCATTGTGGAGATAGCTAGAGGAGAAAACACTTGGAGCTGAAGGATTGGCTTGGGCATCAAGAAACCTATGTAAGCATTCTTCAAGTTGTAATAAGATAACTTGTCTTGTCTTTCCCATTTCATGTGTTTTAGTACAAGTTCTTAGCATGAAATGTATCTAATATGGATTTGAATCTGACATTTACATTCAAGGTATTTGGAAGTCTGCATGTTTGTTCTTTGAGTGATCTTAACAGGTTCTACATCGGAGCTTTGGATCAAGAGCTAGAAGCGGGACAAACGTCGGTTAGAAGGTGTGTAACATCTCTTATTATTTCTAAATACATTTAATCTTGCTGTAAAAGTTAATTCAGGAATTTCAAGATAGCATTTGTTTTGACTTGTTTCTTGCTTTAGAGTTAGTTTAAAGTCTACTGTAAAGTTAAGAGAGTTTTGGCTTATCCGTAGGACAAAATTCTACATAACAATAGTTCTAACATCAATTGGATTCTCTGAGAGAGAGTTATGCCAAGTGTCACAACGTGACCTATTTAAGGGATAAAACATGAGAGTGAACTCGTACAGAGTGCCACATGTCACTGGTTCACTTTTGGCCTTTGAACCTTTGCCTGATAAAGTAAAGCCCGTTCCCTACCTATCACGTTTTATGAAATTTCATTTGGAGCTTCCTAGCCCAAGTTATGACCTTTTTTGCTAGGTCACCTATTAATGACTCAGATCTGGAAGAGGCAGAAACCCTAGATTGTATAGATCATAAAACACAAAGTACAACGAATTAGAAGTTTTCCTTTGGACACAAGGTACATAGGCATCGGGTCTTTGACCTGTAAAATTTTTAGATCCAAAACCTTCACCAAAATGGATTTATAGCAAAAGTGATACGATGACGGGTTTTTGCTATATCAAGCCCTAACATCGCAAGTGCAACAAGTGTCATACATGCCATATCATGCCTTCTTTCAGGCTAGCTCTGAAAACCATGTTAGTTTTTATAATTTTTAATCTGATCTAAAATATTAACTGAGAGAATAACATGTATAGCATATCTACAACATATCAATCATGGACATAATAATGCAAGCACACAAGAGACATAGAGTTTCACCGGGGAAAACCATGAAGGTGAAAAACCCCGCAAATTCCTCAGAGATAGATAGAGCAATGCTACAACCAAAGTACGAGAGAAAGTATTTTCCTAGTAGATGATCCTCCTCCTCACAAGTGCGCCACTTTCTGAGAGAGATAGAAGTGAGTAATGAGTGATTAAATAGAGATCTCCCGATCTCTATTTATACTTGCCTGTCCTGCCCAATAAACTAATGGGGCCGACTTGTCTAGCTTAGTCTAATAAACCATGTTTAACTTAATCCACGCCGACCCACACTTGGTCGTCTAATAACCCTTTTACCCACATGAATCATACAGGGCTGACCCCATCAAGGTGGTCTAATAACTGTTATACCTCTATATTCCACAGTGTCGCATCTCCACCACAAACAGAGTTGACGACACTTCCCCTACTGTTTGAACCACCCAGAAGATGAGTAATACTTGAAGGTAAATCCATCCTGTCAAGTTTTAACCCAGCTGAGACTTTATTTACCCACACTACCATGCCTTGCTTAGTTATAGGTGCGCGGTAGTCCACACTACCACGCTATGCTTTGTCCCTACCACGCGGTACTACCACGTTATGCTCAGACTGCAGGGTGCATTACTCTTTTTATAGTCTTTTGCCCATGGCTTGTGGGATTTTGGATTTTCAAAGATAGTGGAAGATTGGGGTCCCTGATTCGATCCCAACTCACTTTCTGTGATTAGAAACCTTGATCCACTTATCTCTCCCTAGATCCACCCATCTCTCTTGTTGGTTAACCCTACCATACACTATAAAAGAGAGGCATTCCATGGGGAAAGGGAGGACTCTTGAAGTACCAAACTTATGATCTTGCAGCATTGTGGAGATAGCTAGAGGAGAAGGCACTTGGAGCTAGAAGATTGGCTTGGACATCAAGCAACCTTAGCATTCTTCAAGTTTTAATAAGATAACTTGTCTTGTCTTTCCCATTTCATGTGTTTATCATAAGTTCTTAGCATGGAATGTATCTAATCTAGATTTAAATCTAATCTTTACATTCAAGGTATTTGGAAGCTTGTATGTTTGTTCTTTGGTTGATCTTAACAAGTTCTACATTGGAGCTTTGGATCAAGAGCTAGAAGCGGGACAAACGTCAGTTTGAAAGGTGTGTCTTATCTCTTATTTAATCTTGCTGTAAAAGTTAGTTCAGGAATTTCAAGGTAGCATTTGTTTTGACTTGTTTCTTGCTTTAAAGTTAGTTGAGAATCTGCTTTAAAGTTAAGAGAGTTTTGACTTATCCGTAGGGAAAAATTCTACATAACAAGAATGGCGACCTTGCTGGTTTTGATTTCTGTTTGATTGATTCAGTTCACTCTCATCCATCTGCTTATTGTGATTTGTTTTATTGCACTTCAAACCAGTTTGAATCTTGGTTTTTTTTTTACCTTTATTCACCCCTCCTCGCTGTATTTTTTCTCCCTGTCTGATCACTGAGTCCCCTGGGTTAGCAACAACCCTGAAAAATTCATTTTCTTTTCTCAAGTTGCGCTTTTTCCTTACCTTGCCACAGTACCGCGCCCTAAGAACTGCTACCAGCACGGTAGTACCGCGTTCTCTGCATTAGTACCAGAGCGGTACTGTCATAGTATCACGCTCCAGTCAGACCCTGACATGCTGTAATGTCTGCAATTTTTCAAATTTTTTTTTTTTTTTTTTATTTGCTTGGTTTCCTGAGTCTTTCTCTGCCTTAGGTAGTGTTTACTGTTGCTTGTTAGCATCCTGATCATTTTACAGTCTGTGCGGTTTGATTATCTTCTTATTGTGAGCTTGATTTGTCTGAATTAGTGGCATTTTTGACATATTGGATCATTTTTCCAGTTTGATTGCATTGGATTGATTTTTTCACCACAACCAACTCAACACCACTGTTCTCTGTTACTGAACCCTGTAGCTTTTACAGTCACATTATTTTTATCATTTTCAGTAATTAAACAATTATCATTTGAGAGCAATTCTGTTGTTTGAATTGAAAAAGTCTAGTAGCATCATTTTGCATTAGGAAATGAACCATTGATTTTTCCACAAAAATTCTCATAGTTGAAGCATTGTAGATTGTAGGATCAGTGCATTAAAAGGAGTGTTTATTTCAGTTTGGATTTGTTTACAAAAAGAAAAGAAAAAATATTTTACTTTCATTTTTGATTTCTTGTGAAAAAATTTCATGCATATTTGATCGAAGAACTCTCTCTTTTCCTTAGCTAGATTTCATCGAAGACAAAGGATTATTTTTTATTCATTCTCATTTGCATGGTTTGAGTCATCATAACACCATCAAGTTTCACTTCCACTACCTGATTGAGTAAGACAACCACTAAAATTAATCTCCCTAATTAAACCAAGTTTAACCTCACTTGAGGAAATCAAAAGAATTTGGTAGTTAGGTAGGACGCCGGGGATAGGCATCAAAATAATTCCCCCTTGTCATTTTCATCTAAGACATAGTCGTTGTCTTTAGGGAACTAAAATCCTCTAGTATTTATTGACACGGTCACAGCTAGTTTGTGCAGGGGCCTCCTGACTGTTTTTAACTTTCAAGGGTTAAACGACCGCGAGATTGAGAACCGGACGGACTCTGTGGAATACCGCACTCCACTTAGCCCTAAGGCAACATCGATCGCTGTCTTCTTTGGAAGGCTGAAGTGCCCAAAACCTTTTTCGACGTGTCATGAACGAGGTAGCTTAGTATCTATTCTACTCGGGCTCTTTTACCCAGGATCCCTTTCAGTAGAGGGATATCCTTCTTATATCGGTCTCTCATGTTGTATTGTTCGACTTGGATTTCATCACCTTGCGAAGGATACAGCTTGTTGAGGTCTCCAGCTCTCAGTTAGGAGTTTGCTTGTTATCTCATCTTTGTAGAGGGTCATTTTTCTTTGTAGGGACTGCTTGTTGGCATTCTGGCCATTTTTTGTATCAGCTCGCTTATTGAGACACCACTCTCAGTATAGATTTTAGAGCTTCTTTTTTTTGGCCTGCGAGCCTTGCTTTTTCTAGCTCCTCTTCTGCACACTCGGCTGCATTAGAGTTTTTGAGTTCTTTGTTACGAGACTGCCCCCGATTTTCATCTTCCTGTCATCATGTAAGAACAACCACGAAGATCACGGAGAATACAGGGCCAAAGCCCTCCACCACCACCACCGCCACGGACTTCTGGTCCGCCTGCATCACGCATTCCTGCTCCTCCTGGCCGCGGTGCTGGTCGAGGGAACATTCCACAGCCGATACGTACAACATCTTCAGTTCCGCCCGTAACTGCCACTCACAGCACAGTCTCAGAATCTATTGCAGATTCTACAACCACTAGTATATATGAGACTTCCACTGTCACTTCACCCACTGTCATTCCAGATATATCTGTCACAGTGGACACAGTTACAGCAACTGAACCTAGTAAAACCCAAAGTACTAGACCAGAGGTCATCCTTCTACCGTATGTCAACACTTCCCGTCCATCAAACACTTTTCACGATGACACAGACGGATCTGTTGGTACCACCGAAGGGTCCGACCAGGACATACCTGGCTTGATTTCAGTCCCAGGTGGATATGTTGAAATCATTGAAGATACTCGACTTCCTGACACACCTTTTGAACCTGATTATGGCTTCATCACTTCCCAGGAGGAACTTCCGCCTGTTTCTACTACGTCACCCAGTGTTCATCCACAGGAAACAAGTTCTTCTAGCAACGTACCTCGTACTATAGATCTACCCAACCTCCCTCCAGTACATGAAATCATGGCTTCCATCCACTCTAGTATGGTTAGTCTAGCGAACTCTCCGTTAGCATCGGCACAGTTTAGACACAACACAGAGAAAATGCTTTCGAAAGCGTCTAGATATCCCCCCATTTCTCGTCCTTCTGACTATAGGGTTCCCAACGTCCCGTCTAGCATAGAGTTTCGTCACTCCTTTGCAGACGGCTCAGGACCTTCAGACTTTACTATACCTAGGTTCCCTCTGGATCCCCAAAACCCTTTTCAGGATATGAACTCGGACCCAGTTTTCGAAAGTCCTCCTATCATTGAACACGTTATGGACGACGCCGATACCCCTAGGCTAAATTCCCCACATTTGCTGCCATCACCCATTTTTGGCGCACATTCTATGAGGGATAACCCAGTTTTTTCTCCATCCTCACCTGTCAGATATGGACAACCCCCTCCACAAATTGGTACTTTTGGCGCCGTTGGCCAATCCACGCTATCATATTTGGCTAGCGGCGGAAGAACACCTAGTCATACTGCAGGATCTTCCGTTTCGACCGGAGGATCACCTTCAGCCACCATTTACACTATTTCAGGAGGTGGACAACCGACTGCAGTGGCCCCTAACTCCAACATACAAACCCTCCCTGGTGGGTCATCAACCCAACCAGCTGGGGGACAACCTTTTGTTGGGAACCCCATTGTTAGTCAACAACCTCCTCCTATAGGGTCATCAACCCAACTAGTTGGAGGACAACCTTTTGTTGGGAACCCCATTCCTAATCAACAGACTCCTCTTATAGGGCCATCCAACCCATCTGCTGGCGGACAACCTATTGGTTCCATCCAACAACTCTCCCAACCAGCACCATCTGCTCAGTATGGTGTCTACAACACACCTAGCAGTGGGAAACCTTATTCCGGTGTTCCAACCGGACCTCATTCTCAACCTCCCCCGTCAGGTATGCTTCCTTCTTGGGACCCTCAAATCCCACAGAGTGGAGGGTACTCACTTTTTGGAAACTGGAACCAAGCTGGGGGGCAATCTCAGATTTCCCCCAACTTGAATTCTGGCTTCCCTTACCCTTCAGCTGCTACAACTCCATGGAACCCATCGCTTCAATTTCCACTCGCTCCTTAAACAGGAATGAGCATTCTATGGACACCACCTTCGCAGCCACCCCCCAACCCTGCTATGGGCAACACTCCACTCACCCAATACAATGGTAACATTCCTGGAACACAACAATTCCAAGGAACTTCCCCAACAAGGAGCAGCAACCATTTTTGGGTATCAACAACCCCAGGGTACCTTACCTACTCAGCAGAACACCTACCAACTGGTTGCCTACAACCAACCGGTTAACTAGATGGCTTACTATCCACAGAACTTCCAGCAGTATCCCCCGGGAAACACATATGGGTATAACACACAACAGTATGCTATGCAGGGCCCTCCAGGTTTCTCTGCACCACATGGTTATTACTCATACCTGCAGACTAACCGTCAACTTCCCTTTTTGGCCACACTTGATTTACCTGATTTGTCGAACCTTATCAACGATCCTATATGGCATGAACCTCACTGGCCACCTATTCCATCCAAACTCCCATCGGACATTCCTAAGTTCGATGCTAAGCCCGGGGAAGACCCCAAGAACCACGTGATGACCTTCCATCTTTGGTGTTCATCCAACTCCTTGATGGATGATTCCATTCGACTTAGGCTCTTCCAACGCACGCTTACCGGTACGGCAGCAAAATGGTACATCGAGCTGCCACAACACTCTTTTCGTGATTTCAACACTTTGGCTATGCAGTTCCTGACTCATTTCCAGCTCCCCATCCGGTACGAGACTGGAACAGAACTGTTAACCTCACTGCGTCAAACTACTTCCACACACATTTCAGATCACATCCATGAGTGGCGACGACGCCGTAGGCTAATTAAGGCACCCATTCCAGATGAGCTACTCGGTGATTGGTTCATGAAATCTTTTTTGCATCCCATAGCCAGAGATATCGCTATGCGTGGGCCGGTTACAGAAGAACAAGCCATCTCGGCAGCCCAGTACATGGATTTGGTATATACTCAATCCGGTACTTTACATGAACTTCTTCCACATGCCTCCCACATTCACACTGATCCAACGAAGCCTACCACTGAACCCCCCATTGATGGTATTGTCGGTTCAGTCAAGGCTCATCCTGCTACCAACTCAACGGGACAACAAGCTTCTGCTTCCCCCGCTTTTACCCAGGCTGCTTCAAAAACAACTACTTCTCCTGCTATTTCCTCCGAAGTGAATGCAGTTCAATCTATGTCACAACCATCCGGGGGAAAGAAGAAAAACAATCATGGTAAACCCAAGAAAAACCAATAGGAGAACCCCAAGCCACAACCCACCCAGAATGACCAGAAACCACGTAGAAAGGCTAAGTTTCCCTACCTCATTTGTCAAGATGATCATTACACACGTGACTGTCCCTACAAGGATGAGGTGAACAAATTCGTTAAAGGATCCTCTCGCCCGGCAGTGTTAACTGACCCTTTCCCCCAACAACAACAGCAAATGGTTGCCCAAGAATCCCCACAAGGGGGAAACCCGACCAATCCCACCCGCGGAGAGACGTCCACAAACCGTGAAATGCTGATGACGAGTAACGAAGAGGTTCATATAACCACTCGTTCAAAGACGTATGACAACCCTCCAAGTTCAAACAAACAATCTGAGATAGCCAAAGGCAAATCTCCTGTTGAAGATCCGATTCCTATTCCCCCCCCTACCGGTCATCTCCACATCGAGAGACCACTGACGGACACAATGCTACGCCCACCCAAGGGTACCATACGAAAGGAAACATTTAATCCGAATGCGTGAGCTGCCCAAAACTACAACATTGCTTAGGATTTGGCTCAAGCACCTTGCGCCATGTCGACTCTCGAGGTTCTCCAACACTGCCCCACGTAGCGTAGAACCCTACTTTCAGCACTGGGGGCAATGGACCCAGATACTTCAAACTCCATCATGTTTAACTTGGAGCATGCCAAACCTAGGCTTTCTCACCAATTAGCCTTCCAGGTTCACACAAAAATCCATGGAAATATCATCCATCGCACTGTGTTAGACGAAGGTGCTTCCATGTCGATCATGTCTTTGAACTGTTGGAGAGCCTTAGGATCACCCGAAGTCACCACTTCTCCTACTACTCTCAGGGCATTTGATGGACACAGTTTTCAACCTTATGGACTCATTCCCTCAATTGGTGTCGAACTGGGGGGAAAAACAGTATCCGTACACGTTGAAGTCGTAGATGCACCATTGGATTACAATCTCCTCCTTGGCCAGAACTGGTTTTACGCCATGACCGCCATAGCATCTACAGTCTTCAGGATTGTGCAATTTCCTTATGAAAGGAAAATTGTCACTATTGATCAACTGGATTACTGTATCCCAGACTCTCATCCAAACTCCGCCAACACCGTCCCGTTATTGGATCAACCTCGGTACCGGTTCCAAGACATTGGTGTTGGACTCATGAAGGATTCATCCCTTATTGGAGTTTTTCCAGAGCTGGGAACCCACGTTCAACCAATTAACATGATTTCATCAAGTATCACCCCGTCCAATGATTCATGGGTGATTCCGAGTCCCTCTCAGATTGAAGACTACGGCAACTCTATGCCTCTGAACAGAAACCTCGCAGCATATAACGCGATCCAATCAGCCACCGATTGGGTTGACTGTTCTACTCATCATTCCGTGGCACAGCTCTTGGCTGAGACTCATCCATACCCACCACTTTTCGATCCTCTCAATTTGATTTTTCCAACTGACAAATCAATTATGGAGGTTATGTGTGGTGATGAGCCACCATGGGGATATTTTCATCATCGATCTTCATTCCCTACCATTCAGCCACTTGAGCCTGATACAAAACCAAGCACTTCACTTGGGATAGTTCAAACCAAGTTCCCCATTTCCCTCGACGAGGTATTTTCTGAAGGAAACTCGGCCAATCTTATGGAAACCACTCCCATTGATATTTCAGTGAAGCCTGGTATCATGGAAAATGTACACATCGGCAAAACATGTACTCCCCTCGAAACGGAGTTCTATAGTGCCTACTTCAAAGCTTTCTGCGATGTTTTTGCTTGGAGTTATGAAGAAATGCCAGGGATAGACCCCTCGATCGTGGTCCATAAAATTCCAACTTTCCCTGGCGCCCGACCTGTTCGGCAAAAGCTTCGACCCGTCCAGCCTCATAAGGCATCCGCCATTAAAGCAGAAGTTGAAAAAATTTTGCGTGCTGCTTTTATCTATCCTGTCCCATTGACAGAATGGATATCCAACATCGTCCCCGTAGCCAAGAAACAGGGAACGATCAGAGTCTATGTTGATTACCATGATTTGAACAAAGCTTGTCCGAAGGACAACTACCCAACTCCGTTCATCGACCAGATCATCGATAACTGTGCTGAAAGTGTCATTTTTTCATTTATGGATGGCTTCTCTAGCTATAATCAGATCGATATCCTCCCAGCCGACCAGCACAAAATGGCCTTTATCTGCCCTTGGGGGATTTTTGCATATCGCAAGTTACCTTTTGGCGTGAAAAATGCTGGGGCAACTTTCCAACGGGCGATGTCCTACGCATTTCATGACATCAAACATATTGTAGAACCATATCTTGATGACCTTCCCGCTCACTCTCGAACCCGGGAAGACCATCCAGACCACCTAAGTGCCATTTTTGAAAGGTTCTGTTGCTACAATATACGTTTGAACCCGCATAAGTGCGTCTTCTGTGTAGAAGCCGGAAAACTATTGGGCTTCATAGTCTCCAAAAACGGGATACGTTTAGATCCCGCAAAGGTAGCAGCTATCTTAGCCCTGCCTTCACCCACCAATATTCCAGAACTTCAATGTTTGCAAGGGCATGCAAACTTTCTACGCCATTTCATCTGCAATCTGTCCGAGATAACAAAAGGCTACATGCGGCTTCTCAAGAAGAATGTCCCCTTTATTTGGGATGACGAAGCCCAATGCTCCTTTGACAATTTAAAGGCAGCCTTAACCAAAGATCCTGTGATTCAACCCCCCGATTACACACGGGACTACATTCTTTATCTCGCAACCTCGACTTCCACCATCAGTATGGTGCTGGTCCAGGAAGACCAAAACGGCATAGAACATGTTGTATACTATCTCAGTAAGAGTCTTCTTGACTCCGAATCTCACTATTCACATGTTGAAAAGCTGGCTTTGGCAACAGTATTTGCTGTCCAGATATTTCGTCACTACATCTTATTCTGCCAGACCACTGTTATAGCCGACTTCAACCCAATGTATTACATCCTTACATGTCAGGTGCTCGGGGGAAAATACTCTCGTTGGATAGTCATCCTTCAAGAGTTTGACTTGGAGTTTGTCAAGGCTAAGTCCAAGAATTCTTTGGTCTTCGCGGAGTTGATTTGTTACTTGCCCCGTGCTACTAAGCAATCCGAGCCCATTGATTCTCTTCCTGACGAATCATTGTTCCTCATTAGCACGTCTGATCTGTGGTATGGGGATATTCTTTTATATCTCCAAACCCAACACTTCCGTCCCGATCTCACTCGCGATGAACGGCGACGCATCCGACATCACGCAAAATACTACCTCATAGTTAACGATACTCTTTATCGGCGTGGTGTCGACACTGTCCTTCGACGCTGTTTGACCTTAGATGAGGCGGAACGCATTCTCAATGACTGCCATGCTGGAGCATGTGGTGGTCATCTCTCTGGGATGGCTACGGCCCAGAAAATACTGCGAGCAGGATACTTCTGGCCCTCAATTTTCAAAGACTACATTGAAACAGTCAAGAAGTGTCCACCATGTCAATTCTTTCATAGCAAAACACGCTCGCATCCTTCTCCACTCCATCCTATTATTGCCATCGGCCCCTTTTCCAAATGGGGCATCGATTTCATGCACTGTAAGCCCACTTCAGCCGGGGGGCATAGCTATGTCATAGTAGCTGTCGACTATTTTACAAAATGGGATGAAGCGATGCCTATGTATGCTGAGGATGGAAAAGCAGTAGCGCAGTTCATATTCAATCATATTATAGCTATATTCGGTGTCCCACAGTCTATTGTGACCGATCATGGTTCCCATTTCAGGAACCATATGATCGAAGAACTAAGTGCCAAGCTGGGTTTTCGCCATGAAAACTCAACCCCGTATTACCCACAAGCTAATGGCCAAGTTGAAGCCATTAACAAAGTCCTGAAATGAATGATTTAGCGTATTGTGGGTACCCAGAAATCCAATTGGCACTCAGCTCTATTCTCAGCATTGTGGGCATACCGAACCTCAGTGAAAAGTGTTACTGGGTTTACACCATTTCAACTGGTGTATGGCCTAGAAGCCATTTTTCCGATTGAATGTGAAATACCATCACTCAAGATATCCATAGAGCTACTTCCACACACCACTTTCGAAGAGGAACGGTTTCTATACCTAGCCAAACTAGATGAAACCCGCCGCGACGCTGCTTTAGCTAATGAAGCTCACAAAAAATGCGTCAAAGCTCAATATGACAAATCCGTTCAACCTCGGATCTTCAATGAAGGTGATCTCGTACTTACATATGATCAAATGCACGATAAGCTTGGAAAAGGTAAACTTGAATCTATGTGGTACGGCCCCTTTATTGTAAAATGTGTCTTGGAAAAATAAGCTTATGAACTAATCGATTGTGATGGTACACCATTGGCATGGCCCCGCAACGGGCTATACCTCAAACGCTTCTAAGCGTGAGGTTTCCCTACGCGGGTTACTTGTTGTACATAATGTACTTAGTTTGCTTTTACTTTCTTTTTGGTGTGCGCGTGGACCTCATGTATCCACTCTTACTTTGACTAGTAACTTTATGTGCAGATGTCTGCCTACTTTGGATTCGCCGACGGTGCAAGCCGACATACCCGGAATCTCGCTTCAGAAGCATGCGTAATCTATTCCCCCACTGGTGAGTTGATTTCTTTAGGAGCCAATTGTTTAGGTCCTGCAACCAACAATATCGCGGAGTACCATGCAGTCATTGGTCTCTTGACAGATGTCGCTTCACTCAGAATTGACTCCTTATCAGTCTTTTTAGACTCTCAACTCGTGGTTTCTCATCTAAACCGTGTTTACACAGTTCGCGATCCTATACTACTTCATTTATTTCGGAGAGTACGCCTCTTGGAACGATCATTTAATTTCATTACATATCAACACATACCGAGAGAATTCAATTGTATCGCTGATTCATTGGCTAATTACATTTTGGATTGGCATCTTGCCCACACATAAACACATCATAAAAGATAAAATGCACAAGTCATTATAAATATTTAGATCATAAATAGGTCCATATCACTGTATATAAGAGTGTTTTTTTCAAAATACATAAAGTTTGTGTCAAAGACAAAATTTGGGACCAAATCCCATACAAAATTTGGCTCTCAAAGCCTACATATCGTGTACATGCCGCAAAAAGATCAAAAGCTATCATCTACGGAGATCTGGGAGACCTATCATGTCCCTCATCAGACTCCTCCTGCTGCTGGTGGTAACATACTACAGCTCGAACCACCCTACGAAGAAGTCGACAAATACGACTAGGCACACCTATAGTATGTCGCTGGAGATGATAAGGGATGTCATCCATCCTCATAGCAGGGATACCATGAGTCAACCCCTGTAAGTTCCTCTCTATGTCCCGAATGCCTACGGCTTCATCTTCGTCCTCCTCCTCGTCAGGAACGGCTTGACGATCAACACCACCACGACGTAGTGGCAAGTACCCAGCAGGTCTCTGTGGTCCACGGTCTGCGACATGCATGTGAACATATATTAGAAGTCTTTTACACATTCTAAAAAGCAATAAAAATTATATATTCAAAAAGGAAAAAATGTATATCCATGAAGGTCATACCTGAGTTGTCCCAATCATCATCCTCTGGCAGTGCCAAGTCGATGTCCTCGCGGAAGTCTACCCCGACATAGGGGTAGTCATCAATCATAACTATCTGCTCCTCGAGTGAGGAAAATAAATCTTCACCAAAGGCTAAGCGCTGGGGTCCCCCAAGACGTCCAGCATAATCACTCCATTGAGCCATCCATGGCTCGGTAGGAGGACGGGGGGGCATAGATATCTGCGAGTGCAACAGTGGCACCCTCGCCAGAAAGAAGGTGACCAGGATGCTCCCATAGCCAAATTGGGAATTCGTTCTAGCTCTACACTTGTGCACTTGTTCTTTGAGATTGGCCAACACCGCTTCACACCAGTTAAATACTATTCCCTCCATACACTCCGCTGCGAGATTCACTTGTGTACAAGACGCCTGATGCGGACCCACACTTCCTGCTGCACGCGTAATGGTGAACAGTACGCTCTTTACCGGGAGTTCTATAACATCCTTTACGGCCACCTTCCCGCTTTTCTTACTTGAACCCTGACGGCAATACCGAGCAATCAAGTCATTTGTACTCGTTCCCGAGGCTGTGTATCCAGTAAAGTTCACCCGAGCCCCTCTTTTCGAGAGGCCCATGAGGAAATAAATATCCTCAATTTGAATTTCGAGAACATGCTCTCCCACTCGGAAAGCTTGAATGTCAGGATCCCATAATTGAATAAGATGAGTGAGAAGCTTGGGTTGCTGATGAATCCCTTTGGTCTTAAAGAACTTCAACAAACCACATTCTCGCAATGCGGTCACAGTTGGTAAATGATTTTCAGCTGCCAAATCATCTACTTTGTGTTCTCTTTCTTTCCAACTAACCATTTTGCTCCAAACGAGTTGCAAACTCCTACAAAAGGTCAGGGGAAACTTTCAGTAACTATTTAACAACTCAACCTCAGCAAAAAATTTGAGAAAATTTGATTTTTTCATCTCAAAAATCGCCTTCATCGTGCCTGGGGAAAACTCTGCCGCGCGGTACTGTACAGTACCGCGCCTCAGTTCGGAACCACAGTGCGGTACTGTCTAACAGTACCGCGTTTCTCGATAGAACCCCCACGTGGTACTGTGAAGGGCAATTTTTTCCCAATAGTGCTTGCCCAAAAAATCGATTTTTCTCACTGAAAGCAAAAGATTCATGCATGAAATGAAAGAGCAGTTTAAGAACTCTTACCTGGCGCAGACGGTCGTTGCAATGGTGCCCTGAAACTCCAGATATGGATCCTTGAAGTTTTGCTCCTCAAATGGGTAAAAATCTCCTCTTTGGGTAAAAACACAAATGAAATGGTAATTTCTATTTTTAACCATCCTTTTATAGTTTTTCACCTTTTTTTTTAATTATTATTTTATATGGTTAAAACAAAAAACCCATTTCACATTGCTAATACCCGGTTTTGTGAGCTTTTTCTTGATAGGATCCCCGGTAAAAAGCAATTTATTCACACTGGCGTTTATTCACTGATTGAACTTCATTTTTTAGCCTACTTTGTCTTCTTCGTGCTCTGGATTAAAACTTGAAAAAGACGTTTCGAGCCTACTTTATATTTTTTGTGCTCTGGATTCAAACTTGAAAAAGATTCCAAGTGCTTTTACACCCGTGTCGTGCTTGTCAAACTCAAGTAAATGGTGTCGAGTATGGTCAGATTTACTCATGCTCGTTAAACGATGAGGAAAGTATTATCCTGGTTGTATTTTATTCTTTTTTCGAACCAGAATAATTAAAAATTACGAAAAAGACCATAGGAGTCCATAGTTAAGCTCTTTTCAGACTCCCTAAAATTGAAAAGATTGCCAAGTGATCTTGACTCTTTCACACTTGTAAAAGTATTTGAAAGGTTGTCTATTCGGTGATAGGTTACCCCTTTTTCGGCCCGTCTAGACTATTTACGAGAAAGGTATACCTCAGTCAATCTCGGCTGGGAGACTTCTCTTGGGAATTGTTTTACACTTTTTCGGGATCGAGGGACTAAATTTACGAAAAAGTATATTACGGAGTTTCCTTTAAGTTTTTCAAGCTCTCTAAATGCGAAAAACTACCAATTTTTCCTTCCTTGGACTCGTTAAAATTTTAACATCGAAGGACCCGCTTTGGGACGAACCCCTCCTTTCTCAGGTTCGTAAAACATGTGAGATTGGACTCATCTATGAGATGAGCTACACCGAGCATCTGTTATCCTCTTCAAGCTCGAAAAACAACAAAGAGGTACTCGTCTATCATGTCGGGGGAATATGGGGGGACAAGTCAAGTTTATTTTTGGCAGCTTGTCAGTCGTTACCTTTGAACATGGCATGTGTCCGTCTCTTATCTATATTGGGTATCCATTTTTCACTGAGTTATGGTCATCATCCTGAGTCATCTCCTTAGCCACGAGCCTACTCATTCGGTGTCTATCCTCTGCTTTCAATAATCCCTGTTGCCAAGTCCTGTTACATGTCGTTATATGTTCAAAGGGTTACATTGTTTCGAGTCGTTCATTGTGTCAGGCCTCCACTGTGTCAGTACATACTCCATTGTTTCATCATCTTATCGTTCGTGCCGATTTTGTGTCGATGATGTGGGAATCATTATGGCCCACCTTCGACGAGTCTATTCCCGTCGATACCAAATCACTATCCAGGAATTGGACTTAGAGATCAACCATTAGTACCTTGGTACCTGCATGCCTTAATGGTAGGTTTCCTCGTGTTCGACAGTAGGTTCACATCATTGACCTCTGATCGAATGATCTCTCAAATGCTCGACATCAACTCATCTATTCGCATTTCGTTGAGATGTACTTCAGATACCTTGGGGATCATCCTCATCATTGGTGATTTCCCTCGCATTTGTTAATGGTTCACATCATTGACTGGTAATCAAATGGTTTCTACCATGTTCGACTTCAACACCTTATAATCACATGGCTAGATTCGTATCATTTGCAATCGGGTAGAAGACCCTGGGTGCACCCTTGTATCTTGATTGCATCCAGGTTGCGATGGAGATGTCTTTTGTATTGTCACATAGATCCACTTATTGTATTGGTCGTGGCTGTGTCATTATTGTCTCATGGATCTACGTTTGTTCATAGTAGCCATGGTCTGTCCACAGTCTATATCATCTCAGTACTCATGGATCTGCAATGTATTGGTCGGTAGCCATGCTTTGAGTCATTTGTTTCCAAGCATGGGAATGCCCGCCTCGGTGGTATATCTAACACTTTATTTCTGTTTTAGCTCCTTGTCGCTCTCCTCGATGCTATCTCAGCACACCATATTCGTAAAGTCTTTCGGCCATCAGTCCCTTCTGACCTCACACTTTAGGGGGCATCTGTTATACCTCTATATTCCACAGTGTCGCATCTCCACCACAAACAGAGTTGACGACACTTCCCCTACTGTTTGAACTACCCAGAAGATGAGTAATCCTTGAAGGTAAATCCACCCTGTCAAGTTTTAACCCAGCTGAGACTTTATTTACCCACACTACCGCGCCTTGCTCAGTTATAGGTGCGCGGTAGTCCACACTACCGCGCTATGCTTTGTCCCTGCCACGCGGTACTATCGCGTTATGCTAAGACTGCAGGGCGCGGTACTCTTTTTATAGTCTTTTGCCCATGGCTTGTGGGATTTTGGATTTTTTAAGATAGTGGAAGATTGGGGTCCCTGATTCGATCCCAACTCACTTTCTGTGATTAGAAACCTTGATCCACTTATCTCTCCCTAGATCCACCCATCTCTCTTGTTGGTTAACCCTACCATACACTATAAAAGAGAGGCATTCCATGGGGAAAGGGAGGACTCTTGAAGTACCAAACTTATGATCTTGCAGCATTGTGGAGATAGCTAGAGGAGAAGGCACTTGGAGCTAGAAGATTGGCTTGGACATCAAGCAACCTTTTGTAAGCATTCTTCAAGTTGTAATAAGATAACTTGTCTTGTCTTTCCCATTTCATGTGTTTATCATAAGTTCTTAGCATGGAATGTATCTAATCTAGATTTGAATCTAATCTTTACATTCAAGGTATTTGGAAGCTTGTATGTTTGTTTTTTGGTTGATCTTAACAGGTTCTACATTGGAGCTTTGGATCAAGAGCTAGAAGCGGGACAAACGTCAGTTTGAAAGGTGTGTCTTATCTCTTATTGTTTCTGAATACATTTAATCTTGCTGTAAAAGTTAGTTCAGGAATTTCAAGGTAGCATTTGTTTTGACTTGTTTCTTTCTTTAAAGTTAGTTGAGAATCTGCTTTAAAGTTAAGAGAGTTTTGACTTATCCGTAGGGAAAAATTCTACATAACAATAACCCATCGGCAAGTTACAACACTTGTGACACTTGTCAATACAAATGACGACACTTCCATATAGAGGAATAATAACATCTCTATAGGAGTACAATATACATAGATGAAATACATAATTGAAATACATTCCGAAGTTACATATACATCAACAAGATGCACTTGACATTCAAATTTTTGCATATTCAAAATATATGCCACATGGAAAGAATATAGATATCTTTTTTTCTTATAAAGACAACTATTTCTACCCCATGTTGATGCGATATACATAGTGCTAGACCTGTGGGCTTACATATGGGTGCTTGCATTATTGACTTGTATGATTTCGGTAGAACATTGGTATTGAAGTGGGATGGTAATACTTTGATGTTCAGGCTTGATTATCATCGCTCAAATGTTCTTTTTCTCAAAATGGAAATGACATGCTCATGTACTTATCTTTTGAAACTTGTAGTGTTTGGTCGAATGGATACCTTTTGAGACTAGGCTTGATTTGCACTATAAGCATGTGAGATGGATGCTTGAACTATGACTTGATGTGCCTTGGGAAAACAAAATGGACACAACATGTTATCAAACTTTATTCCCATTCAAGTAGTTTGCATAACAAATAAATTGAATGGGTTAAAAAGCAAAGGTTTTGTTTTTATAATAATACTTTTTGGTTTTTGTTTTTTAATAAAAAGTATTATTATAAAGCAAAAAGATAAAATAGTTTTAATTTTAAAATACTAATAATCATTCAAAAATGATAATATCTAGATTAACTAATGGATAATTTTACATGGGAATGACTAAATAATAATAAAAAAATGATGACTTTCTCAGCGACAAAGGTTAACAAGATCAGGTTTTAGTAAGAGGGAACTAGGCAAGTTGACGAAAAATTTGGAGGTTCAACAAAGTTGATGTAAAATATGGAGGCTTAGGCTAAGTGAAGGCAATTTTGGAAGTTTTGGAAAATAAACTTCTTGTAGAAACCTAACTGGAGGCCAATCGATTACACTGCAGAAAGATGATGACCTTTCACAACATCTTTGCAACTTTACGGAAGATAAAAGAAATTTATGGGGCAAATTCTGGTACCAACACATTCCTTCACGAATATCTAGAATTAGTTTCAGATGAACATAATCTAGCAGCTTTAGATATAGAATTGCGAGCTACACCTTCTAGGTGGTGGGATGCGCACAAAGACAACTTGAACACATGGAAAGAATGTAAGCACTTAATGGAAGTTAGATTTGTTGAATAAACTGAGAATGTCCTAGCAAAATACAATGGACAGACTGATCCTAGAGATCATATAGGGTCTTGCTTGAAAGCATGGACGCATATACCAAATCTAGAATGGGTTCATATGTTTGCTCACAAATTTGATCTAATACCAAAGAACTGGTATATAGAAACAAAACTTCGACATGGTACAATAGATTAGCACGCGATGATAAAGAACTTTCAATTAACTTTCAGTTTTGAGGATGACTGTTTGAGCATTAATGAGGCTCTGCAGATCATTAAAAAGAAAATATTTGAATATGTCCCATTTCTTGTGTATAAGGAACGAGACTAGGAAATATAGATGGAACGTGCCCTTGAATGCTACGATTTTGCACTAGACGAAGATGAAAATGAAGACCCTCGCGATGTGAATATACCTAAGTTTGAAGGAAAACGTGATGTACAAGGACTTGATTTCGAAATTCCATATCCGAGTAACCCTATGAAGACTAGAAAGATCAATATTAGCACTAATGAAGAACCAAAGTTCACCTCCATTGGAGATTACTAGGATGAAGAAATAGTGGGATAGATCGCAAACCTACTGTGCGAATATCAAGACTTGTTTCCTACCAAGTTTTCTGAAATGAAAGGCATTTTAGGTGACTTGGGAGTTATGAAAATACCTCTCAAGTATGATGCAAATCTTATCAAGCAATGACCTTACAGATTTAACCATAGATATAAAGAGAGAGTTAAAGAAGACATTGATAAAAATGCTTGAAGCAGGGATCATTGAACCAGTAGACGAGTCAGAATGGATAAGTCCCATGGTAATTCAATAAAAGAAAGCTAAGGGAGAAATATGAATTTGTGTGGATCTCAGAAAAATGAATGATGCATCTATGCATGACCCATTTCCTACGCCTGTTAACACCCAAAAAGTGCTCACTAACTCATTTCTCTATTCACATGACCCATTTGTCCACTTTTCCTACCATTTTAGCCTCTAAAACCTTCAAAAGGTCACCAAAAAGACCAAAATCTATCTTTTTCTCTTCAAAATATTTAATTTTCCTCAAAAAATACAAAGACCCTCTAAAGGGTCCAAAATTCCCAAAAAATCAATTAGAGGGGAATAAAATTTAACAAATATATTCAAAAAAGGAAAAAAGAGGGAAAAAGAGGAAAAGAAAACCTAAACCATTTTTACCAATACCATTGGTTACCTGAAACCATGGTTGTATTCTCCATCACCCAAAGCTATAAAAAGGTGATAGAGGCTCCCCATTATGCATCCACATTCTTGCCTATCCTTTTGCTGCTAATTTCATTCCTGAGATCTTAAGCCCATCATTTGAGCTTAGATCCATATTTGGAGTGACCCTTTCGTCTAATCCCCCACTTGCATTTGGAGAAGAGAAGGACCTATTGGAGCATTGGAGAAACTCATCCTTGCAGCTGCTTAAGCTCAACCAACCTCACCATTGAGGTAATCTCTCATTTGTAAATCTATTTTTTATCAATAAAATTTGTTTTACATGGAAGATCTGAGTTTTTTACTGTTTACTGTAGATTTAATATGCACATATTAGATTAGTTTTTAAATTTTTACATTAGTTTTGTTGTTTTATTGAAACTGCTACTACGAAGTTAGTAGGTGCTCATTTGCATAAGCTTAGGTGAAAACCCAAGCTACAGTTTTTGGCGACTTCGCTGGTCTTTGAATCTCTCTGGTTAGATTTAGATATGTTCTTATTTTAATTGTTGTTAAGCTTTATTCTTGTAGATATGGTTTACCATTAAGCTTACAGCTTGCTACCCTAGCCCTTTCTTTTTCGGTGGCCATTTTCATGTCGTAAATCGCAGATTTTCTAACCCACTGTCGCGATCCAAATCACTGCTCTTCAGCCGAAAGTCGTGATTTCAAAACCCAGAGTCTTGACCCGAAACCCAGCAATCCAGATCATAGTTTTTTTGCCTTTAGGCGCAAGCCAAATTGCGGCTTTACGACCCACTTCCGCGATTCTAATCGTGACTTGCAACCCCTCATTCGCGATCTAGATCGCGAGTTTTTCCCAGATAGTCGTGATCCAGATCGCAATTTTTGTCTCAGACAGTCGCGATTTCGACCCGAACTGTACGATCTGTTTTCTGAGTTTTCTTCACTCATTTCGGCCCACATTTTTCTGCCATCTCCCCTGCACCTTTACAGCTTACTGTTTTACTTGAAGCCCTAGATATTCATTTAGTTTTTCTGTTATTTGCTTTACTATACCATTTTGAAATCTTTTCAGTATTTTTATTGAAAAATAAAATTGTTAAGCATTTAATGTTAAATTTTTATATTTGCAAGTTAAATTCAGCGTTTTAATTTGATAAATATTCGCCCAAGCGAGGCATTGTATTTGGTAGATAACTACACTTACACACACTCTGTCACCATTAATCAAGTGAGCCTTAAAATCTATTTAACTCAATCAATATTCTAACCCCACTTGGGGAGCATAAAAGAACTTTGTAGTTAGGTAGGACGGAGGGGATAAGTTTCCAAATAACACCCCTCGGTCACTTTCACTTGAAACATAGTTGTTGTCTATTAGGGTACCAAAATCCCTTAGTATTTTTTGACACAGTTATACACCAATTTGTCGAAAAGGCCTCTCCCCTAGGAGGGTCGAAGTAGCAGGACTGGTTCTGGAGGCTTGAGTGGAATACCGCAATCCATTCAGTAACCGAAGGATACCTACTCATTGTTCTAATTGTACCACCCTTGTGGCAGTACAATAGCAATAGAACAGGGGCTGTGGATTTACCTTTCTGGATGTGTCATGAACAAAGTATCTTAGTATCCATTCTTCTAGGATTTCTTTACCCATTGTCCCTCCCGGTAGGGGGACATTTATCCATTTGGTTATGCTTGTCATATTGTCTGACTTGGATTTCATCACCATGCTCTCTTACCTCCCGTTGGTTTAGCGAGTACACCATTCTTTTTTTTTAGGAGTCGTCTGCCTGTTGGTATTCTGACCACCCTTTTTTATCACTCCGCTTACAGTAGCATAGTTGCTACTGTGAGTGTTTTGAGTTTGTTGTTGGCCTGAGTGCCATATTTTTTACGCTCCCGTTCTGCACACTCGGTTGTATTAATGTTTTCTGATCTTTTTACATGCACCACTACCTACTAGCTTCTGTATCCGTCTGTCACCATTGAGTACCCGAGACGTTCTCGACGCTTCGGGGAAGAACCCCCACAGTAGGGTTCACTTGAAACTACTTGTCACAGGCGGAGAACCTTGTCACTCGACTCCACTCATCACCAGCGTAGATCTTTGTCACCCGACTCTGACACCCCTTAGTTCACATCTGACTCTGAGGTAGAATCAGAAAACCCCACATACACAACACCGACTAGCCCCATGGCTGGCATGACTTCCAACCCCTTATTTACAAGGAGTGTTGGTGGAGCATCTACCGCCACTCCAACAACCACATTAGCCACCACTACAGCAACAACCCTAGGTATTCCCTCAATGGGTTTCACATCTACCCTGGGGATGCCCTCGATGGGACCCACACCTACCATCCCAGTCACTACTCTGATTCCAATAGCTATTGGACCCAATCAGAACCTATTTGTGACCCGCATTACACTTTGAGGTGTGGGCCCCTCTCACACCAACCCAACACCTCTGTTTGGGGGTCATATCCCATCACGGCTAATATTCCCTTTGGGGGCAGTGGCCTGATCAACAATTCTACCACCAACACATACGCCATGGTGACCATGTCGCACTATTCTGCTAGTTTGCCATTTATGGCTAGTCTCAAACTACCAGACCTGGAAAGATTAACGAACGATCCCATCAGACATGATCCTACTTGGCCTCACATGCCTACTAAACTCCCATCAGACATCCCTAAGTTTGAGGGGAAGGTTGGTGAAGATCCCCAAAATCACATTATGTCTTTTCATCTATGGTGTTCCTCCAACTCCATAGTGGATGACTCCATTCCCCTACATTTTTTGCAAAGGAATTTCACTGGCTCGACACCCAAGTGGTATATTGAGAAGCCTCACGGGATCCATCCCACCTTTACATCCCTCACTTCGACCTTCCTCCAATTCTTTTAGCTACCCATCCACTACGATGCAGGAGTAGATATCCTATTGTCTTGCAGACAGAACATGGCTACCGAAATCACTGATCACATTCATAAGTGGCGTAAATGCTGAATTATATGCAAAATCAAGTTGGATGACCTCATTTTTCTAGATTGGTTCCTAAAATCTATCCTTCCAGCCACTACTAAAGACGTCGCATCTAAACAACCCCAGTCGAAAGAAGAGGCCATTCTCAAATCCCAACAATTTGATATAATCTATGCCCAGTCTGGATATTTGTATACCATCTTACCTGACGCCCCCCACGGTGATGCATCACCGAATGACACGCTGAGGGAATCCCATGTTGTTGATGGCATCATTAGTCATGGTGTATCACACAACCAACCCTTTTCCATTATGCCCAATAACACTGGCCTCAACCTTTCGTGGGCCACATCTCATTCCGGAGCTACAACTTCGTATGCTCCCATGGCACACTCCAACCACGCTCATGGACCCGCATGTACCCCACAGTGTTACAGTCACACACATTGAACCTATGCACCTATAGTAGCAGCTCCTATGTACTACCATCAACATGCTACTCATGCTCCTGTTCACGCACAAGCCCCATCGGCTCATTACCCTCCACAGGAAGTGCTTGCAGCATCACAACCTCCAGTCGCTCAAACATACCAACAACCACAACCAGCACCTAGACCACCTCCAGTGGCTCCCTCATACTATCCACCGCAGCATGCTCTAGTGCCTGCGCAACCTCAAAATCCCCATATTCCCCAAGGGAAAGTGTATGGACAACAGAACCAACCCCAAAACCAGAACAACCAACGCAATCAAGGAGGCCAACAGAACCACGGAAGAGGACAAAACTATGGAAACAACCAACCTCACAACCAAGGAGTCTAGCCACCTAATCCTCCAAATAATAACATTGCTGACCCCGCCAACCGAAACCCCGATCGACCACAGAAACAGGGTAGAACCCAAATTTACGAACAAACCATCCATGTTCCATATGTGGGGTATACGACCATTACACACACAACTGCCCCCATTTGGAGTGAGCACGCCAACTATGGACTGATGACACCCAACGCCAAGGGCACGCGGCACACCAAGCGCCACCTCATCAACTAAAACCCATGGTGTTGCAAAATCCATTACCTATACAAGGAGTAGTGAACACTCGTCCATTGGATCCTCCTCAAGGAACAATGAAACCACAACAGTAGATCACCTATGCTGCTACTGATTACCAACACATGGACCAAGGAACTCACCATCTATTAATGATGTCATCAGCTGATGTCCACCTCCAAATATGCTGAAACCAATATGGCCCCATCGCTGAAGCCATACTCGCTGATCCAACCACCAATTCCCTTCCAAAAGATCAGCCATTACGCATACCTCCTACACCACTGGACGGGGCCCCTAAATCTCCTCGCTTCCCACTACGTCAGATTAATAATAATCTTAACACGCATGCAACCTCGAATTATAATATTTTGGAAGACTTAGCTCAGTCCCCTGCTACTATGTCTGCCTTGGAAGTCCTAAAAAACTTTCCTACGTAGTGAAAAATATTGTTATCCGCCATTGTTGCGGTAGACCCTTCTGATTCACGAATGATGGCATTCGACTTGGACCTAGCCGAACCATGTTTTCCTTCTACAGTAGCATTTCAAGTTTCTGTATCCATACGGAACCTTGTCGTTCATCGATGCATCATCAATGACGGTGCCTCCACTTGCGTAATGTCGACATTTATCTGGCAGAAGCTCGAGTCTCCCACACTACAACAATCCACAACCGCATTACGAGCTTATGATGGCCACTCAGCTCAACCACAGGGCCTCTTTGCCAATGTACCAGTTCAATTAGGTGGAAAAACAATACTTATAGACATAGAGGTCATCAATGCCTAGCTTTATTACAATCTCTTGCTACGATGAATATACATGTATGTCATGAAAGATGTCTCTTGATCTGTCTTCCACACCATGATGTTCCCCCACGTGTGGTCAAGATAGACCAACTAACATACTATGATCCTAACGGCCCCGTTGCACCTGAAAATGTTCTCCGTATGATTGAACAACCCGTTCATAATGCACCCACATGGTTCGTCTCCACATTCAAACTCGGGATATACTCAGATACACCCATGGCATCAACATTCCAATCCATTCCACCTCCTTTGCGAATATCCGAATATATGATTTTTGCACCCTCTCACACAATATGCAGGCACCTAACCAACAACCTCATTTATTGCCTCAACCACCTTCAGTACCCACTCATGTAGGAGCCACACCAATCAACACTATCTCGTTCCTATTCCCCCCTTCAGGAGTATTCAACACCCCAGTTATAGCTATGCTAAATCTTCCAGGGTTAACATTAGGACTACTTGTGTGGTGCTTGCCTGCCCCAAATCTTCCCCCAACACCAAATGTCATTTTACAACCCATCCAACCTATCAATGTGACAAACCGACCACCTCCAAGGGTCAGAACCGTGCCAACATCTAGAAATGCACCTCCTTCTCCCTATTACACTGGCGGTAGAGGCCCACAAATATACACTGCCGCACCTATGACCCACACCACCCCATCAACCCCAAAGATCGCAAAAAACCCCCCAGCATTTCGTGCTCCCCCCAAATGATCTTTGTGCGACAAATTGGGCCATGCTACCCATCAATGTCCAAAACTACCAGCACTGCAAGAACACATGCAAATGTTAGATGATGATGCTAATATCCCAGTTGTTAAACTGAACCTTAACGCTCAGCCTCAAGATAAATCACTGCGTACCAGCCACCCTTGTGCAATATGCGGTATTTATGGCCATTACTCACATCACTGCTCCGATCTCCCAGATTACAAAGCAGCAATCTATGAACTTAATAATGTCGACTTAGAGACATCCCATCCCATTATTGAGGAAATACATCCCCCAACAACTTCCTCCTTAGAATAAATCAATAGCATTTATATCATTTCATCCACCAGTGCACCTCAGTCAACTAGTTTAACCACACAATGCTTCCGTAGTGACGAGGAAATACTTGAAGCGCTTAACGCACCCGATTACCCATGGGATGATATGCATCATCGATCATACTTCATCCCTGAAGCATCTACCTCCTCCATAGCAAATCAATTTTCAGTCAAATCCAAATATTTTCTTCCAACTAAGGTTGACTGGTTTAAAGATCCAATGCCAACCCCCGATGCCTTTGAGGAAGGAAATATGACCAATATCTTACCCATCATAAAAGTTGACATCTCTACCACACCTGGAACACCCAAACTTATTTCTCTAGGCACATTGTGCACTGAAGATGAGGTACATGCTTATAAGAAGCTTTTCCAAGAGTTTCATGATTTCTTTGCCTGGTCCTACACCGAAATGCCTAGTCTCGACCCCGCTATTGTAGAACACCACATCGACACTTGGCCCAATGTACCTCTTGTTCGCCAAAAACAATGTCCCATCCACCCATCAAAGCTTCCTGTCGTCAAGTCTAAGATCGAGGAGCTTTGTACAACCAGTTTTATATACCCGATTGCATACACCACCTGGGTTTCTAACCTAGTACCAGTTAACAAAAAACAAGGCACTATTCCTGTTTGTACTGATTTACGCGACCTAAACCAAGCTTGTCCCAAAGACAAATTCCCTATGTTGTTTATCGATCAACTTATCGATGCATGTGCAGGGCATGAGATACTATCTTTTATGGATGGTTTCTCTGGGTATAACCAAATTCAAATTCACAAAGAGGATCATTATAAAACCGCCTTCACAACCCCATGGGGCACCTTCGCCTATCGCATTATGCCTTTCGTCCTAAAAAACGTCGGCGCCACCTTTCAGTGTGCCATGACATATTGTTTCCATGACTTGGTTAACATCATATTAGCCTACTTAGATGACCTCATGGCCCAATCCAAGAAACAATCTGACCATATGAACGACCTCCTCCAGGTCTTTCTGTGTTGTCACAAGTATCAGATCCGCTTCAACCCACTCAAGTGCATTTTTTGCGTTCCAATAGGACATCTATTAGGGTTTATCATTTCACAGAAAGGAATTACCATAGACCCATTAAAATTCCAAGCCATCCTAGACCTTCCATCACCATGTATGCTTCGGAAGCTATAAAGCCTTCAGGGGAGGTCCAATTTCCTTCACTGTTTTGTCCCCAACTATGCCACGACGGTTCATGGTTTCCTTCGTTTGCTCCGCACTCACACCCCTTTTGTGTGGGACGACCAAGCGCAAGGAGATTTCGAAGATCTAAAGAAAGCTCTAACACATGCCCCATTGATCTCCCCTCCGGATTTTTCTAAAGACTTCATCCTTTACGTTTCGGCATTGGACTATGCCGTTGCTGGAGTCCTTGTTCAAGAAGACACTGCTTTTCAAGAGAATATCACTTATTATGTGAGCCAAACTTTATCAGGCCCATTACTTCGTTATCCATACGAAGAGAAACTGGCCCTCGCCGTCGTCTTTTCAGTACAAAAGTTGTGACATTATATCCTCATAAATCATACTACAGTTGTCACAAAATCCAACCCCACGATTTATCTCTTGAACCGTCGCCTTCTACAAGGCCACATTGCTAAATGGGTTGTTATCCTATAAGAGTATGACCTGACTTTCAAAACCCCTAAGAGTATCAAATCCCTTGCACTCTCTCAACTCATGACAGATTTACCATCCCTATCGCCATCACCCTCGATCACCACTAATGTAACTGACAACCACTTGTTCATCATTTCATCAAATGACCCTTGGTACGACGACATCTTGGTTTGCCCTCGCACAGAAAAGTTTTGACCTAATGTTGACCGTGACGGACACCATCGTATCCGTCACCATGCTTCTCGTTATCTCCTCTTAGGCAATGTCCTATATCAACGTGGCGTCGACACTATCTTGCGACGTTGCCTTTCACGAGAAAAAGCAAAACATGTACTCAATGATTGCCATAGCGGTGCCTGCGGCAGCCATTTTTTGGGAATGGCCACTGCCCAAAAGGTGATCTGCATAGGGTATTTTTGGCTCTCCTTTTTTACCGATTGCATCACAATGGTCAAACATTTCCAAAATTTCCATCTCTTTGGCTCCAAGGAAAGGACACGCCCTTCCCCCCTTCATCTAGTTGTCACCATTGGTCCTTTTTGAAAATGGGCCATTGACTTCATGGAGTGTAACCCTGCATCAGATGGCGGCCATAAATACATCGTTTTAGTTGTTGATTACTTTACCAAATGGGAAGAAGCCATGCCTACTTTTAATTGTACAGGTGACACTACATCCTGCTTTTTCTTTAACCACGTTATTACTCATTTTGGAGTACCTAAACAACTTGTCTCTGACCATGGCTCTCACTTTAAGGACTGTATCTGGCAAGAGTTGTCAACTCTCCTCAAATTCAAACACCAATACGCCTCCCCCTACTACTTCCAAGGGAACGACCAAGTCGAGGCCATCAAGAAAATTTTGAAGACAATCCTTTAGTGCACTGTCGACCGACACAAGTCCAATTGGAATCACATGCTCTTCCCTGCACTGTGGGATGACTGCACATCCACTAAAACCGCCACCAATTTTACCCCTTTCCATTTAGTTCATGAAGTATAATCTATCCTCCCCATTGAGTGTCAGATCCCAACATTGCATATTGCTATCGAACTCCTCCTAGATACTTCACCGATCGAACCACGCTTACTTCTATTGGAGCAAGCTGATGAAGATCGCCACACAACCCTCCAAACCATTGAATCCATGATGAACCGATCCAAATTCAGTTACGATACACACCTTCACCCACGAGAATTTAGTGAAGGAGACCTTGTACTCATTTACGATCAAGCCCATGACATAACAGGAAAAGGAAAATTCAAATCCATCTGGCAAGGCCCATATGTCATACACACTTTCCTCGGACATGGGGCATACATTCTAACCAACTCAGAAGGTAACCCTATGCGCAACCTTCCAAATGGGTTGTACCTAAAACGCTTTTACCCTTAAACACCTTTTGGACACCACAGTCCAAGTTGTACAGTTTTACCTCTTTTTTCACATTCAATTCCCACAAAACCTTATATTTTGTTTTTCCTCCATGACAAGAGATGGATCTTGTTCCACTTTACTATATTGGTTTCGCCGACAATGCAAGTCATTGGTCTCCAAATCTTGCCTCTACAGCATGGGTACTCTATTCCCCCTCACATGAGTTGATTCACCTTGACGAAGTGTGCATAGGTGCTACTACTAATAACCAGGCTAAGTACGATGCTGTGACCGGTCTCCTGACTGCTGCCCTGCAAAAGGGTATAAGTTACCTTCATGTCTTCTTAGACTCCTAGCTTCTTGTCTCCCAGCTTAACAATTATTACCAGGTACACGATCCTTTCCTATTTAGAAAGTTCCTACGCACTAAACAAATGATTAGACAATTTGAATCCATAAAATTCACTCATGTCCCAAGGAATCAAAATAGTGTGGCAGACCAAATGGCTAACAACATCCTAGATTGGCATGTCAACCAAAACATGTAGGACAATAACCATGCATCATCATAACATCATATAGGCATCTAAAACCATAGAAACAACCAAAACAATCCATCTCAAAAAGCTGCATCCACGTGCACATAAAAGAACTGCATCCACATGCATATCATTAACAGAAAATGTGCCTCCACGGGCATACAAAAACCATAACAACTGTATCCACGTGCAACAAAACATAAAAATAACGACAGATGTGCATCCACGTGCATACACGACTCGATAAACAAAAATTCATCGACATGCATAAATATATATCATAAAGTTAGAAAATGTCAATAGTTCCCTCAACACCCGAATATACAAAAATACATCAACCATACATAATACATATCCACAAAAAACATCCCCATATTCTCATCAGCATATGGGGGCAGGTAATGAACAGCATATTCCTCGTCATCACGACCTGTGTCCTCCTCAAGATCCTCCTCCTCTGGATCCTCCTTGGCACCAGCATCTCTAGCCCTCCTCTCCGCTTCCAACATAGCAATCCGCCTCAAAATCAGTCTCCACTCTCGTGGAGCATCATAACATAGGTCTAAAATCGCTTGGTCCAACTCCCTCCAACCATCATCTGCCACACCATCCAATAGTTGATTGATGGTATCCTGTAAGCCCTCTAACGCCACATCATCACCTCGACAGCGTACGGCTCCTCATGCAGGTGGGGGTGCCACCACCACATGACCCCTGCGGTCTTGATGCCCCTATGGAGGCCTGGGACCCACATCTGCAATAACCAACACTCGAGGATATCAACATCATAAAAACACCTCTAGCTATGATCATAAAAATACAAACATGATATGCTAAAAGAGATAACAAAAGCAAATATGTACCATCAAGCGCCCAGGCCTGTCTTGGAGCTCGCGGCATCTCAATATCCCCCCGGTAATCCATCGCCTGGTATGGATAATCATCAAACATAACCGACATCTGCTCCCACTGCCGATACATATCTGCAGTGAAGAATTGCCCAACTATCCTGCCATCACTGTGGCACATCATCTATCCCCACCGCACCATCTACAGCTCACGCATCTCACCACCCTGGACCAGCATGTGGGTCTGTAACGTAGGCACCCGCTCAAAAAAGAAACAACGTAGAAATGAACCATAGCTAAACTCCCCACCCATCTGCCTCACGTTGTTCAGCTCTCGCTGAACGCAGGAAAGGAACATCTGCCCCCAGGAAAAGTATGTCCCACTCAAAACCCGATGGACCAACAATATCTTCCCACTCGATACTCGATGGGGCGCCTGTGATCCGAGTACTCGTAGTACGCAAGCCGCGACTACTCATGTCACCGAATCCTGAAAATCACGAACTAACAACGCATTTGCATGCACATGAGTCCCGAGACGACAAAATCTCTCCAACAGCTCCTTTATCTCAACATCCCCTGGTATCCTAGGCTAAGTGTCCCCTATCATACCTAAGCGGGGAAAACCAGTTAGAAAACAAACATCTATCAAGGTGAGATCCAATCTCTCAACTTGAACCATGAAGGCCTGAATGGTCGGGTCCCAGAACCCGATCAACGTGTTCAGCAACAATCGCGCTGAATGCTTAAGGGGAACTTGGGTGAGCTTCAGCAGTCCGCCCAATGCCAAAGCAGCCGGTGCATGATGGTCCTCATGGATGATCTGCATCAGATCATCCAGAATCTCCTTCTTTCTCCAGGATGCCCCAGGTAGCCTGAGCATCCTGCCAAACACACAAGAAAATTTTAATTAGAAACATACCACAAAATCCCCCTAGCAACGATCCAAATCTCGATTGTGGGGCCCACAGTAGCGATCCAAAGTCGTGACAGTGGAATCCACAGTCACGATTTAGCCGCGATCCAAATCGTGACTGTGGATACCATAGTCACGATCCAAATCACGACTATGGATACCACAATCGCGATTCGAGATCGCGACTGTGGAAGCTATAGCCGTGATCCAAATAGCACAAAAATCCTCAGAAGTCGCGATATACCCCATTGGTCACCCAACGTGACGAATGCATCACCCCCGAGCACCCAATTTCACCCCAAAATTAAATAAAGCTAAAGCTTAGGGCCAATAGGCTTAACTGGAACTCACTAAATGAAAATTCAACAGTCGGTTCTCCCGCAAATAATGAAATAGCTCTAAATAACTCAAATCTCCTATCAAACTCAATAGTGCAAATGCCACGTGTCACTATGGGTCCACTTGCTATTTATAGACATTTGACCCATTTTTAGTCAACCATTCCGGAGTCATATGACATCCATTATTCAAACTGTTGATACCATTGGTTTCATCACAACGACAACTTTGCGGTAGTCAAGTTAGTTTCTCAATTTCACCGGACCCTTTTTTAGGAGTTTTTTCCACACCCCCCTTGTCGCCTCAGTTTGACAAGTTTTATATCGGCGGATTCAGTTATCCACGCTTGTGATGATGGTTGAGATCATTTCTCACTCTCACCTCCAAATTTTTTGGGCATTTTTTACACACCACTTGTCACCTCACTTTGCGTGCCACATCGGCTGGTCGCCATTTTTGACAAGTTTTATATCGGCGAATTCAGTTTTCCACACTAGTGATGATGCTTGGGATCATTTCTTACACTATCATATTTTTTGGGCATCTTTTCACATGATCGTTGTCGCCTCGGTTTACGTGCCACATCGACTGTTGTCCGTTTTGAGGCTTTTTATATCGCCGGATTCAGTTTTTAGTGCCCGTGAAGATGCTTGATATCATTTGTCACTTTCACCTAAAACCTTTTTTGACATTGCGTCCACACACCTTACCACCTCGATTTGCATGTCAAATCGGCCGCTATCGGATTTAACAAAATTGTGCATCACAACTTATACATGAGCGCTCCACTCCATCCATACTGCAATTATGGCAATTTTTTGCTATCATTCATCAACCCACAAGGAGGCCCCATCAGTGTCCCCCCCATCTTGGTCCCCATACTTGTCCCTCGACTGAATACTTCCTCCTTACCTCATCATTACTTTTGTTCGGTATAATTTTATCCTTTTTTCGGGCCGAGCAATTCGTTTACGAAAAAAGGCACTTAGGGAGTTTCTGTTAAGCTCTTTTCTGACTCCTAAAACAATGAAAAGATCTCCAAGCAATCTTGCTTCCTTTCATGCTTGCTACAAGTATCTAAAAGGGCGTCTACCTAGTATAATTTTACCCATTTTCCGGACCTTATAGACTAATTACAAAAAATGAATACTCTAGTCACATCAGCTAGAAGAGTTCTTCATTACATCCTTTTAAGCTTTTTCGGGCCTTGGAGACTAACACATGAAAAAGAACCCCCTTGGATTCTACTTACTGCTTTCATACTCCCTAAAATTGAAAGTAACCATGAGCATGAACTATCCTAGGCTCGTACAAATCCACAGGACAGTACCATTTTGAGAACACTTTTATTCCTTCTTAGAGTTCCTTAAACCATGAAGAAGGCCCTAACGGTGCCTATCAACGCCACAAAAGATCATGTCTAGTCACACTATCATGGCAGCTTCCCCATTATGGTCACCTTTGTTCAGGGTATTCTGCAATGTGTCACCCTGAGAGTTTTCTGATATCATACGCCAATTTATCCCCCAGAGTCACTCCCACTGAAGTACTTACCCTTGATCCCTTAAGCTATGATCCCCATACCTAAAATTAGTTTCTATGCTACAAGGTCATCCATGCCAGCATGCTCTGAACAAACAAATTTTGAGTCCCCCCCCCCTCTCTATGCGACCTCAATTGTTCCCCATCCCCACAGTATAGAATTCGCACCTTCAGTACTGTCACCTTTTGGTTGTCACCTCATGCTCTTATCAAGGAAACATCATTATCTGATAGTTGCAGGTCTCCCTCTATCGAATCCAACCAATCTATTCCAGAGGATAGACCCATAGGTCCCTATACCTTGGACTCATCACCATCCGTGGTGATTTCCTACGAATCATTTTGAAAAGGAGTCCTTATGTTATATCTCCATTTTCCACAGTGTCGCATCTCCACCACAAAACGAGTTGACGACACTTCCCCTACTGCTTTAAACCATCCAGAAGAGACAGATGATGTGTAATCCTTGAAGGTAAATCTACCCTGACAAGTTCTGACCCACCTGAGACTTTATTTACCTACACTGTAACTGTGCCTTGCTCAATTATAGGAGCGTGGTACTCCACACTACCGTGCTATGATTTTTCCCCAGAACGCGGTAGTACCGCGTTATGCTCAGACCACAGGGCGCGGTACTCTTTTATTAGCCTTTTTCCCATGGCTTGTGGGATTTTGGATTTTCGAAGATAGTGGAAGATTGGGGTCCTTGATTCGATCCCAACTCACTTTCTATGATTAGAAACCTTGATCCACTTATCTCTCCCTAGATCCACCCATCTCTCTTGTTGGTTAACCCTACCATACACTATAAAAGAGAGGCATTCCATGGGGAAGGGGGAGGACTCTTGAAGTACCAAACTTATGATCTTGCAGCATTGTGGAGATAGCTAGAGGAGAAGGCACTTGGAGCTAGAAGATTGGCTTGGACATCAAGCAACTTTTATAAGCATTCTTCAAGTTGTAATAAGATAACTTGTCTTGTCTTTCCCATTTCATGTGTATTGTCCAAGTATTTAACATGAAATGTATCTAATCTGGATTTGAATCTAACCTTTACATTCAAGGTACTTGGAAGATTGCATGTTTGTTCTTTGGTTGATCTTAACAGGTTCTACATTGGAGCTTTAGATCAAGAGCTAGAAGTGGGACAAACGTCAGTTTGAAAGGTGTGTCTTATCTTTCATTGTTTCTGAATACATTTAATCTTGCTGTAAAAGTTAGTTCAGGAATTTCAAGGTAGCATTTGTTTTGACTTGTTTCTTTCTTTAGAGTTAGTTGAAAGTCTACTTTAAAGTTAAGAGAGTTTTGACTTATCTGTAGGGCAAAATTCTACATAACACCTTAGTACCTCTCCGAATGATTGTTTCTCACATGTTCAACGTCAACACCTTGATCGCATCGTTGACATTCATATAGGGTATCGGTACTTTTAATTATTAGTCGAAGACCCCAAATATCACCTAACTCTAGCACATTTATGAGTCTACTTTAGGAACAACCACTTATATGTTCTTGTGGATATCCAGGCTACGCTTGGTGACAATATTCAGAAGTACCACATTTGTATGCTTCCTTGACTATACAGTTGTTGGACCCGGCTTTGTGTCCCCCCTGGACCATTAAGATGTACACAACAGTTCTACATGTATCGTTCTGGTCCCCTTTTGGGCCTCATTGTTATTTATATGTCTTGATATGAAAATGGGTATGCTCGCCTCGTCCATATATTTAGATTATTCCTCATTCGTTATTGAGGCCATGTATTTCCAGCTTTTGTAGTTCATATGGGACCATTGTTTTAGTCTCTAATCAGTCTCTTCTCTCCTCCAAACCCCAGGAAAAAGACAAAGAAACTATCATGTCTATCGGCCATACGATGAGGTCCTGCCCTCAAACATCAGGGGAGAATCTTTAAACACCCAAAAAGTGCTCACTAGCTCATTTCCCTATTCACATGACCCATTTGTCAACTTTTCATACTATTTTAGCCTCTAAAACCTTCAAAAGGTCACCAAAAAGACCAAAATTGATCTTTTTGTCCTCAAAATATTTAATTTTCTTAAAAAAATACAAAAAACCCTCTAAAGGGGTCCAAAATTCCCAAAAAATCAATTAAAAGGGAATAAAATTCAACAAATATATTTGAAAAAGGAAAAAAGAGGGAAAAAGAGGAAAATAAAACCTAAACCATTTTTACCAATACCATTGGTCACCGGAAACCATGGTTGTATTCTCCATCACCCAAAAGCTATAAAAAGGTGATAGAGGCTCCCCATTATTCATCCACATTCTGGCCTATCCTTATGCTCCCAATTTCATTCCTGAGATCTTAATCCTTTCATTTGAGCTTAGATCCATCTTTGGAGTGACCCTTTCGCCCAATCCCCCACTTGCATTTGGAGAAGAGAAGGACCTATTGGAGCATTGGATCAAATCATCCTTGCAGCTACTCAAGCTCAACCAACTTCACCATTGAGGTAATCTGTCATTTGTAAATCTATTTTTTATCAATAAAATTTGTTTTACATGGAAGATCCGAGTTTTTTACTGTTTATTGTAGATTTAATATGCACATGTTAGATTAGTTTTTTGCTTTTTACATTAGTTTTACTGTTTTATTGAAACTGCTACTACAAAGCTAGTAGGTGCTCATTTGCACAAGCTTGGGTGAAAACCCAAGCAACAATGCCATTCATAGATTAAGTACTAGATAATGTAAGGGGACAAGAGGCATACTCTTTCACTGATGGATTTTCTGGCTACCATCAGATCAGGATTGCTACGGAAGACAGATAAAAGACTACATTTGCTAGTGAATGGGTATCATTTCAGTACACTGCTATGCCTTTTGGACTAAAAAATGCACCTGCTATCTATTCAAGAGTTGATGTAGCTGCATTTAAGGGTTATATTCATAAATTCCTAGAATTTTACTTTGATGACTAGAAAATATTTGGCCTTTTGAAAGACCATCATGCAAACATAACGATGATGTAAATGAAGTGTAGTTAGTATCAGATTTACTTGAACCTGAATAAGTGTGTCTTCTATGTTCCTTATGGTATTGTATTGGGACACATAATATGTAAAAAAGAATTGATGGTTGATCGAGCGAAGTTAGCGATCATAGTAAACCTCCCACCGCCTAACTCAGTTAAGCAGCTATGCACTACACTGGGACACATCGTATACTATATAACATGCATTAAAGGATATGCACAAATCACTACTCTTATTGAGAAACTATTGAAAAAAGAATTGAAGTACAACTAGACTAAATATTTCCAAAAAGGATTGGACACATTGAAAGAGAAGATGGTTACAACGCCTATTCTAGTCTTTCCTGATTGGAATAAGCCATTTCACGTACATGTAGATGCTTCATCTATAGCTCTTGGAATTGTACTAGCAAATACGAGTGATGGAGGAATTGACCATCCCATTGCATTTTCAAGTATAATTCTATCTTCAACATAAAAGAATTATACCACAACATAGAGGGAAGGCTTAGCTATGGTGTATGCATTGAAAAACTTTAGACACTATTTGCTAGGTTTGCACTTTTTCATGTTCACTAACCATTCAGCTTTAAAGTACTAGGTGAATAAGCTAGTGTTAGGGGGAAGAATTTGCAGATGGCTCGTACTTATTCAGGAATATGATTTCGATATCATAGTGAAGCCAAGAAGATTGAACGCAAGACCTGACCATCTATCAAGAATCGAGTCAGGAGAAGAACCTAGTAATATGGAGGATAATCTACCAGATGCGTAGTTGTTTTCTATTCACATAGCATATGACTACTTCAAATATATTGTAGAATTTATAACTACAGGGTTAGCACCCGCATAACTTACTACACAACGGAAGAAACAATTAGTGGTAAGATCAGTTGATTTTACCCTCATTGCAGTACAATTATACAAATTGGGACAAGATGAAGTATTGCATAGATGCGTACTAGAACATGAGATACCTATCATACTTTCTAAAGCACATTCATGAGTATTTTGAGTAAGATACGTAGGAAAAACTACCTCACAGAAAGTTTTTAGAGCAAGACTAAGGTGTCCTACCATACATAAAGATTCAAAAGAACATTGCAGGAATTGCAATGTATGCCAACGAAAATGCAAACCATCTCATAGAGATGAGATGCCACTGATGCCACAGTTGAATTTACAACCCTTTGATAAATGGGATATTGACTTTGTGGGACCTATTAACCCACCGAGAAAGAGAACTGGCTTGAGATACATCATTACAACTACAAAATATTCAACCAGATTGGTAGAAGAAAAACCAGTGAATTACTGTAGCGTAGTTACAACAACGCAGTTAATCTTTGAGAACATCTTGACAAGGTTTGGATGTTCAAAGATTCTGATGAGCGATGAGGTAACTCACTTCCTAAACAAAACTATTGAATCCCTGACATGAGAATTTCAGATATACTATTAGAAGAGTACACCATATCATCCACAAGCTGATGGCACTATAGAAGCCTTTAATAAAGTATTGGAGAATGCATTGACCAAAGTATGCAATACGAATAGGGATGATTGGGATTTTATAATACTAGCAGTATTATGGGAATATAGAACAACTTGTAAAAAGTTGACAGGTCGTACACCTTTCAGGTTAGCATATCGACGGGAAGCTGTCATGCCCATGGAATACATAGTACCAAGCTTGAGAATTGTAGCATTCATAGATATGGATGATGATGAAATAGTTGATGCAAGACTATTAAAGTTGATTTGATTGGAGGAAGATGCCTTCATTGCAGGTTTTCACTAACAAGTGCAAAAAGATAGAGAAAAGGTATGGCATGATAGACACATCAAGCACAAATTACTCTGGGTAGGAGACCTTGTCCTCCTCTATGATAGAAAATTTATGAAATTTCCTGGAAAGTTTAGAATGCACTGGTTAGGACCATATATTGTGAAACATGTCACTACTCGTGGTGCCGTATAGCTAGCCACATTGCTTAAAGAAAAACTGCAAGGACTTGTCAGTGGAAGTAGAATAAAACCTTACAGGGATGGTCCTACTCCTACAAATCGAAGTTAAACAACACAATAGATTTTAAGTATCATGTGCAGTTGAAATTGGACACTAAAAATAGAGAGCAGAGGCTGCACACAACAGTTTTGTTATAATGTGAAGTTCACAAGATTTGAAGATGTGCTGCAAAGCACACACGACAAGTTAAGTTGTGAAGTAAAAGAAGGGGTAGTGTTGCGAAGTTCCATCAAAAGAATGGGAATGCAAAGTGAACCTTGCCACTCACGTAACCTTTGGTGAAGCTAGAGAAAACTAGCAGTTAAAGTTTTCATTGAAAACTAGCCCTTATACAGTACTTTCATGAAACCAGATTTTTCCTCTTTAAGGCATACCTATCCGTTAAAGACACATTTAATGTAAGGAAAGGACCAAAATCTAAGCAATATTTTTCGAACAAACATAGCATTTAATGTAAACTTAGCCATTTTTGGCCACATCTTAGTTTGAGCTATGGCTATAAATAACATGGAGCGCATAGTTACCTGGTTTACTGTGATTGCTTTTTTTTTACCGTGAGCAATTTCTGAGTTTTTACTAGCTATGAACAAGAGCATTCCAACAGTATATGTCTAAGCAAGAAATCCTACAGGAGATATTAAGGAAATTATAGCAGTCAGGCCTATAAGTAGTTATGAAAACACCTGTAAATAAAATAGCTCAAGAGAGAGGTGGTACCTCTAGAGCCTCACCGAAACATGAACCCGAAATTAAACATAAGGATAAGTAGAAAGCCACAAAACAAGAAAAACAGCAACCTGCAGAAATTCCAAAAGAGTATTCGCCAGAGCGACCTTGTGAGAGGCCGATTTTGCTGATACTTGAGTACATCCCTCCATGAAGAAATGATGTGTCAGTGGTGTTACTGAATAAGAATCCACAATATGACATCCCATTGCCGCTAATGTCAAGCCATGTTCGAGAGAAGGACAATTTTCTAGGCAAGATTCCCGAATGTAAGTTCACAGATCACGATCTACTGAATGCAACTAAGTATCCATAGTTTCAGCTGGATCAATACATGTGTGGACATTATGATGAATCTAGAAAGAAAAAAACCATTCAATCACAGGACTGGATTGCACCATTGGAATCCTTAGGATTGCTGAACCTATTGAGAATTCTGCATTTTGACCGAAGTCCGGAGCTTACAGCAGTTGTGCGTATATTGCTATCATGCACACACCAAGGATACTTGTGGATAGAATGCAAGATAGATATTAATATTGATATGATTTATAAGATCACTCATTTGATAAAACAAGGAATTGACCAGCAACAGAGTTTGTGGGAAAAAATAAAGACAAAGAACTCGCTAGGAGGATGAAGAGCGAATTCGTCTTAGTAAAAGGAACCCGCGGCTATCAAGCGAATCAAATTAAATATGTCTCCATGAGGTTCACATTACAATTGCTCGCAGGAAAATTACTAAGGAAATGTAGAAAGATAGAAGTGCTGGCTGCTACGATCTCCTTAGCTGCTAAGGCTAAGGTGTAATACCCCATTTTTCCCTTGACGTATTTGGCTTTGATGTAAATACTGTGTATGTACAGTGTGTGCATTTTCCCTAGTGTAGAGCTCAAGGACAAGGCCCCACTAGTGGATATTTAAGTTTATTGCTTAGGAAAGTATTTGGAAAGTTTGATTATTCATGGGATGATTAAGCCATGAAGAAATGTAAATGATGTAATTATTATTGAATGAATAAAATAACCAAGAAGCTGGCTAAGGACGCAACGAATGAGAAGGGGGCCATGTGTATCCACTAGGGAGAGGTGAGGGGTTTGGGATTGGTTTCCCATATTGCCACATGTATGACTGAGAACCCGTTTCAACTCCCTGCTGACATTAATGCAACTGCAGTGGGTGGTTGAGAACCCTGATGCATGAGGCCACTGGAGTATGGAGCATGCCTGCAATTTCGTATGGAAGGGCATGGATCTGATCGCTTGAACATGACGACACTCAATCACGTGGGAGAAATCACTGAACCTATTTGACTATCCAGAGGAGGCATTCATTTAGACATCCATACAGACATTCCTCACTCCTCACTCGCGCACTCAGTCGCCCCTGCATGGACTTGCCATTCACAAGCCATCGACCCTCAAAGAGAATTTGTTTTTGTATTTCCTATATGCATTGAACCAATCCGGGAAGAGGTAAATATGAGGTTAATCGTGCTTCCTTTGTGGGAGAAAAGATTGAGAGTTGATAACCGTAACCTACTTGTGTGAAAACCCCCAGTTACAGCGATAGAGTGGTATTAATAGAAGATGTTGCAGAATGGTATTAGCAGAGCGGCTGTGAGGAAACCCAAAGCCTACTAACGAATCAGTTATTGAACTATGGGAGAGAGTTGGGTTGCTTGATAAACCCAGTGAAGGCTATAGTCTCAATGAACTAGTGACTGGACCTTTCTATGCCCATCCTGGAATATCACAAGAAGGGAAGGACCGTGTGAGACTATACAACAGTGATAGGATCTTCCTTGTGTTGGATGTGGTAGGTATTGTGGGTTATAGGTCGGCTGAGAGCAATTGGACCTTTATATTCCCATCCTGGAATAGCACTGGAAGGGAAGATGCGTTGAGAGACTGCGTAACAGTGATGTAGGTCTTCCTTATGTTGGATGTGGTAGCTATTGTGGATGCCAGGTCAACTGAGTGCTGATATTCATGCAACTCTTTGGTTGAGCTCATTGGCTTAGCAATGCCTTCCTTGTTGTCCCTGAATAGCTTGATAACAACTGTAGGTTGGCTTAGCTTGGGTAGAATCCTTGGAATGCTTGATAAACCCAACTACATACTGGCTTAGCATGAGAATGGAGCCCTGACGGTGAGGGAACCTGTTATCCCTCCTTAGTGGATACACTGCCCAGCTCAGGGGTGATCTCTCAGCTGAAATAGTATAGGCTGGATAGATATCTAAGGTTGGGTGGAACATTGCTCTCACTTATCCAGTTGCTTCGGAATTGAAAGATAAGTATTTCTGTTATAGTAAATGATGTTGTCTCATTGTTGTGATGAATGCTTGTGTATAATTATGGAACTGTGGAATGTATGGATATGAATGAGATTTATATGAAGTAATATATAGGCCTGAGTAAGAGGCTGAGTTCACTGTTGTATGTATATCTCATATTGCATGAGCTTAATGCCTTGTAATTCTTGCATATGATAGATGTGTTAGTTAAACCTGTTTAATGCATCCTACATGTTATAATGAATGATATGTTAAATTTTCTGAATTTAGTTCAATATGATCTAGGATCTTAACTGAGAGAACAACATGTACAACATATCTACAGCATATCAATCATGGAGACAATAATGCAAGCACACAAGAGACACAAAGATTTACTTGGGGAAAACCATAAAGGTGACAAACCCCAATAACTTCCTCAGAGATAGATAGAGCAATGATACAACCAACCATGAGAGATAGACATAACCTAGCAGCAGATCCTCCTCCTCCATAAGTGCGCCACTCCTCCTTGAGTGCATGTGTGAGAAGTGAGTGAGCAAATAGAGTGCCTCCCGCACTCTATTTATACTTGACTTGACTTTCCTTTTTACCTAACTCATGTAGGCTCGAACTTAACCACATAACATAATGCTGAGTGGGCCGACCCCCAATAGGGTGGTCTAATAACCCTTTGACTCAAATGGCCGACCCCCAATAGGGTGGTCTAATAACCCTTTGACCCACATGACTTATACAGGGCTGACCCCAAATAAGGTGGTCTAATAACCCATCAAGTATAAGTTACGACACTTACAATATAAATGACGACACTTCCTTATAGAGGAATAATACCATCTCTATAGGAATACAATATACATATATGTGAAATACATTCCGAAGTTACATATACATCAACACTCCCTCTTAGCTAGGAAGGTATTTCTCAGCACAGTTCTTCTAGCACAAGTCATCTTCTCTGGATCATCGTCACTAGATAATCATCATCGAGTCATCGTCATCGTCACTACTGCTGCTATCTCAATCAATCTCTGAATCTACTCGTCATAGGAAGTTCTACAGAGCCAGTCCTTTTTCATACTGGATGTAGGCCCACCACCTACAGGTATTCATTATCACTGGCCATACTGTGGAATCCTCAGGACTTATTACGTGCATCACAAAACCTCGAAAGAGCATCCCAGGATGTTACGGGTACACAACTCCGACCTGTAGGATCTCCCAGGGCACTATTACATGTGACACCACCACAAAATCTCGAAAGAGCATCCCAGGATGTTACGGGTACACAACTCCAACCTGAAGGATCTCCCAGGGCACAAATTACATGTGGTCACCACAAAACCTAGCAAGAGCATCTTAGGATGTTACGGGTACACAACTTCGACCTGAAATCTCCCAGGGCACAAATTACATGTGGTCATGGAAAAACCTCGAAAGAGCATCTCAGGATGTTACGGGTACACAACTCCGACCTGAAATCTCCCAGGGCCCAAATTACATGCCATAGGACAAAACCTCGCAAGAGCATCTCAGGATGTTACGGGTACACAACTCCGACCTGAAATCTCCCAGGGCACAAATTACATGTCCTCCCAGAGCAATGTCTCGAAAGAGCATCCCAGGCTGTTACGGGTACACAACTCCGACCTATAGGATCTCCCAGACATGCTCATCTACACAACCTGATCCACGGCCACAGAGTATCAACCTGATACTCACCATACATCATCCTGATGTACTCATGATCGTCCTGATCATCATCACTGCAACGTCCTGCTGCATGTCATCTGGAGCAACATCCTGAAGCTCATCATCCATGATCATCCTGATCATCATCACTGCAACGTCCTGCTGCATGTCATCTGGAGCAACATCCTGAAGCTCATCATCCATGATCATCCTGATCATCACTGCAACATCCTGCTGCATGATCCACCTGATCATCAATGCATCCACCTGATGCATACCAAGTATCTACCTGATACATATCATCATACATGATCCTCCTGATCATACAATGTATCCACCTGATACATGATACATATCACCATACATGATCCACCTGATCATACAATGTATCCACCTGATACATATACAGATACATGGTCCAAGCATCCAACATGATGCATATACAAAATACACACACATGATCCAACTGATCATATCTAGCATCCAACATGATGCATACATACATAAATGATCCAACTGATCATATCCAGCATCCAACATGATGCATACATACATAAATGATCCAACTGATCATATCCAAGCAGAAACCAGAACATCATCCTGATGCCCATTATCCAGCGCTTACATCCACAGCCATGTGAAGGATCCTCCTTCCAACATGCTTGGAATGGCTTCAGCAAATGTGTCCATCACTTCTTCCTCGAAGTGTCCTCGATCTGAAGAACACCAAGCCTCTCTCTGAAGTACTCGAACTTCACTCTGGCTAGTGGCTTCGTCAGCACATCTGCAATCTGCTCGTTCGTCGCAACATACAGAAGCTTCACATCTCCTCTCTGCACCATATCCCTGATATAGTGATATTTGATCTCTATGTGTTTCGACCTGTCATGAAACACTGGGTTCTCGGACAGCTTCACACAACTCTGGTTATCACAGAAGATACCAGTAGACTCCAATGGGAGATCAAATAACTTAGACAGTAGCTTCTGTAGCCATATTGCTCACAACTAGCTGAACAGGCTGCAACATACTCAGCCTCAGCTGTACTCAATGCTACGCAGGACTGCTTCCTGCTAAACCAAGAGATCACACCTGATCCCATATTGAAGCAGCACCCAAATGTGCTCTTCCTATCTGCAGCACTGCCAGCCCAATCTGAATCAACATAACCCTGCAGGTTAAACTTTTGATTCACCTCATACTTGAGCCCATAATCCACTGTACCCTTCAGGTACCTCAGAACATGCTTTATAGCAACCAGGCGAACACTCCTCGGATCCGTCAAGAACTGGCTCAATGTGTTCACAGCAAAGCAAATGTCTGGTCTCGTGTTCGTTAGGTACATCAATGACCCAATCATTTGACGATACATAGAGACATCAACCAGCTCAGATGAAGCATCACATAGAAGCTTCAGATTCGATGCCATAGGTGTGGCCATGGCCTTGCAATCCATCATCCCGAACCTCTTCAGGATCTCTACTGCATACTTCCCTTGTCCAAGGAAGATTCCATCTGCACTCTGCCACACCTCCATGCCAAAAACAAATAGTGCATCATCCCCAATTTCTTCATCTCGAACTTGGTAGTAAGCTTCCGCTGCGTGTCGGCAATCAATCTATCTTCACCTAATACAAGCAGGTTATCCACATACAAAAGTAGTATCACTGGATTACCTTCCTCAACCTTGTAGTAAAGGTTGGGACCCGCTTTAGTCTTGGTAAAGACCAAACTGGATAGAAGGATGTCTATCCTACCATACCAAGTTCTGCACACACATATGACTACACCATGCTATCTTGAAATCCATCTGGTGCATCTTCTATTTCATCACTTTTATATTTCTTAATGCTGCCATCTGCAACATGCTTGATCTGATAGATCCATTTGGAAGTCATAACAAACTTCCCTTCACGTCTTGGGACTACATCCCAAACATCATTCTTCATGATCGACGGATCATGGCATTCCATTTCTTCATCCCAAATCCTGGGAACTTCAATATCTTCAATAGATAATTTTGTTGCTGAACAAATGTTGTAGTTCTTCTTTTGTAGGAGATGGCATACGATCTTTCCTACACAACAAGTTAAATTGCATGATTAGAAAACATCTCACAGTTTTCAGAACAAATTCTTACACATAAATAAATATGTCATACAACCATGCAATTATCTTTGCCAATGCTTCAATACAACATTTATCCATATCCCATAACTTTCTAGATGCCTTCCAATCTCTACCAGAACATTGTTAAGAGTGTGCACAACTCCCAACATGTCAGCAAAGAGGTTTCATTCTAGATAAGTAGCAATGGAATGTTGTACAATGCCATAGGCCACTTACCCATGTATATTAGTAGTATACTGTTCATCAATGCAACTATTCTAATATGCACAATACATATCCTAAGTCTAGGAACATGAGCATATACATCATTGAACAATTTTATTTAAACAAACACATATGCAAGAAATGATAATTAAAATACTTATCTTTGTTTGTTCGTTGGGTGGACTCCCTTTGAGTCTTCGCTTTCTTGCAGGAGCTGCTGGAGTCCTAATCTGCAGTAGCTTCTTCTACACCTTTCTGTTGTGGAATGTAGAGAGATGGAAAACTCCCTCTGAATATCTGCATCCTTTCATAAACCACTGGAGTGTACTCCCTCTTGATCTTTGCTTCCTGGATTACCTGTTCTTCAACTCATATTCATCCTTGGTCCCTATGCATGCTTATTAGTATCATGATTGAGTTATCCTTGTGATCTCATATAAAATCATACATTCATTAGTATACTATTAAAACACAATAATCTCAAGCATGTATAGTTATGATCATTTCAAACAGAAATAATAAGCATTATCATTCAAGGTTTATGTAGGATTCTTATGGTTAGTCAAATCATCAATTATGGTAAGAAATATAATATGCATACAGCGATGACTTATTCAAACCTACGACTTCATGAATAATCATTATCAAACAACACAACAGTATAAGATCCTAACACAAGGTAGGATTCTATCTTGATATAGGAAAAACATACCTGGATTAGCATGCTAGCTATTTATGTCTAACATACTCACATGATGTCTTCTTGTTCTTCTTCAATGACTTGTGCTAGTAACCTGTATATCTCATAGGTTAACTATTACAAAACCAAGTTATACATACCTCGTAAATGGATCTTCTATGAGATCCATGACAATGGATGAATCTTTGTCCTCATGTTATCATGATCATATGTTCTTGGACCAGAACATGATTTGTCTTTCTTGGTGTACCTTTCATGTTAGTAGACAACATAAACCTCATACAACACCATAATGTATTAATACAATCATAAGTGTCAACACCCTAACCAATGAATATCTTCTATCATGCATTCATAATTTTGTTAAGGTGATACGACAAATCTAAAATCAAAATTGTACTAACCGCAATAACATGAAGACAAACATACCATAAACTTAATCATGAACAAATATCGAAACATACCTCGATCAGTCATACCTGTCGAGATCGCTTGTAATCTTCTTATGTAAGGCCTTAGCCTCATCTCCCTCTGAAACATGAACTTCTTCACTTATGCAGGTGACCAATCCATCTTCTTCTAGGATTAACCCAATCCACTTGATTTGCAAGAACTGGACCTGGAGCTGGATATGGGTTTGTCAGAGAAACCCCAAAAATTCAAACTTTCGAAAGGATAGAAATATGCGCCTTGATGAGCTGATCAAGCTAGTATATTTAGAATTTGAAAACTGCAAAGTTTCACTCCTCAATTTTGCCTTTGAAACTTTCGGATTCACTGGACGTGACCCTGAACTAGGGTTTGATGAATCCCACTCTTCTACCCAATCAAAAAGTTTGATCCAAATCTCTAAGATTCTATTTTTCTGAGGAGCTTCCAGCCGTGGTCATAGATTTCAAAAATTCCCATTTTTACAGAAGCCCTAATTTTCCACTTTCCTGATCAAAGTCCCGAACTAGGGTCTGATCAAGCCCGGCCTTCTGCCCAACCAAAAATTCTGATCTTGGTCTCTAAATTTTTATTTTGATGAGTAGCATTCAGCCGTGGTCTCTGATTACAAAAATTACAACTTTCTCCAAAGCCCTAAATTCCAGAAGCCATGAATGAAGGTACCAAAAAATAATTCTGTTTTGACAGAAATATGTACCTGATTATTTCTGGTGTAACTCCAAAAGTTTTGATCCACAGGGTCTGAAAAAGTTTCCTGAGATATCCTGACCTGTTAGCTTTCCATCCTGATAGGTCTGACCTCAATTGGATTTTCTGAGAGAGAGTTATGCCAAATGTCGCAACGTGACCTGTTTTGGGATAATACAGGAGAGCGAAATTGTACAGCGTGCCACATGTCACTGTTTCAACTTCGACCTCTGAAAATATTTCTTGAGATAGCTCGGCCTGTTATCTTTCCATCCTGATAGGTCTGACCTCAATTGGATTCTCTGAGAGAGATTTATGCCAAGTTTCGCAACGTGACCTGTTTATGGGATAATACAGGAGAGAGAACTTGTACAGCGTGCCACGTGTCACTGGTTCACCTTCGGCCTCTGAAAAAGTTTTCTGCGATAGTACAGTCTGTTTACTACCTGTCACTTTTTATGAAATTTCATTTGGAGCTTCCTAGCCCAAGTTATGACCTTTTTCCCAAGGTCACCTGATTTTAACTCAGATCTGGAAGAGGCAGAAACCCTATATTGCACAGATCATAAATCACAAAGTACAACGAATTAGAGGTTGTCCTTTGGACACAAAGTACCTGGAGATTTAATATTCATCCTGTAACAATTTCGGATCCAAAAAAATCGCCAAAATTGATTTATAGAGAAAGTTCTACGATGACTGGTTTTTGCTATATCAAGCCCTAGCATCGTAAGTACAACAAGTGTCATACATGCCATATCATGCCTTCTTTCAGGCTAGCTCTGATACCATGTTAAATTTTTTAAATTTACTTCAATATGATCTAGGATCTTAACTGAGAGAACAACATGTACAACATATCTACAGCATATCAATCATGGAGACAATAATGCAAGCACACAAGAGACACAAAGATTTACTTGGGGAAAACCATAAAGGTGAAAAACCCCAATAACTTCCTCAGAGATAGATAGAGCAATGATACAACCAACCATGAGAGATAGACATAACCTAGCAGCAGATCCTCCTCCTCCATAAGTGCGCCACTCCTCCTTGAGTGCATGTGTGAGAAGTGAGTGAGCAAATAGAGTGCCTCCCGCACTCTATTTATACTTGACTTGACTTGCCTTTTTACCTAACTCATGTAGGCTCAAACTTAACCACATAACATAATGCTGAGTGGGCCGACCCCCAATAGGGTGGTCTAATAACCCTTTGACCCACATGTCTGACCCCCAATAGGGTGGTCTAATAACCCTTTGACCCACATGACTTATACAGGGCCGACCCCAAATAAGGTGGTCTAATAACCCATCAAGTATAAGTTACGACACTTACAATATAAATGACGACACTTCCTTATAGAGGAATAATACCATCTCTATAGGAATACAATATACATATATGTGAAATACATTCTGAAGTTACATATACATCAACATGATAGTGTTTCATTGTTTTGTAATGAATTTTTATGTATAACTAACTTGTTAAGGAGATGTGTATTTACACCTGATCCTTGAGAAGGAAGAGAATACCTGGTAGGGGTTTCCGAAACCTTCGTGGGTCAGATGGAAGGGAAGACCTTGGCAGGTAGAAGGTTGGAAGTATCTAAGTGGGATATAGACATAAATTCAGAGACTAAAATGGGAATTTTAGATGCCTCACCTAATCAGGGGTATCCTACCATCGAATAGGGCTCTCCAAGATCTTTCCAATGGTACCAACCTTGCCCCATTTGGATGCTGAAGGAATAAGTTATGCCCCTTTGAAGAATGGCTGAAATTTCCTTACAGAGGCAGGGTTCCGCACGCCTGGTTCTGCAATTGCGGGTTGCGGGATCACCAAGTTCAAAACTATACATATTTTTGGTTTTTACAATCCCGCATCCATAATTGCAGGATGTGGGTTGCGGTATCAGTTGTTTGCGGGTTGCGGGATCGTCAAGCGCATGTTTTCATATTTTGTGTTTCTGCAACTCCCCATCCACAATTGCGGGTTGCAGATTGCGAGATGCGGGTTACAGGATCAACTGTTTGTGGGTTGCGGGATTGTCAAGTGCATCTTTTCACATATTGGAATTCTGCATTCCTGCATCTACAATTGTGGGTTGCAGGTTGCGGGATATGGATTGCGGGATTTGCTGTTGCGGAATGAAGGTTGCAGGTTCGCAGCTGCAGGTTGCGGATTGCGGATCCGAGCTCTCTCGACTGTGTGTATGGGGACTCAGTCGATGATTTGGGAGAAAAAAAAATGGATCATGGTCTCCAGTGGCTAGGTAGGTTGGTGGGGACATGACATAGTGGTATCAGAGCTTCAGTTGCAGCAGTGGGATTTGTTTGGGCCAGACCGTGCATGAATTTTTGGTCGAGAAATGCACCCATGGCGTGATTTGTAAATGAACTTATTTGATTAACTGTTGTTCAAATGAATAATTCCTCGTTTGAATGGGCATGATAGAGCTTATTTGCATGCTTGTGATGTCTAATAGAGTGTATATGATATGCACAGAGATAGCAGCAGTTGTAAGCCGAATTGTATCACAGGGCATGTAACGTCCCCTCCCGCCTTACAAATGCAGGGGAGAGAACATGACCAATCATACGGGGCTTTTGGCAGACTTAGCCCCAATATTCTTACTCATAATTTCATAACAATTAAAAACTTCTATGTACAGAATCAACTCAATATAAACAGAGCAGAATTAAACATAATAATACACAAATAGAATGGAATGCATCAACATGTTTATCTCAAGCAAAAAGGTGATTCCATATGCAGAGATTCAATCTCATTCTCATGCTATTCACAGATTCCATCTCAATTTGATTACCATGAATATTTAACATTCAGATTGAACACATTGCATAACACATAATGTATATAAATTAATTCAGAAGAATATTTATCTTGAAATGTGAATGTCCACCGACTGGCTACGGGAGGGAAATGTTCCACCCAACCATAGATCTCTATCCAACCTATATTCTTTCAGCTGAGAGATCACCCCCGAGCTGGGTTGTGTATCCACTAAGGAAGAACTAGCTGGGCTCACTCACAACCATGGTTTCGGTCATCAACTATGCTAAGCCAACACACCGTTGGGTTTATCAAGCATTCAATAAAATAGAGGAGGATAACGCTAAGCCAGTGAGCTCAACCACAGAGCTACAGGCATCTCAAGTGAACTCAACAGTCAGGCACCCACATTAACTACCACATCCAACACAAGGAAGATCCCCTTCTCTGTTACACAGTCCCTCAGGAAACTCTTCCCTCCAGTGCTCTTCAGGATGGGCATAGAAAGGTCCAGCTGCTAATCCTTGAGATCCTAGCCTTCACTGGGTTTATCAAGCACACCCAACCTCTGCATAGTCATTTCCTACTTGATTTCTCACCATTCTGCTCACCAAATAACTCAAATCCGTCACTGGTTTTCTCGGCTGCAAAAACTGGGTATTCCTATGGATTTCGGGATAGCTAATGCTCCCAAATTCGCCCCAAGGTTCATACCAATGGATCCCCCATTGGATTTCACTGTCCAATGCCAAATCTGGGCGTTTTTGGCTCTTCAAAACATGGGTTCTCTCAAGGTCGCGATTTCTGGTTTTTCTCTCTGCTGGCAATTCATTTTTGGATGGAAAATGGTGTTGGTCCGTTTCACAATGGAATGGGGATGAGGAAGAAGCAACTCCCTTGAGGTAGAGTGGCTTGTGGTACAAGAAAACAGAGCCCATACTCTGCCATACGAATTTCTGGGCTGCCCATGCTCCATTGAAGCCATGGACTAAATTCCTCAACCACTTCCTTACAATCATAAATAAATGTCAGCAAGGTAAGTCAAATGGGTTCTCAAGATGACATATGGAAGCCTATGGTTCAATCCCTTAGCCCCCTCACCACTCCCTAGTGGATACACATGGCCCCTTCTCATTCGTTGCTCCCATAGCCAGTTTTGGTATTTTATTTCAATATTAAATATTTACATCAATTTACAATATCCCATGGCTTAATAGCATGTGGGTAACGCAATATCAAAGCGTGTCTAATTTAAATAAAATATGAGCATAAACTAGCGGGGCCTTGTCCTTGAGCTCCACGCTAGGGAAACATACAACGTGTGTATACAATATTTACATTAGAAGCCAATATTTCATAAGGGTCAAAATTGGGGTATTACAGGGCAATGCACAGAACTACGTAAGTATGGTTACTATTAATGATGTGCAAGATCCATTCGAACCAAAAGATGATGTACTGGGTGAGAATGTGCAAGGAGCACATACTGAAGCTGATTCTAATGGAAGAAGGGAGAAAGTGATGCCCCCAAACTTGGCCGAGACTATGGTTAGCTTTAATGAGCGGATGATGAAAGCGAAGGAAGAGAAACATCAGTTCAATGCATCCATTTTGCAGAGTCTGACCAACTTGTAGCAAAGGATAAACAACGGTTCTAACCCAATCCATGAAGTTCGAGAAGAAAGAAATGCATAAAGTTAGTCTTGGGGCCGTTCCATGAGAATAAATCCAAGACCTAGAAGAGGTTCTGTGGGCAGAAGGCACAGGACAACTTCTCCTAAGTTTTATCCTAGTAAGTCAACCGATTCCGAGGGTTCTCAAGGGAACCCATTATGCACTGCCAGTAAGAGTAAGAGCAGGAAGAAGCACCGATGTATTCCACAGGGTGAATTTAGGAAGGCAAGGCCTCCTACTTTTGATGGTGAAAGTAAAGAAGGTTAAGAAGCAGAGGCATGGCTTCTTGGGATAAATAAGTACTTCATAATGCATGAATATTCATAGAATGAAAAATCCAAGGTTGTTATCTATAACCTTAGTGGAAGAGCTTCTATTTGGTGGGATCACCTCATGCAAGTGAAATGAATTAGTGAAAGAAGAGTCATTTGGGGTAGATTCCAAAGATACTTTCAGGAGAAGTACCTATCAGCTAGGTATTATGATAGCAAAAGGAAAGAGTTCAATGAACTAAGGCTAGGACAAAACACTATGGATGAGCATGTTCATAAGTTTCTGGAGTTGCTGAGGTATGTGGACTACATCAAGGATGAAAGAGTGAAGATTCAATGCTTTCTTTGTAGTCTACCTTAGAACCATAGAGATAGGATAGAGTTTGTAAATCCACCAAGCTTGGATGAAGCTATCCACATGGCAGAGCATTGCTATGAGAAGAATAAAGGAAAAGTAGAAGCACAACCAGCGTGGAAGGGTAAACTCAAGGGAAGGTTGGATCAGAATAAAGGTGAGTTTAAACCAGCATTCAGGAATCAACCTATGATATTTCCACAAGGCCAGCAAGCAAGAAGAGAATTCAAGCCAGTTGTAGTAGCTGATAGGACATCGATGGGGCAACTTCAGTGTTGGGGTTGTGGGGAAAACCACATGCTCATAGATTGCCCAACTGTAAAGAAGAACCCTAGGAGCTTGCACAATGTTAGGGGAGAAGCTACAGTAGGGGATAAAGCAAGAGAAACACCTAGAATTTATGCAGCACTGGATGATCATCAAGCAGATCATCATTCAATAGTGGTGGAGGTTGTAGGTAAGATTGTTGAGCAATCTATTTCTGTTTTGATTGACCCAGGGTCTACTCATTGTTATGTATCTCCTAATATAGTTGGAAGTTGTTATCTTGGTAAGATAAGACATGAGAAGTCTTGGCTAGTTCAATTGTCCACCAGTACAAAGAGAAAGGTAAGTGAAGTAGTGAAGGAGTGTCCTATAGAATTGATTGGACTCCTCACACATGCTGAATTAAATATCTTGCCATTGGGATCAAATGATTCCCTAATTGGAATGGATTGGTTAGAAAGGCACAGATCCAAGGTGGACTATTATGAGAAAGCATTGGAATGCCTTGATGATGAAGGCCAACCAAGGTTGGTTAAAGGGATTCTAAAGCATGTTTCAGTGAGGCAGGTTTTAGATCTGCAATTAAGGAAGTTCTATAAAAAGGGTTTCCATATATATGTTGTGCATATATCAGATTCAGTAGAAGATAAGGGACCCATGATAGAAGACTTCCAAATATTGCAAGAGTTTGAGGATGTGTTTTCATTTGAGGTTCCAGGATTGCCACCCAAGAGAGATATTGACTTTTCCATTAATATTGTTCCAGGAGCAGCACCCATCTACAAAGCTCCCTATAGAATGAGCACACCAGAGTTGGTAGAGTTGAAGATGCAACTACAGGAATTAATGGATAAGGATTATATCAGACCGAGTGTATCCCCATGGGGTGCACTAGTGTTGTTTGTTAAGAAGAAGGATGGAACATTGATGCTATGTATTGATTATAGATAGATCAATAAGGTGACAGTTAAGAACAAGTATCCCTTGCCAAGGATTTATGACTTGTTTGATTAAATGAAAGAAGCTAGAGTATTTTCCAATATTGACTTGAGGTTTGGATACCATCAAGTGAGGAATAGGGAAGGAGAGATTCATAAGACAACCTTTAGAACTAGGTATGGTCATTATGTATTTACAGTGGTTCCATTTGGTCTTACCAATGCACTTGCTACATTCATGTGTCTCATGAATAGTGTCTTCAACAAGTATTTGGATAAGTTTGTGATTGTGTTCTTGGATGACAGTCTTGTGTATTCAAAGAATGAAGAAGAACACGACTAGAATTTGAGAATGGTATTGCAAGTCCTTAGGGAGCACCTGTTTTATGCTAAGACGAGTAAATGTAAATTCTATCAAGAGAAAGTGCAGTATTTGGGTCATATTATATCAGCAGAAGGCATCGCAGTAGATCCAGAGAAGATTGAGGCCATCATGGATTGGTCCACTCCAATGAATGCACCAGATGTTAGATCTTTTATGGGCCTTGCTGGTTATTAAAGAAGGTTCATTGAGGGATTTTCCAGGATATCCCATCCAATTACTTCATTGCAGAGGAAGGACATCAAATTCACATGGTGTAAAAAATGTGAAAGAAGTTTCCAACAGTTGAAGGAATTGCTTACTAGTGCACCTGTGTTGAAGATTGCAGATCCAAGTAAAGATTTTGTGGTATGCACTGATTGTTGCATTGAGGGACTCAGTGGAGTGCTAATGCAAGAAGGTTTTGTAATTTGTTATGAGTCAAGGAATATGAAAAGGAATGAAAGGAACTATGACACCCATGACTTAGAGCTATCAACCATCATTCATGCTCTCAAGAGATGGAGGCATTATATGTTGGGAAGAAGATTTGAGCTTAGAACTGATCACACGAGTTTGAAGTACTTGTTTGACCAGCCAAATATGAATGCAATGAAGACTAGATGGATGGAGTTTCTTTGTGAGTTTGATTTGGAAATTAAGCATGTCAAGGGTAAGGAGAATAAGGTTGTTGTTGCACTCAGCAGGAGATTCCATATTGCAACAATAAGTAGATGTGAATCAGACTTGAAGGCAAGAATTTTAGAGGCTCAAGATAGTGATGAAGTCTATCTCCAGATTAAAGAGAAATTGCAGCAGAATGTTATAGAGGAGAAGTATGCGAGATATCAGCTGGGTGAGGATGATGTTCTCATTTATGAGAACACCGGACTGTACATTCCCAACAATGCAGATTTGAAGAAGTTGGTGATGTATGAGATACATCAGAATCCATACTCAGGGCACCCAAGATATCAGAAGACTATAATAGCAGCGAGGAAGCAATACTTTTGGCACAGTATGAAGAAATACATAGTTGAGTACATTGCTAGATGTTAGAAGTGCCAACAGGTCAAGGAAGAGCACCGGCATCCAACAGGATTGTTGCAGCCATTACGCATTCCAGAGTGGAAGTGGGAAGTGATTTCTATGGATTTCATAACAGGATTTCCTATGACAGTGAAGAAGCATGATTCAATCATGGTTGTGGTGGACAAGCTATCAAATGTAGCTCATTTCATTCCATGCAAGTCCACCCACAAGGCTAATGACATTGAAGATATCTTCATGAGGGAGATATTCAGGCTGCATGGATTGCACAAGGCAATAGTTTCAAATCGTGACACGAAATTCACATCCAATTTTTGGAAAGGACTGTTCCAAGAGTTTGGAACTCACTTGAAATTTAACACAACCTATCATCCTCAGACAGATGGTCAAACTGAGAGAGTGAATCAGATCCTTGAAGACATGTTAAGGATGTATGTGATGGATAAGCCATCTAAGTGGGAAGATTATTTACAGTTAGTGGAATTTGCTTACAATAATGGGCATCAAGAATCATTGAAGATGAGTCCTTTTGAAGTGTTGTATGGCAAAGAATGCAGAACTCCAGAGAGATGGGACAACCCAGTGAACAGAGTAGTGCTTGGAATAGAAATGATTGAGGGGATGGAACAAGAATTTGTTACGATCAGGCATAATTTGAAGGAAGCACAGGACATACAGAAGAGTTATGCAGATCTGAAAAGAGTGCATAAGGAATTTCAGATTGGAGATCATGTCTACTTGAGAGTGAGACCCGGGAAGAGTTCCATGAAATTGGGAAGTTGTACCAAGTTGGCACCCAGATATTGTGGACCATTTGAAATCCTTGATAGGATAAGGCCAGTTGCATATAGAATTGCATTGCCTGCTAACATGAAAGATCATAATGTTTTCCATGTATCTTTGCTTAAGAAATATGTACATGATCCTAATCATATCATTGATTGGCATGTGATACAGGTCGAACAAGAGGGATTTTTCTAAGTGGAGCCTACATGCATCCTCGACATGAAGGTTACCTTGCTCCAAAACTAGGCTATAGGGCAGATAAAGGTGCAATAGAGGCACCTTAGGCCAGAAGAGGCCATGTGGGAGCTGAAAGATTCCATGAAGGAGGCATTCCCATTTTTGTTTAGTTTTGAGAACACCGAGGACGGTGTTATTTTAAGGGAGGGGAGTTGTAATACCCCATTTTTTCCTTGATGTATTTGGATTTGATGTAAATATTGCAAATGTACAGTGTGTGCATTTTCCCTAGTGTGGAGCTTAAGGCCAAGGCCCCACTAGTGGATGCTCAAGTTTATTGCTTAGGCAAGTATTTGGACAGTTTGATTATTCATGGGTTGATTAAGCTATGAAGGCATGTAAATGATGTAATTATTATTGAATGAATAAAATAACCAAGAAGTTGGCTAAGGAGGCAACGAATGAGAAGGGGGCCATGTGTATCCACTAGGGAGGGGTGAGGGGTTTGGGATTGGTTTCTTATATTGCCACATGTTTGACTGAGAACCCATTTGAACTCCTTGCTGACATTAATGCAACTATAGTGGGTGGTTGAGAACCTAGATGGCTGAGGCCGCTGGAGTATGGAGCATGCCTGCGATTTCGCATGGCAGGGCATGGCTCTGATTGCTTGAACAAGACTACACTCAATCGCCTGGGAGAACTTGCTGAACCTGTTTGACTATCCGGAGGAGGCATTCATTCAGACATCCAGACAGACATTCCTGAATCCTAACTCGCGCACTCAGTCGCCCCTGCACACACTTTCCATTCACGAGCCATCGATCCTCAAAGAGAATTCATTTATGTATTTCCTATATGCACCGAACCAATCCGGGAAGAGGCAAATTTGAGGTTAATCGTGCTTCCTGTGTGGGAGAAAATCTTGAGAGTTGATAACCATAAAAAACCTATGTGCAAACCCCTAGTTACAGGGATATATTGGTATTGATAGAAGATGTTACAGAATGGTATTCGCAAGGCGACCGTGAGGAAACCCCAATCCTGGTAACGAATGAGTTGTTGAACTGTGGGAGAGAGTTGGGTTGCTTGATAAACCCAGTGAAGGCTATAGTCTCAATGAACTAGTGACTAGACCTTTCTATGCCCATCCTAGAATAGAACTGGAAGGGAAGGGCCGTGTGAGACTATGCAACAGTGATGGATATTCCTTGTGTTGGATGTAGTAGGTATTGTGGGTGCTAGGTCTGCTGAGAGCGGCTGTACCTTTCTATGCCCATCCTGGAATAGCATTGGAAGGGAAGATGCCTTGAGAGACTGTGTTACATTGATGTAGGTCTTCCTTGTGTTGGATGTGGTAGGTATTGTGGGTACTAGGTCAACTGAGTGCTGATATGCCTGCAACTCTGTGGTTGAGCTCACTGGCTTAACAATGCCTTCCTTGTTGTCCCTGAATTGCTTGATAACCACTGTAGGTTGGCTTAGCTTGGGTAAAATCCCTGGAATGCTTGATAAACACAACTACAAACTGGCTTAGCATGAGAATGGAGCCCTGAAAGTGAGGGAACCTGTTAGCCCTCCTTAGTGGATACACTGCCCAGCTCGAGGGTGATCTCTCAGCTATAATAGTATAGGCTAGACAGAGATCTAAGGTTGGGTGGAGCGTTGCTCTCACTTATCCAGTTGCTTCGTAATTGAAAGATAAGTATTTCTATTATAGTAAATGATGTTGTCTCATTGTTGTGATGAATGCTTGTGTATAATTACAGAACTGTGGAATGTATGTATATGAATGAGATTGATATGAAGTCACATATAGACCAGAGTAAGAGGCTGAGTTCACTGTTGTATGTATATCTCATATTGCATGGGCTTAATGCCTTGTAATTCTTACATATGATAGATGTGTTGGTTAAACTTGTTTAATGCATCCTACATGTTATAATGAATGATAGTGTTTCATTGTTTTGTAATAAATTTTTATGTATAACTAATTTGTGAAGGAGATGTATATTTACACCTGATGCTTAAGAAGGAATAGAAGCCCTGGAAGTGGTTTCAGAAACGTCTGTGGGTCAAATGGAATGGAAGACCTTGGTAGGTAGAAGGTTGGAAGTGTATAAGTGGGATATAAACAGAACTTTAGAGAATAAAAAGGGAATTTTAGATGCCTCACCTGATCAGGGGGGTCCTACCATTGCATAGGGCTCTCCAAGAGCTTTCCAATGGTACCAACCTTTCCCATTTGGATGCTGGAGGAAGAATTTATGCCCCTTTGAAGAATGGATGAAATTTCCTTACAGATGCAGGGTTCTGCACGCCTGGTTCCGTAATTGCGGGTTGCGGGTTGCGAGATGACCAAGTTCAAAACTATACGTATTTTCAGTTTTCGCAATTGCGAATCCGCAATTTTGTGATTCAGGTTACGAAATCAGTTGTTTGCGGGTTGTGGGATCGTCAAGTGCATGTTTTTGTATTTTGGATTTATGTAATTGCGGGTTGCAGATTGCGGGATGCGGGTTACGGGATCAGCTGTTTGCGGATAGCAGGATCGTCAAGTGCATGTTTTCGCATATTGAAATTCTGCATTCCCGCATCCGCAAATGCTGGTTGCGGATTGTGGGATTCGCTGTTGTGGAATGAAGGTTGCAGGTTCGTGGCTGCGAGTTGCGGATTGCGGATCCGAGCTCTCCCGACTGTGTGTATGGGGACTCAGTCGATGATTTGGGAGAAAAAAAATGGATCATGGTCTCCAGTGGCCAGGTAGCTCAGTGGGGATGTGACATAAGGATGGAATATAATTCAACTAGGCACGTTACCTGTTAAACGAATTTTTGGATGATGTAGTGGATGCGCAAGGCCATGGTTATTAGTTTCACTACAGCTGGCTAATAGTCCTCATCGTATTTGTGGGATGGAAAGAGCCAAAGTACCAACAAAATTTACCGGTGTTCTCTAGAGACGATCGTGGACCCATATATGTGAACATGTGGAGTAATTCAAGGCCAAAAAGAAAAAGAGTGAACAATGTGCAGTTGCACAGATTCTATGAGCAATTATGCGAAGTGATCAAGCGCACTTTGCGTATTCATAAGGAAATAACAACAACATACATACAAAAGATGATATTTTGGAGTGGGCCTCCACACTATATTCATACAGTCTAGAGAACCATCGAATCTAGAATGGTATGAGGTTCAATGCCAGTTGGATGTGCAGAAGATTGACCTCATCCTTGAAGATTGGCAACCCGAATGGAAAATTGATGCACCAGAGATATTTCTCACAACATGTGATGAAGCGCCAATGAAAGAAAAACCCAAGAAAAAGATGATGCTGAAGGAGGTGATGATCAACAAAGAGAAGAATATCAAGGACAAGAAAAAAAACAAACTGTTTATTTGCCAGCAGGATAAAATAGGAAGAACCCCGACATAGAGCTCCTAGAAGGATAAAAGAAAAAGAAGAAAAAAGAAAGTAAGACTCCGCTAGATGCGAAGTTACAAGACGATGACTATGACTGCATCGCACCTAGAGTCCATGCATATATAGAAGAGACACTTGCATAAAAAGACAAGAGGAAAGAGAAACTTCAGACAAGCATGGAAGAAAGCATCGCTTAGCTCAAAAGTATGATGGACAAAGTAGAGTAAGTACATATAGATCTAATGAAGGAAGCATACTCCGAAGACAGATCCAAGGAGTCAGGATTAATAAAAGGAAAGTGCCTCCACTAACAATGAGACCTTGGTTAGTGTGAATAGATCCAACGAATGTCATATTCCCATCTAATGAAATCACTGAAGGTGTGAAGCAGCTCCTGCACTTGGACATTAATGTGGGAATGTTTCCCATTGAAGGACTCCATAATGTACACTTGCACATTGTAGAAGAAATGAAAGACAGAGACATGATCTCATACAACCAACACCTGAAGCTCGAAGAAAGTTTCAATGAGTTGAGGAATGAATGTAGAGTGAAGACCAATCAGCTAGCAAAAGCTCAGGAGAATCACAAGAAGATGAAGAAATAAGTAGAGGAAGTTTGTGCAAAGATCCTAGAATTTGACAAAGAACCTGAGGTAGAAGCAACCATCGTTCAGATTGGTGGTAGAGTAGACAATGTCAAAGCAAAAATGGAAGATATGGAGATTGATTACAAAGAAACGATTGCAGACTAAGAGTCTACACAACAACCTGCCACTCCTCTAGAATTCAAATTAGAAAGAACTGAAGAAATGAAGACTTCAATAGAGAACATCTTTGCAGAAGTTGCGAGGTGTCAATATTTGCTAGAAGAAGTAACCAAGTCATGGGCCACACTATTGCAAAGATCCAGAATTACAGAATATTCAGGATGAAGTGCAAAAGAAGCAGAAGGATCTTTAATTAGTGAACAGGGCTATGAAGGATTTTCGGCCAAGACAAAGAATACAAAAGTTCGCAGAAACAAAGGAGCTTCAGAAGGAACTGAAGGAACTAAGGGCAAAGGAAGCTGAAACTTTAGCAAAGTTGCAACCTATGCAGGAAGAGGAATTGACACTCTCTGAAGAGATCTAGGTGAAGCTGCAAGAGCTTCGCACGACAGAGAGCACAGTGAAAGATCAAATGAAATAACCAATATCTTCGATGCTTCTCGAAACAGTAAAATACTATGAGCAGGAGACTAAGGAGGTTGTTGCGAAGCTGAGCACAACATATCAAGAGTTCACAACGAAGATGAACACCCCAAGTGCTGCGCAATCAAACAAGACCAGTGTAAGTGGCTTGGGGATGAGCCACAAGTAAGTGTTAGGGTCCTATTGGGTGCAACCCAAGTAAAGGAAGTTATGAAGGAAAGGTTCAGTTAGGCAAGGCCTAACATCAACCAATTTTGGGAAATAAGTGACTTCGAAAATACCGGGCAGAGGGTATGGAGCGAAGCTTAGTCAAAGAAAAAGGACATGTTTCCTTAGTAAATATGAAGTACTAAGGAATTCCAGAAGTGGTTGAAGTAGTTAAAGGCCGACCAGCAACCTGACTGCTATAGGAGAAGAAAGTAAAGAAGCAGAATGGTGTAAAGGACACGCCACTACAGAAGTCAGAGATACACTATCAGAAGAAGCGTCAGAGTTAGAAGAAGCAGCGCCGAAGGGACAACAAAGTTAAAGCTAAAGGTGGTCTACAGGAGAACCATAGGGTTTTTGGGTTTAAGGGTACTATGGGGGTTGTCCCATAGTTATTGTAATATGTGACCTTCGAACAAATATATATATAATGGTGTTTGTGTATGAGGAAGGGTTGGAGAGTTAGAAGGTTAGATCTAGACTGAGAGAGAAGATATCTAAGAGAGAACAGACTCTATAGCTGAGTGCATAGAGATATGATTGTAGAGAAGAGTCTACAGTTGAGTGCATAGACTGGAACTGTTATCCTTCCAAGATAATAGAAAGAACAGCTCCCATGGACGTAACTCTCGCCTGGGGTGAACCGTGAAAATCATGTGTTATGTGTATGAGCTTGTGATGTGCTTTGTGTTCATATTATGATATTTTATGTATTTGCTTTCATATGTATGTGAATGATAATCATATTTTAAGTAAACAGAATACATGTGAATGCATGTTGTGAAGTAACACTAAGTATGATGAATGCGTAGTCATAGAGCGAATCAATAGAGATTCAACGTAGTTCTGTATACTGTGATAACTGCTAAGTGCGAAGTCAGTTCTGTAATCTATCCCACTATTAGATATTAAGTAAGAGAGAAGTTGCGAGGTTGTTAGCACATCTGCACATTGCCTCGGTTATAGAAACCTGATTTTGTAACACCCCATCTTCGCTTCGGGTGAGACTTTAGCCTTTCCGCAGGTTGATGTTGAGAGGGCCAATGAAATCGGTTTTTTTGTATCTGTAATTAACTTCACCAAACCCGGGTCATTCCAAACAAGCAGATAGCCAAGAGAGTTTATATATGAAAGATACTAAAATTGGAGATCATTTCATGACTCATGTGATCAATCTTGTTAATCAACTAAGAGTGTATGTTGAATATATCCTAGATAAAAGAGTAATTGAGCAAATTCTCAGGATCCTACCAAAACAATTTCAGTCTGTAGTAGTATTCATCGAAGAAGCTATGGATACTAGTCAAATGCAAGTTGATGAGTTGATATGTTCCCTAGTGTCTCATGAATATAGGATAAACATTTATGAAGATAATAGCCTATAGAATGCATTTAAATATCAGGCATCACTCTCAAGAAGTAGAGGAACAAGAGGCAGAGGCAGAGGCAGAGGCGGTATATCAAATAAACATGGAGAGCACAAAGAAGAAAATGAGTCTAAAAGAGGACCTCAATAGAACCCTCATGCCTTAAGCAAGATTGGTAGTAGAAACTAGAAGAAAAAAGCTCATGGGTATGATAAATCCAAGGTACAATGTTATTCCTATAAGAAATTTTGTCATTTTGCTAGTAAGTGTAGGAAGAAGCAAGAAGATGCTAAAAAAAAATCTACAAACTTAATTCAGGAGATTGAAGTGAATGAGAAAATCCAGTAGATATATGGTTTCTGGATAGTGGTTTTAGTAACCACATGATTGAGAACAAGGATATGTTCACCAAATTGGACAAGTCAATTCAATTTGAAGTCAATATTGGTAATGATTGTAAGGTCTTAGTGAATGGTAAAGGAGATATACTTGTACATGACAGAAATGGTGAAAAAATAACATTGCAGGATGTTTATTAGTTTACTGGTTTTAAATGTAACTTGTTGGTTGTTTAGAAAATTAGTTGATAAATACTATGAAGTCACGTTCAAGAGGGATGTGTGTACAATTTTGGATAATTCATCAAGTAGACAACTAATAGAAAAAGTAGTGAATTTGACAAAACACGAGATGTATCCACTAACATTAAGGAGTAATGCACATGATTATGTAATGACCAACAAAGCTAAGAGTTAAGATTGGTCTTGGATTTGGAATTTGAGATATGGAAACTTGTATTTTGGAGGATTGAATCTACTACAGAAAAAGAAGATGGTAAAAGGATTGCCAAGTATTGAGCAGCTAGGAAGCTTTTGTTAGAGTTACATTATTGCAATGCATCACAGAGAAATATTTTCATTTGGACTTGCATACATAGCCAAAATACCATCGGAGATTGTACATTCAGACCTATGTGGACCTATGCAAACACCATTATTGGGTGGAAATATGTATTTTTTAACGTTTATTGATGACTACAACTGGAAGACTTATATCTATATCTTGAAGCATAAATATGAAATATTTGGTATTGTCAAGAAGTTTAAAGCCTTGGTTGAGAAATAAAATGACAAACAAATCAAGGTGTTGAGATCTTATAGAGGAGGATAATTCAACTCTAACGATTTCTTGGATTTTTGCAAGTCTCATGGAATTAAGAGGCAATTTACAACTTGGTATACACCTCAACAAAATGGTTTGGCTAAGAGAAAGAATAGAACCATTATGAACATGGTTCGTAGTATGCCCAAGGAGAAACATTTACTGAAGGATTATTGGGGAGAAGTTGTTGAATCTTCAATTTATATATTGAACAAAAGACCCACAAAGAGCTTAAAATATTGTATTCCTCAATAATATTGGAGATGAACTACATGCAACATGTCTCATCTTAGAATTTGGGTGTGTTTCATATGGACACACATCTAAAGAGATAAGAAATAATTTGGATGATTGTAGTGAGAAGAGCATATTCATTGAATACAATGATGTGTCCAAGGAATATCACCTCTACAATCCCATCACCAAGAAGATAATTATCAGTAGAGATGTTGAGTTTAAGGAGGGAGAAGCATGGGATTGTAATGTATATTAGGTAGTTGTAGTAGGAGTCCCATTACCATATGATGAATATGGGGGAGTTCAATAGAATCTACACAGTGGACATCCAACTCCACATGCTATTACACAAACAAAAAACACACCATGTGGGCAATAAACTTGTGTAAGTACACCGCAATCAAGAACTCCAAGAAAATTTGTACAAGCATAACCATTAAGGACTGCAAGTTAGCAGTCATTAGATTCTCCCGTGAGAATGAATCTAATCCAACGATTGTAACATTGAGATCTAGGATTAGAGGGAAGAAAATGAGATTTTTTAGAGAGTTATATGATCAGCATGATGAAGAAGTGGATCAAAATGTAATTTTTTGAATTATTAGCATACCATCTTTCTATTTTTAATGAATCCATACAAGATGAAGTACAGATAGATGCAATGGATGAAGAAATTAACGCAATTGAAAGGAATGATACTTGGGAGCTGGCATATTTACCAAATGAAAAGGATTGTATTGGAGTCAAATAGATGTTTAAAACAAAATTAATGATGGTGAAGTTGAAAAACACAAGGCCAGGATTGTTGTTTAAGGGTTTAGTCAATAGCTTAGGATTAACTACAATGAGACATTTGCACCTATTGCAAGGTTGGACCATGGTTGGATAGAATCATACTTGTGTTAGCTATTGTATCCCATAAAATATGAGGGACTATCAAATGGACATGAAATTTGCATTTTTGAATGGATATATGGAAGAAGAATTTTATGTGAAACAACCATATGGTTATGAGATCATATTACATGAGTAAAAAGTGTATATACTAAAAAAGGACTTGTATGGATCGAATCAAGTGTCGAGGGTATGGTACAATAGAATTGATGCATACCTGATCAACAATGGTTTTAGTAGAAATGGTAGTGAACCAATCATGTACACGAAATTGAATCAACAAGGTCATATTCTAATCATGGGGGCTTCACTAGAAGGAAATATAATATCGTGCGTTCATTCATATTGGGGTATTAAATAATCATGTAAACCTAAAAATTATATTGCTTATATATTAAGGGGAAAAGGTTTTTTTTATTTAATGTAACAATACAAAAATACTTTGGGGTCTTTTTATATGGGCAAGCTAACAAATATCCGCCAAATGGAGATGGTGGGATCACAACCAGATGAGAAATTAGGTTGAGGCAAGGCTCGGGCTTACCAGTGTGCAGAGATATCGCATCTTGAGGCATGCTTGAGGCTAGGGGTTTCATGGTGACGAGGGTTTCCAGTCGAGAGACAGTGGTCATTGAAATCCAATTGTTACCAATAGACTTGGGAGGATCTAAGCCTCTAGGGACTATTATAGGCCCTTGATGGGCCTTGGGGGCTTGAATACCCAACCACTCATGCCTATTATAGGCCTTGGGAGGTTTAGTCATCCTCCTAGAGTATGTTACAGCCTCTACGGGCTTGGATACCTATCCCACAATAGGCTTAGTCAGTGATTGGGAAACTACAACATGCAATTTAAATGTCGTACTATGTGCATTCGATCTAGTGACCTTGTTATTGGACAATCCACTCGATCGGACGGGAGCTAGATCTCCCTAGCTCAAAGTGAGTCTAGAACAAATAGAATAGACTACCAATGCATTTCCTAGATCTACTTAAGGATCGAGTACTAGATGTATTACCTTTTCACTACGCAATCCTTTCTCCTGAATGTTGCTCCACGTCTCACGGTTGTCAGATCCAAGCTGCAAGACCTGTTAAGACAAGAAACAAGAGAAACCAGTAAAAGACATCTATATAATAAGAGATCTAAGTAAACAGTTAAGCAGGTAAACTACTCAATAGCATTGCACACATGAACAATATTGGTGGAAAGCATTTGTGTTACTACAAATAGAGGAGTACATGATAGAGATATAGAACCACAACCATGGCTTAACGTTGTAGCCCTTCTCCGACAAAGTTGATCACCATATCCTTCCAAGGAAGTATGAGTTCTCCAATAGGTGAGTGGAGATGTTCTAAGAGTGATTTCACCAACATGTAGATACCATAGTCTTCCTCCTCTTGGGATGGGAGTGAGCTTCATTTCTATAGGAGTAAATGGATAGGGTATGGATAGGATAGGTTGATAGATGGTAGGAGAGGCTTACGGGATTTCTCCAAAGGTCTAAGAACCGAGTGCCATCTCTTCCAAAAGGTCAGGGATAGGGTCCCAAGTTAGCAATCTTTGATATGGACCTCGAAGAAGCTATTTTTTCCACTTAGTTGACTTCATCGCACCCTGTAGTGGATCAAGGTGCAACGTCGCATGTTGCTAGTGTGCAACCTGCGACGACCCTTAAAAACTGAGCACAATTGGGTACAAATCCTCCCAAGATGATTACTTAGTCTAGGTATCTTCAGGGATGTATACACTGAATATTATGATGAGTAGATTTTGGGTGTAACAGAATGCCCCCCAAAGCATGAAGTTGTTGAAGATAGATAGGTGAAGTGCTTTGATAGAAGTAATGGAAATAGAATTGTTGGACGAAGGACACTACTGCAATACAACTGACTCACTACTGCAGTACAACTGACTCTGAATTGACAATCTCATATGAAGTACAACATGGTTGCCGACCAATACATTGCAGATCCATCGTAGTAATGACCGACTGAACACAATCATGGCTACTAGACACAAGCGTAGATCCATGATGAAATGATAACACAGCAATGGCCAATACAAAAGTGGATCCGTGTGATATAACTCAATAAAAACTCCATCACAACTTGGGTAAAACCTGACTCCCCAGGGTCTTCAAGTTGAACCCACAATAATACGAATCTATCCATGTGATTACAAATGTCTTGACATCGAACATGGTAGAAGCCACTTGATTACCGGCCATTGATGTAAACTGTTAACAAGTGCGAGGGAGATCACCATTGATGTCAATGATTCCCAAGGTATCACAGTACATATCATCAAGCGTGAATAAATGAGTTGAAGTCAAACGTGAGATGAAATCTTTCAATCAAGAGTCAAATGATGTAAACTCATGATGAAAGTGAGGTAACCTTCCATTGAGGGATGCAGGGTCAAGGTACTTGATTGGTTTCTAGATTTGATCCTCAGATGATGAGTTGAGGTCGAAAAGGATGAATCCGTCGAAGGAGGGCCATGATGAATCCCCCATCAATCAACACAACAAAATATTTGTAGAGTGCATCAGATGGTACAGTAACATGCAAGACTAACTCAGAGTAAACCAGTATGGTGATGAGTGTACTGACTGCAGATGATAAATGATAGATGTGTTCTTGAACATGGGCATGGCATGACTTGGCAGTATTGACACAATGAGTACGACGCAAAATTCTAATGCAACCAATGATGGGAGCTTTCTTTGAATGACTCAAAGGAGTAACGGTACTTAGAAAATAAGTGGGGACTCATAAACAAATGGATGACCCAAGTACTGTATGCAAATGTAGATGAGTGCCATGTTCAAGAATGACCACACACTGCCACTAATAAGGTATGTAACACAAACACTTTCATTTTTCCCCATCATGAATGATGAGTGCCTCATGTGTTTTTTACAAGCTTGATGAGGGTAACTAGATGCTCGGTATAGCTCCTCTCATAGATGAGTCCAATCCCAAATATTTTCCAAACCTGGGATATGAGGGGTTCGTCCCATGATGGGCCCTTCAATGTGAAAATTTTAACGAGTCCATAGAAGGTAAGATCGGTCGTCATTTCATGTTTAGAGAGTCTGAAAAGAACTAAAGAATACTCCAATGGTCCTCTTTCGTAAAGTTAGCCTCATCGCCCGAAAAAGGGTAAAACAACGTGGGAGAGGACTCTTCGAGTCATGATTTGCTAGAGTATTCCTTTTTCATAATTAGTGTCTGCTGGTCCAAAAAAGGGGTAAACTATCACCAGGAAGACGACCATTCAAATACTTTAACAAGCGTGAATGCGACAAGTTCGCTTGGCAATATTTTCATTTTTCGAGAGCCTGAAAAGAGCTTAACAGTAGACTCCGGGGGGTGTCCTTTTCCGTGGAAGTTTAACGAGCCCGAAAAAGTGATAAATCATAACTCGATACTTGTTCTCATAGTTTCATGAGTACGATAACAAACGAAGAGTAAACTCATCATCACGCAATAATTACAGACTAGCCGTTGCAAAAATAACGACAAAACATTAGAGGGAGTGTTCATACCTATAAAGACCGTTGTGATACGAGAAATGACACAAAAGACCACTTACAACTCCTGCACACTAGAAAATGTGTCAAATAGCCTCAAATATGACAAAAATGGTCAAAAACTATGATAAATGGCCCAAGAGCATCAAAATATTTGAAAAGGAATGTTCCATTCTATTTATAAATAGAAAAATGGGCCAAAATAGATTTCACTGTTTTATTTGCCAATTTGGGAGGAGAAGTACCAATTTGGAGCCAAAAATTCCTTTGCCGATTCTGGGAGCTATGATCTGCCATTTCGCCAACTGTATGGATCAGGTAGGCCTAAACTTCATCCAACAACTTTCCAGTGGATTAAATTTTGTTTTTAGGTTCATTTTTTGGGTTTTTTGATGAGTTCATGGAGGGCTACTGCGCTCTCGGCTCGTCGCAGTTATCCCTTTCGGGACTTGCGACGAGACCGAGTTATTGCGAGCCTCGAATGGGTGAGGTGCAATGACATCGCACTGTACGCAAACGTACAGTGTGTTAGCGGAGTTGCAAATTCCAAACATAAAAAAAATTCCAAAAAATGGACTTGTGAAGGTTGAAGCGGGACCTAACAGTGTTTAAATGCTCTTCTTGGCAGGTTGCTTGCTAGCCAAAATGGTTTTAGAGTGGTGAGAACAAGAACATGAGATAGAAGATGAACAAGCTGCCAATGATCCACAATGCCTGGATGCCATGAGGAAATGTGGTTTACTCAAGTTCTTTGAGATTCAGGGGATGAGATCCTAGGTCCCGTTGCTATCACACATGCTCCAGAGTTGGGATGCGGCCCAAAAGTATTTCGTGATTGGTGAGCACATCCTCACAATAGATGTTGAGGACATCTATTTTCTCACAGGTTTGTCTCGGAGAGGGGAAACTGTACATCTTACTAGAACACGGGCCAGTGACTGTAGAGTTGATGACATGGTGTCACAGCATTGTATCGCCACTTCTCGACCTTCCAGTGGGAAGATTCTTATCAGGGATGTGGTGAGCTACCTACTGCATACCATATTTCTTACTATCACTAGAGCGGTGGGTAGCCAAGCCACACACATGGCTACTTGGACCCAACTGCTTTATGCAGAGGACTGCATGTCCCCCATGGTTTTCAACTGGTGCGAGGGTCTCCTCGCAAACCTCTGAGATCAGCTAACCAATTGTCGGTGGGGAGAGATCAAGCAGTTTGGTTATGGGTCGATTGTGGTATCGTTCCTCTTGGATCCCTCTCTTGTGCCCATAGGTGGTATTAGATGTCAGGGAGCCTAGAGATCCCCACATGCTCAGATGGGCTGAGGTCATGACTTGTCATGGTGGAGGACCTATAATCAGTTTTGGTCTCGAGTTCTTCAGCTAGCTGGAAGGCCAACTACTCATGGTTGAGGACTTCCCATATAGTGGTACGGATTTCAGAGAGGATCCTGACTTGGTGCTTTCTGAGGGTGCAGCATGGGGTGACATAGGTTAGAACAAAACCCTTGTACTTTTAATTTTTTATATTATATCATTTTTTTTATGCAGTGCTGACAAGTATATAACATGTGTGTGCAGATGTGGGGCCTATACGGCCAGTAGGACTTTCTCTCCTGATGAGGAGAGACAGAGGTGGGGAAGCAATTGTGCCCCCAGGTGCTCATGCTTCCATCGAGGAGATGGAGGAGGTATACAAGAACCTGTCCCAGCTGACAGTGGAGGTTCCTGAGCCAGCGATAGATGACCTGCCGAGACCTATGCAGGCGTTTTGGGGTTGGAGCATCTGTACGATTCAATACCCTACTCCGCAAGGTGGTGAGGACCATGGATTGCTTATTCACTCAGCGACAGTGTGCTGTCTATGCTAGGGGTGGTGTATGGGGCAGGCGTCAGGCCTGATGACACTATTATACTTGTACTGAGAGCTTAGAGGCCTCAGATTTTGTACTACTGAAAGCTATGATGCTTCAGATTTTGTAGAGACTCGCTGAAAGCCATCCTACTTCAGATTTTGTATCGGCACTACTTTTTGAGCAATATATATTTATATACAGACATTATCAACGATTTATACATTATGTGTTTTAAAATGGTGAGTGATGTGATCTTGTTTACATGTTTTCTTTTATACATTATATAATTTACATGTTGTGAATTCTTTTACATATTATGGATATTATGTGTGTGTGATGTACCAATACAGAATGAAGTTGGCCATCGAGTCAACAACTATGTTTAACTCTCGTGGAATGTGCAGGTATTGAATGGATTCAAATTACCTTTCCAGGAGACGTACTCGTCTGAAGAGATGGAGTAAGGTGGGATCATGGATGGCGTAAACTGGGTTAATATGGGAAACCACTAATTGAGAATCCATGTGGATGACAATGTGGTTCATACCCAAGGAAATGGCGTTAGCTAGGGTTCTGATTACTGCCTGATACTTTGTGGAATTGTTCGTCGCAAACCCTAGGCAACTTCCTCCTAAGCTAATGAGCTCACCTGTCGGGGAATATAGTACCCAGGCTGCCGATGCAAGGTTACAGGTATGCCGGTTGGCGCCATCCGCAAATCCATAGCACGTTTCCATCTGCACACGCAAACAGAACATGGTATAAGGAGCGGAAACAAGATCTAAAGACACTCAAAAACAAAAGCGTCACATCACACACAAAAACACAAAAAACACACCATGTACAGTATAAACAAGAAAGTCTAAGTGTAATGAATTTAGGCATAGTATCTCTTCAGGTAAATCCCATTGCGGGGTTCACCCAAAGAGATTCCGTCGTAGTCTTCAAGCTCATAAGCTCCCTTCTCCAAAACATGTTTGACTATGTAAGTTCCATGCCACATGGATTCGAACTTTCCTGCTCCTAGTTTTTAATGCTTCTGGTCATAAGTGAGGACCATGTCACCCTCGTTAAAGATACGAGGTTCAACAGACTTGTCATATTGTGCTTTGATGTGTTTATTGTGTGCTTCATTAGCAAGAGCGTCATCTCAGCGGGACTCGTCCAGTTTTGCTAAGTGTAAGAGACGTTCTTCCTCAGCAGTAGTGTTAGGAAAAAGTTTGAGAGTGAGTTGTAGAGATGGAATTTCGCACTCTATAGGTAGGAAAGCCTCCAATCCATATACCAATTGGAAGGGAGTGAAGCCTGTGGAGGTTTTGACGGAAGTTCTGTAGGCCCATAACGCTAAGAAGGGCATGTTGTGCCAATTGGACTTATGTGTCCCTACCATCCTTTGGACCATAGTTTTAAAGACCTTGTTAATGGCCTCTACCTGTCCATTGGACTGCGGGTAGTAGGGTGTTGAATTTTCATGGTGAAAACCCAACCTATCGCTCAATTCATCAACCATATACTTCTGAAAATGGGAACCATGATCGGTAACAATTTCCTGAGAAACTCCGAACCACGCTATTACATGATTGAACATGAAGAGTTCGGTGGTTTTGTTGTCATTCTGGTATGTAGGCATAGCTTTGGCCCACTTTGTAAAGTAATCCACAGCTACAATTATGTAACTATGCCCCCCGGCTGAGGTAGGCTTACAATTCATAAAGTTGATGCCCCATTTTGCGAAGGGGCCCACGGCAATAACCGAATGTAATGGGGCGGGATGAGTGCGCTTCTTCGTATGGAAGTGTTGGCAAGGAGGACATTTTTTTACGGCCTCGATACAATCTTTGAATATATTAGGCCAAAATTATTCTGTGCACAAAATATTCTAAGTTGTAGCCATCCCAGAGAGGTGACCGCCACATGCCCCAGCATGACAGTCATTGAGAACCCGTTCAGCCTCATCATGAGTGAGACAACGTCAAAGAATTGAATCAACACCACAGCGATACAAAGTATCATTGATGATTAAATAATACTTCGCATGGTGATGTATCTTACGATGGTCGTCACAGGAGAGTTGAGGGTTGAAGCGTTGGGTTTGAGGATACAATAAGATATCTCCATACCATGGGTTAGTCGTACTGATGAGAAACAATGATTCATCTGGAAAGGAGTCATTGTGCTCAACTTCTGCATCAGGATGGGGAAGGTTGCAAATGAGCTCGACAAACACCAAAGACTTCTTTGACTTGGCTTTCTTGAAAAGAAGATCAAATTCTTGCAGTATCATGATCCAGCATGAATACTTGCCCCCAAGCACCTGACGTGTTAGTACATGGTACATGGGGTTCGAGTCGGCGATGATAGTGGTGGTGTGGAGAAAGATATAGTGCCAAAACTTCTAGACGGCGATGACCGCCACGAATGCGAGTTTTTCAAAATGTGAATATCTAGTTTCAGCATCAGCCAGACCCTTACTTGCATAGTATATTACATGTTCCTGGGCGTTTTGATCCTCCTGTACGAAAACCATGGCGATAGTGGTAGCAAAAGCGACGAGATATAAGATGTAATCTCGATAATAATTGGGAGGTTGGAGCACGGGGGCATGCGTGATGGCATGTTTGATACTTTCGAAGGATTTTTGAGCTTGGTCGTCCCAAATGAACAGGACGTCCTTCTTGAACAGTCTCATGTACCCTTGAGTCTTCTCTACAAAATTACAAACAAAATGTATTAAATAAGTTGCCTTCCCTTGGAGACTTTGAAGTTTCATCACATCAGTCGAGGGTGGTAGGTTGATGATGGCCTCCACCTTTAAGGGATCAATGCGGATCCCATCCTTCAAAATGATAAATCCTAAGAGGCGTACGGACTCAACGTAAAAGATACACTTATGAGGATTCAGACGGATATTGTATCGTCTGCATCCGAGGAAAATGGCCGTCAGATGATCAATGTGGAACTCGCGCTGCTTTGAATGAACAGGGAGATCATCCAGGTAAGGTTCCACAAAGTCCTTAATGTCATGGAAGGCATATGACATAGCCCGCTGAAACGTGGTGCTGACATTTTTAAGGCCAAATGGGAGTTTGCGGTATGCAAACGTTCCCCATGGGAAGATGAAAGTCGTCTTATGTTGGTCCGCTGGGTTGATCTCAATTTGGTTGTAACCAGAAAAGCCATCCATAAATGAGAAGATGATGCTTCTGGCACAATTGTCGATAATCTAGTCGATGAAGGGGGTTGGGTAGTTGTCTTTTGGACAATCCCAGTTAAGGTCCTGATAATCAACATATATGCGAATGGTACCCTGCCTTTTGTTCACAGGGATGGTGTTTGAGACCCAATCCATTAATGGGACAGGATAAATAAAACCAGCCTTTAAGAGCTTTTCAATTTCTGCCTTAATTGCCGCAGTCTTTCGGGGGTGTACAGGTCGCAATTTTTGGCGTACAGATTTGATGTTGGGATAGGTTTTTATTTCGTGAGAAACAATTGCGGGGTCTATCCCAGGCATATCCTCATAGGACCAATCAAATACGTCTCGAAATTGCTTGAATAAGGCCGTGCCAGCAACTATTTATTCATGGGAACACTTCTGGCCTATGCGAATGTGTTCCACTATACTAGGTTTCACCGAGATGTCAACCGGGATGGTTGGCTCAATATTGGCCAAGTTGCCCTCCGTGTCCGTAAGACATGTAAGGATGGGGGAATGAGGGAACGGGTATATATCTGGTGAAAAGAGGATGTGGATGTTGTCCTCTATGTACTCCAAAGGAGGAAGAAAAGATGACCTATGGTGGAGATCATCCCACAGACCGTCGTCAAGATTCATAACTTCCATGATGGACTCGTTTGAATGAAAAGTCCAAAGTAAGAGATCAGGTAGAGATGACGTCCGTCATGGAGAACATGATGGAGAGGCCACGGTTAAATGTTCCTCTGGTGAAAGAGGCATTATATTTCCAAGCAGGTGTGTTGTGGCTTCATTTGGTACAAGCCAAACATCAGTAGAGTGAGATAAAATCTCTGTAGAGATCATGTTCACCATAGCAACATGATTATAAGGGTGTGCAGATGGAAAAACGCCCATGAGAGATGAATCTTTCAAAAGGCCAACCCCTACACTCTCATACTGTTTTGACATCTGTCCAATGGAAGGAACATGGTCACCATGATGAGTAGTAGTGTCTGGTGTACAAAAATCTAATTGGTCAATAGTAACAATTCATCCTTGGTGGGGGAATTGTACTATGCAGAAGACTGAAGAGGCTACTGCCTGCATGGTGTAAAACCAATTGCGACCAAGCAAGAGATTATAATCTAATGGGGCTGAGACCACTTCCACGTTAATGGTTATGGTATTTCCACCCAACTCAACTGCAAGACCTTGTAAGATCCCATGAGGTTGAAATCCACGCCCGTCGAATGCTTTCAACGTGGTAGGAGAACAATTCAATTCAGGGGAGCCAATGGCTCTCCAACAGGCAATCGACATGACAGAAATGGAGGCTCCTTCGTCCAAAAAGGTACGATGGACAATCTTCCCAGCAATGTTCACAGAAACTTGGAATGCGAGCTGGTGTGAGAACCTCGACTTAAAGTTGTTAAGTCAGAACATGATGGTATTCGAGGAATCCGGGTCGACTGCACCGATGGTTGCAAAGAGAGTTTTGTGTTGATTAGGACAATTCTGCAAAACTTCTAGCGTAGACATGGCACAAGGATCTTGTGCCAAGTCTTCTATGATATTGTAATTTTGTGCCGCTCGAGCATTGGTATTGAAAACAGCTTTTTGAATCGTGCTCTTGGGAAGTTGCAATATCGAGTCTACGGAGGGCTTCTCAATGGTAAGAGAAGTTGATGGTACAGTGACATCAGTTAAGGATTTGGAATATTTTTCTGCATTACTTCTAGTGGATTCCTTCGAAGGGACCAGTTCGTAAGATCGCGAGTGAGTGTTCAAATTGATCGTCTCATTACGCAGCATGAGAACATGTGCGGTATTGGATGGTTCCCCTTAGGCTGGGGGGGTTTTAGTAATCATCTGCTCGTTCTGAGTAGGAAACAGATCATTGAGGACTGCAGGAGTTGGTTTACCCCTAAGAAACTTTTGTACTTTGTCTCTATGGGGAAATTCTTTGGAGAAATGGTCATCTCCACACAGTAAACAAGGATACTTTAGTTTCCATTTCTGTTTGGTATTGTCAGGATTGCTCTTTCGTTCCTGCTGGGCGGAAGAATTTTTGGGTTTCCCCTTGTTCTTCTTTTTACTGCCAGACTTTTGGGATGAAGCTGATTGAGAAGAATTCACCTCTTCAATTACAGCAAGAGCGGTGGACTTGGTGGTGCTATGGCCAACCAGAGTTGGGTTGGATGATCCAACTGTGCTAGTAACAGGATGGGTGTTAAGGGAACCAATGATTCCATCAGTTTGGAGTCCCTTATGTGGTTTCGCAGGGTCAATAATATCTCGGGGCGCGTCAGGCAGAATGTCAAACAAAGTTTCGGATTGAGTGTAGACTAGGTCTAGCACATGGGCACTTGCGATGACTTGTTCTTCGGTGACAACACCTCACATAGCAACGTCTCTTGCTATGGTAGGGATGACGGATTTTGTGAACCAGTATGCTAGGAGTTGATATGGAATGGGAGCTTTAATGAGACATCGTCTCCTTCATCACTCGTGGATATGATCCAAAATATGAGTGGCAGTATTCTGAGGGAGTAAGGTCAAAAGCTCAGTACTAGTTTCATACCTTATGGGCAGCTGGAAATGTGTCAAAAAGTTCATGGCAAGAGAACCAAAATCAGGAAAAGAGTGGGGTGGCAACTCAATGTACCACTTGGCAATTGAACCAGTGAGAGTCATTTGAAACAATCTAAGATGAATTGAATCGTCCATTAAGGAATTAGATTAACACCATAAGTGGTATGTCATCACGTGGTTTTTAGGGTCTTCACTCGGCTTCCCGTCAAATTTGGGGATATCAAACGGAAGTTTCACCGTAATTGGTGGCCAATTAGATCCGTGGTAAATAGGATCGTTGGTTAGACGGGATAGGTTAGGCAGGTCCAAAGTAGCCAGGAAGGGTATCTGTGGATTAGGCTGTGCGCATTGATAATACAAATAAGGCGTGTAAAGAATAAACTGACCGTAAGGTGTACTAGGAGGAAACTGGCCATAAGGGGGTGTGCCTCCTGAACCGAAAGGGGGTCCGCCACCATAAGGTGGTCCATTCCAATAAGGTGGGGGCCCACCTCCACCACCGAGAGGGGGTGGAGTCTCGATGCCACCACCGGGAGGAGGTGGGGGTCCATAATCGTAATGAGGTGGCCCACCACCGCCTCTACATGGAGGGGCTAGTGGACCTCTGACGCCAGAAGGATGGGGAGTCCACCACCTCCACTGTCAGAAGGATGAGGGTCTGCACCACCACCTCCACCACCATAGTAATTATGTCCTCCACTGCCTCCGCCAGGAGGGGATGGTGGACTACCTCCACCACTCGAAGGGAAATGACCTCCTCCACCATGATAGGATGGTCCCCCATCGCCTCCACTGGGAGGGGGTGGTGGACCATTCCCACCACCATCGGAAGGGTGAGGGATGTTGTAGGTAAAATGAGGTGGGCCTCCACCATGGTTAGGTGGGGGCCTTTAGCCTTCAGCAGAAGGTGGGAGAGGGCCGATCGGGGGTGGTGGTGCTTGTGGGATAGCCGGTTGGGGTCCATGTTGCAACATAGGTTGTTTCCCCCATAGAGTGTATGGATTCCCTAGATAAGGTATCATGTATGGTGCGTTTCCAGGATTAGGTTGGCCTAGCACAGGGTTAACAGAACCTGGATACGCTTGAATCCATGAGGGTTGAGTTACATTGGACGGCCCCCCAACATGATATAATCCCGTGGTGGATGGTATAGCATGTTGGGAAGGTCCATTGGGGATTCCACTGCCTATGTTCTGGTTAGGAAACGAGGGTTTCCCCCTAGCCACAATAGGTTGACCACTATTCACAGGTTGAACCAACGTAGGTTGTTGACTAGCTACTGTAGTAATAACATTACCAATAAGATAATTCATGGGAATGGAATACCCTTCCCTTGAATTCTGAGGTGGGGGAGGAACTGGTAAAGTAACTGTGGTAGTGACAGGTGTGTTGGACTGTTGTTCTTCCACAGATTGGTTCACTTGAGGTGCAGGACTAGATTCTTGTGAGGGTTGACCAGTCTTATTAGCGGTCTCATGGTGGGGTGCTTCAAGTGATCCGAAAGATATCGGATGAACCGGGATGGGTCGGTAAGGGGTTAACGATGGGTCTTGAACCCGTCGTTGGAGACTTGACTTCCGAAACTCTTCATCCATGGAATGAAAGTGAGCTAATTGGTCACGAAAGTAGGCTAAAGTGTTGTCCAGAGTAGTCCTACTGGGTGAGGATGAGATGGCAAAATGAGCCATTGGGTGGTCCATAGAAGATGTCTAGTAAGTTGTTGAAGGACCAACAGCTATGGTAGGGTCATCCTAGGGTCGGTTTATCCATTCCAACGATCCAGGTTCTCCCGGGATGACGGGAGAAAGGTCTTGTGAAGCGGAGGTTTATGCTCCTTCATCCTGCGGGGGATGAGGGGCAAGTGAATCCGGAGGAGTTTGTGGAAACAAAAGTCCTCCAACATTCAAAGTGGGGTTTTCCACTTCAGTAACTACGACCGCGTTACGCTGATCCATTCTTACCCTTGAAATAACCTCGAAATTGAGGGGATATTTGGGTGATAAGTTTAAGATCCTATGGGACCTTCTCCAAGGAAAATCCACTAGAGTGTCAGGATGATCAGCCAGGATGGTTGAAACAACGTTTCTCCTAAGGGTATGCTAAAACAAAAGAAGTCCATAAAAACCTACTCAAACTAAGGAAACAAGCAAACTTATGTAACAGAGTGGATTCAAAAGTATGGAACCTCACAGGATTATCAAGGCATTGCAAACCACGATATACTACAGGGTCCAACAATATGATGCAACAAGGAGGATTGGGACCGTACCCTTTCCTGCATACCCGATTACTTGGACAATACATGTGTGCTAATCTCCCTGAGTGCTGTTCTCGATGTATTGCTTTGCCAAGATGGCCAAATGGTTAACTCAGTTGGTTTTAGGAATCCTAGTGGTGTCTCCCAATATACGCAAGGTACGTAGGAGCTCAAATCCATATTGGTGTTGTCTAATGCACAACCATTCGGAAGGAGACCTTCCGATATACTACCGAGTACGTGATACACCCTTCAATATACGTCGAGTATGGATTATGGTACTTGGTGGGTATGTGAAGGAACTCGATATACCGATAAGTACGTGGAAGACTACAATACCCCCAGGATACAGTGCTGGCAAATAACGACAGCTGCCATGCTTAATGACACCGAAACACGTCTCTAACTTACACACAAGTTGCTAAAAATTTTACCACGTTCTACCGTTAATTTTATCTTGAACGGTTAGGTGAATGCATGAGGTGAGTACATAATTGGAAGCATAATGCAAGCCCTGGCTACATGCATGAAATATTCTTTTCTTTCAATGAATTCTAGCTATGGGAAGGAGAATTTTTTTTCCAATAGTATTACCAAAACAAACTCAATGCAACACAATCCCAATTCAAACAAAACTTGACTATGAAAGTATTCTTTTCCTTTTTGATGAAACACAAAAAATCGCAACACTACTATCCAAATCAAAGTATTTTTCCTTTTCTTTTTCTTTTCAAATCAAAACGAGACTAGGTAATGAATAGAGAGGATTCTGAAATGGAATATGCAAGTTTTTCAATTTCACTTTCAATGGTCTAAAAGCAACAAAAATTAAAAATGCATCTATCTTTCCTTAGCATGGAATCAATTTTGCAAAAATTGAAGCGTTCTTTGAGCCTTTCAAGAAAATGAATGATTCATAATTTGAGAAAAACAAAATAGATCATACATTCATTCAACGTTTCCAAAACACAAACGAGAATTTTCCAATGCACAACAATTTTCTCCAATAATATTCAAGAAATGATGGGAAAGAAGCACTTTTTAATTTTTCAATGGATGCATCAAAGAGTAAAATTGATAACAACTGAGCTTTCAGATCTAAATGACTAAAAAGAAAACACTGCTTGCATCATTAGTTCATTCAGAAAACTCAAGAAAAGACAAGCACTCAACCAAGCTGAAAGACACACTAAACTCAAAATCAAGCAGTAGTAAGCAAACTAAGCAATAAAAGCTCAAAACAAATGTAAATGAGGTCTGGAAGCTGATCTAATGTACTAATCAGATCAGGGATGGAAAGAAAGGAATGCAAGGGTGAACGGATGAAGGTGGAGAGTATCCATCAACCACTACCGGTCTTCAAGCTTGTCCAAAATGGAACCCAAAATCAATCCAAACAAAACCAAACACTGAAAACACAACTCACAAGTGGGATCCCTGGCTGGATATTGCAGCACAGAGAGAGTTCATATAGCAAACCAAAATCCAAACTTTCAAATAGAGAGGGATGCCTGCATGCCAAAATTTGACAAATCGGCGCACTCTGTTCTTGTACCTAGTGCGACGTCGCAGTTTGCATACACGGGAAGTGCGATGATGTTGCAGTTTTCGAATGCAAGGGGTGCGACCAGTATCGAACAGGTAAAGAACAGAGACTCAGAATGACACAATGTCGCTCTGTTTCCACTATCCAGGTGCGACAAGCGAAGTCTAGATTCAAAAATGAATCAGATCTCTCAGCAATGAACCATGGAATGGTTTGAGAATGAGTCGTATGAACTCAGAGGAAGTAGATCAGAGTCTTCAATATGAAGATCTGACAGCGAAATCAACTCCAAGAAGTAAATGGAAAAAAATAAAAGGCTTGAGTCAAGCAATCAACTGAAAATGACTCTCATATTAACAACTACTGACCAAATTCTATACTCCCCAGTATGGTCTCCAGATTTGTTATCGGACAATCCACTCGACTGGACGCGAGCCGGATCTCCCTAGCTCAAAGTGAGTCTAGAACAAATAGAACATACTACCAATGCATTTCCTTGATCTACTTAAGGATCGAGTACTAGATGTATTACCTTTTCATTACTCAATCCTTTCTCCTGAATGTTGATCCACATCTCACCGTCGTCAGATCCAAGCTGCAAGACCTGTCAAGACAAGAAACAAGAGAAACCGGTAAAACAAATCTATACAATATAAGATCTAAGTAAACAGTTAAGTAGGTAAACTACTCAATATCATTGCACACATGAACAATATTGGTGGAAAGCATTTGTATTACTGCAAATAGAGGAGTACATGATAGAGATATAGAACCACAACCAACGCTTAATGCTGTAGCCCTTCTTCGACAAAGCCGATCTCCATATCGTTCCAAGGAAGTATGAGTTCTCCAATAGGTGAGTGGAGATGTTCTAAGAGTGATTTCACCAGCATGTAGATACCATAGTCTTCCTCCTCTTGGGATGGGAGTGAGCTTCATTCATATAGGAGTAAATGGATAGGGTATGGATAGGATAGGTTGAGAGATGGTAGAAGAGGCTTAAGGGATTTCTCCAAAGGTCTAGGAACCGAGTGCCAGCTCTTCCAAGAGGTCAGGGATAGGGTCCCAGGTCAGCAAGCTTCGAGATGGACCTCAAAGAAGATAATTTTTTCCACTTAATTGACTTCATCGCATCCTGTAATGGAGCAAGGTGTGACGTTGCATGTTTCTAGTGTGCAACCTGCGATGACCCTTCAAAACTAAGCACACTTGGGTACAAATCCTCCCAGGATGATTACTTAGTCTAGGTATCTTCAAGGGTGTATACACTGAATCTTATGATGAGTAGATTTTGGGTGTAACAGACATACAAGAGGTGATCTCCTATCTCTTAATTAGACCATTAGATGTTGCAAATCATAATTATATGTGGTTGAGTAATTGCATTATGGGTGAAGTAATGTGCATCCACAATATACATCGAAAGGAGCAAGGTGCATTGTAGAATGCATGTGGGGTCATAAGAGGGGTATCGTATCAATATACTAGGTAGAAATATAAAGGGGTATAAAAAATGCCAATGAAAAATTTGATACATACAATATATAGTGAAAATAAGGGTTTTTTTAAATTGGGAAGGCATATTGGGAGGGGGTTAAAAAAATGATTTTGGAAGGTATTTTCCAATATTTAGTAAAATTAGGGGTATTGTTTCATATGCCATGAATGAATGTGCTATGATAGTAGTTTATTGAGTGAAGCCACCATGGTACTTCCTAAGTTGTCAATTTCATATGTAGACTTAGGAGACTGAAAGTCTTGACTCAACTGAACGTTTGGGGCATGAATCCAGTAGGGAGAGGTTTAATGGATGGGAATCTATGAGTTTGATGGAGGGTGTCATCTTATTGCCACATGCACTTTAAAGAGGAGTGAACTATGATGTTCACTAGATAGACACTTAAGTTTATAAGTGTCATACAAGATATGTTAACGATTAGTCCTAGATATGAGTGTCGAAGAAGTTACTAGACATCGCATCGCAACAATATGCTCCTATGACCTATATATTAGCGTAAATATAACTATTATTAAGTGTTATTAATCAATATTAAGGAACCCTCCTAGGCATTATCGATATTTTAATCTCGACAAAGGAGGCCAGGATGTTATCGTTAATGTATCTAATAGGAAGAAGTTAAGTCTTTGGAGACAATATTATCACCACCTTTAGACTAAGGTGTAAAGGGAAATATAATCTTATAAACAAATTGTCATTATAAATTTATTATAAAAATAGATTTATAATAAATAATTATATATATATATATAGAGAGAGAAAGAGAGAGAGAGAGAGAAAATGGTTCTAAAAATAATATATATATATATATATATATATACATACATATGAATGTATTAGTTGAGAAAGAGATTTCAAAAGTCAAAATAAAACATAACGTTTCTTTCTTTAAACAAAATATTTGCAAGAAACTCTAGAATGAAGATTTAGTTAGGGCTCATGTCTCCTAATAGAGGGTGATGAAATCGTTGAAAGGAACTTTTTTGGGCTAGAGTGAAAACAAGGGGGAGCTCGATGTTGAAGAGGAACCATCAATATATGGTGGAAAAAAAGGGCAGTCCGAAAAAAGTAATAGGGAGGTGCACAACCTCGACGTTATAATGAGAAGATTAGAAATCCATAGGGGGAGACTCTAGGGTCTTGTATTCGTGTGTTTGAGGAGAGAGGATTTTACTGCTTCATGATGCTAGGTAATCCTATCATCTACCAAAAGACTGCGTTGGAAAGGTATGCTCATTTATTTTTAATGTTTCTTGGAAATAAATACTCCTTAGCTGAAGGATGATGGCCTTTGTGGAGGACTGTCTTATCTATAGATGTGATGTTATATATTAAACTCCTTCGTTGATTGATGGCGACCTGTGTAGAGGTCTTGCCTGTAAAATATCATTGCAATTCCTTCGTTGGTAGATAGAAACCTATGTAGGTTTCTGGTTGAGATCGAGTATATGAATTTAGCAGAGTTAAAACCTTAGTATGGTTGGTCTCTCATGGGAGAGCCACACCCTTTTTATGTTGGCAGAGTTAAAAAATGTTAATAGAGGTAAAACCTTAGCAAGGTTGGTCTCTTGTGGGATATCCACACCCCTTTTTCTGTTGGCAGCTTTGACACTTGTTAGCAGAGTTAAAACCTTATTATGGATGGTCTCTCATGGGAGAGCCACCCTAGACTCTCATCAGATTTTTTTCCTATCATTCATTACAAATATGTCGTTCTATGGTTGGCATCTCTTTTAGAGAGCCATGCATTTTGGTTATTATAAAGTTATTGTTTGAAGATGAGCTTCTCACATTAGATATTAAGGTAGGGAATGACCCTTATATTGTATTTTCTTGGCCTGGAACCTTACCATGAGCTAAGTTCAATTCTATATCAAACATTACTATATTATACATATTCTAAAGGAACCCAAAGGACTTATCTCTAAATTTAATCTCTTTTATTGTATACACATCTGTTATCATAATATACCGAACTTAAGCCATTGTGGGTGTATCCCTAGGTTTAAGGTTACCTAATAGTATGTAAATTTATATTGGTGATTTATTATGCATGGATACTTAGTGGATATAAAGTTCCAAGAGTGAAGAGCTCTTTTTGGGAAACTTTGAAATTATTTGAAAAGGTATTTTTAATGTTCTTGGTTTACCCCTCCCTAGTGGATTCGAATTTTCCTAGCTCAGGGGTGGCCTCTCGGTGGGAAAACATATGCCAAACAAAGATTCAGAAGGTTGGGTGGAACAATGTAGTCAATCCTTCACTCGCATAAGTCTACTTGGTTCAGATAAGTATTCTTCTGTTTTCACGTAATTAATGTTAAGACTAAGTTCTAAAGATATATTCTTATTGAATTGTATTAAATGACTTCTGAAATTAATTGATTTTATGTGAATGTTAAAATGGCGGTTTTGTTTAATTAATGTCACTCTTTAATTAAGTTCTTTTAATCCTTTGTATTTAGTATTATATAAATGCATAATTACATTGGATGATAGGAATGTAGTATCTAACTAAGCATTCAATTAAAGTAAAATCATACATCTCAAGCTAAAAGTTACCTTAGAGAACAATGTAAAGTAGAAGTTGATTTTAAAAGAGTAAACCATTTTTGGAGGTAAGAGGTAAAATAATTATTGTATGTTAGCGAGAAATTGAATAAACCTTATTTTGACATTAATATATGCCGTGAAAGGTAATTATAGTATCATTAAGCGTGTAAAATATCAATTAATGAACGTTGTGTACAAGTCTTAGAAGTAATTGTGAAAGAATGTGCTATCATAAGAATATAACTAATAAGTAAGATGTTTTGGAATCCATTTGAAAGATATCAAGAGTTTATACTCGTGACTTAATGGTACCATGAATGATTGTAATATTTGATAATGTGAATTTTAATTTAGTTAGAGTTGTTTGAATTTCATGTTTCTAATGCTTGGATGAGTATCATAAATAATTATATGGCCTTAGAAGATTGATACTATCTAAGAAACTAATGTATGCTACGTGGAGTAGTTAATTGTAAATAAAAGGTAGATATGTTTTCATGTTTATGTTTATTTAGGAGAAATCGTTATATTTCATGCTGATACTAAAATTAATAATGAACTATTATTAATGTAATAATCACTCTAGTTTATTTTAATATATAAGTAAGTACTTATTTAATTCGTAAAGGATTTCTAGAAATGAGGAATAATCATCCTCTTCTTAACTAATAGACAAACTTTACGTTAGTGCGCATACTTATATTAATTGAAAGTCCCTTGTAGGTGAGAACAAGACTATTGAGAGTGAACTTGATATTATGTTCAAACATACATCGAAGTTTACATATTTTAATTACAAAGTGTAATCCATTAATAATCATATCTTCATGTGATGAGACTAACTCACTTGGTTGTTTGAGACCATCTATAAGGAAAAAAAGTATACCCCATTTCCCTAAAAATATATTGTGGAAATATGGTACATTACAAGTCGTATTAGAGCAGAGTAACAACAATGCACCTAAATGGACTAACATATGTACATGTACGTTTTGCACTTTGTGAAGTGTTTGTTATTTGAATGTCAAAAAAATGTGCTTACTTGTCAGCATGCTACAACAAGTATGAGTTAAGATAAAATGGAAAGTATAAAAGGATTACATAGGTTAAATGTGCAGTGTGATAACCTGAGTAGCATGTGAATATCGATTGTTATTCATAGGAAGTAAATATGATAATGATTAAGAAAAGTCCTATGTTTGTAACTAAAATTCAGTCCCACTTAAATCTAGTAATAATGATAAAATTAAGTCTTTAGAAAGATTGCTTAGAATACTAAACTCAAATATTAACAAGTTCACCTTTCTTGACATGTGTTGGAGTATGAGTAGGTATACTATAGAAAAGTATGATTTAGTGAATTACATGAGAATGTTTATTGGTCATAAGGATTTGAGGTAACACTTGATATATATTTTCTACGCATACATGTTAAATTATTGGTTACACTATAGACATATGCATCATAGTTGTAAGTACCAAGGAAGCGTGCAATTGAAACTGAATGAATTATGATGTAGAATGGGAATTACCTAGGCAAAGATATGTTCATGATATTTTTACATGCATAATGTTGTGCAGAAAACAATTTTATGTGTGTCTTGTTGAGGTTATGATAAAAAGGTTAAGTGCCTGTTATATGGCTATTAATACATTGGGTTAAAGATTACCTAAGAGAGCACATGATGTCATAAAATTAGTGGCAACATTAAAATGATTTAAGCTTATAACAAAGTAACTAGGTAGGAATTATACTTAAAGTGAAAGTCAATGAAAGATACATGCAAGTATAGTTACGACTATGTTTGTCGACAAAGTAATGCATTAGGAATTATGCATAAGAACATCTTGTTGCATCAAAAGTTTATGTGCACTCAAATAGGAACTTGTTGTATTTTATGTCTTGATTTATGTTGACAAACATATTATGATGTAAATGACTTCTGGCAAGAAATTGCGAGTGAAGCATGCAGGTGCACAAAGGTGCAACAAGCTTCACCAAGTTTACATAAATGGAAATTGGTAAGGTAATCGAAAGAAAAAGATAAATTCCTCGGTGTAAGAGTTAACTACTAGAATGCACATGTTTCCTTAATTATTCTGAAAAAAGAATAGTAGGATTCTATTAAAAATTGATCAAAATGATAGTCAATGGCATGGTAGATTTGAATTCCAATTGAAATATTTGAAAGATGTAGATGTAACATTTTTTTTAAAATTGTTAAATTAAATTAGATGGCATATTTATGCTAAGGAAATTTATTTAGGAAAGGATAAAATGTGTAATTCGAAAGAATTAAATGTGTTGTTATGAATTATACATCCTTTGTGAAATATTAGAAGCATAAAAAATATGAAATTATAATATAATGCTTAGAAGTTTAAAATGTTGAATGTATGTTCTAGAAAAATAATTATGAAATGATCAATAGACATAGTAGAAGTTATTGCATTAAAATGCGTGAATGATATATTATAAAAGATAAACCTGGAATGTTATATGTGGTAATGTGCACTTGGTCAAGTGAGCCCATGGTTGTTTATAAAACAACAAGATAGTCAAATTGATAAATAGAGAGAGAATATTTCTTTTAAATACCATATTATATGTCTTTATGAATGACATTATTTTGCAGTAACTGCAAGGAATAAGCTATAGCAATTGCAATATAAAATGTAGAGGTCTTGGATGACTTAGTACATTGATTTTATTTTGAGTTGAAGGAATCGAGAACATCAAGACTATAATATATTCATCATGTTGATTTGATTTTGAGTCAGAGGACTCTGGAGCATCAGTACGGTTACATTAACTCAATGTTGATTTGGGAAAAACTATGGAACATTGAGTACATTTAGTGATGTCATGATTATGATATTTCATTTGTTCAATGTTATTCTTTAAAAAAATGTTAATATATGTCATTGTGACTGATAGTTATTTGAGGTTATTGCAGGTAATGAGCTATTGCAGTTCCAATAAGACCATAACTTCATAACTGAATATGAATGTATGGAATCTCCAAGAAGAAGATTAAACTTAATGAAACTAAATACTAATTAGATAAAGAGTTATGAAACTTTTGAGCTAATCACGGGGGACTCCCTGGGTTATAATGATCTTAAAATTTTAAGAAACCTTACTACACTAAACAAATGTCTTAAGACACAATATCAACTAATAAAAAGGAAGAAGAAAATGGATAATAAAAATGTGGATAAGAAAGAGAAACCTGAGTTGTGTGTTGATATTGTTGGCTCTGGAGCACATAAACTATTTAGACTCATTATGATATTTGATTTTGTTGTTGGGATTGTTGGATCTGGAGCACCTCATACTTTCTCTAAAAACAAAAGAGAGATAGAAAACCCCTGAATTTGAAAAGAGATTTCAGGCTCTGTAATATTTGACCACTCAGAAAAATTAGAGCTTTTAGGCCCTGAGATCTTACAAGATCTGTAATATTTAAGTTTCCAGGATCTGTGGTATTTGAGTTTCCAGAATCCGTAATATTTGAGCTCCTAGGCTCTAAGAGATTTTAGTCTCTTTGCAATAAATACTCCCGAGAGCTATAAAAATTTGATGAAGGGTATATTCCTCGTGTTGGATGAACAAGATATATAAAGGTTGGAGAGGATTGCATGTGAACTAGTGGTTCCGTGAGGAAATGACCCTCATGTATATAAATGTCAAAAATTTTGAAGGAAGATTTCAACCAAAAAAATGCTTGGAAAATCAATGCCATACAAGAGGTATGTGTGTGAATAATATTTTTGGTATTTTATGGACCATGATATGATGAAGGTTGAAGCATTGGATGCAAACTTATATATGAGGTGAATCTTCGTGTGACTAATGTGATAAAAGGATTGTTTATATGTACATTGGTAGTGCTTTTTAACTAGTATAAGTTTCATAATATGTGAGAAAATTATGATTATGCACATATTATGTTAGTTTGATATTATTACTTATGTTGCGAAGCAAAGTGGAAATAATTAAAGGTACTTGAGAAGAAACACCACCATATCAGAGGTATGGATGTAAAAGTTGAATATGGAAAAGTTATGTTCCATGAGATACAAATGCATGGATTATTCTATTTTAGATCATGAATTTTATACATGTCATGTATGATTAACAATGTTGTAGGTGCATCTGGAAAATAAGACTAAACCTTAAAAGGATGTTATGAAAAGAAACAACAGTATGTTGCAAAAAGAAATTACTAGTTATGCTTCAATTGATTTGCAAATTTATGTTTATGCATATGGTTATGATAAACATTGCAAATACCTCGTAATGTTTTGGTAAAGAGCAAGTTGTAAAAAGAAAAAAATCACAGGGATATTAGAAAATATGTGAAAGTAAGCAAGAATAACTAAAGATTTCATGAAAAATTCAAGATATAGTTTGAACAGTGCACAAACAATGAGGGCGGTGTACTTGTAAGGGGGGAGGATGTACCATCCCCTATGCTACCTTGATTCTTATACAAAGGAAAATAGAAAGGTAAATGTGTAATGTGCAACTTTCTATCGAAAAGATCATGGTCGACAAAATCACTGTAAGTAATTGTTGCGTACTTCATAAGTTGTGAATTTCATATGTAGACTTACAAGACTGAAAGGATTGACTCAATTGAATATTGGGGCATGAATCCACCAGGGAGAGGTTTAATGGCTAGGAAGCCATGAGTTTGATGACGAGTGTCATCTTAGTGCCACATGAACTTTAAAGAGGATTGAACTGTGATGTTCACTGGACAGACACTTAAGTTTATAAGTGTTATAAAAGTTATGTTAACGGTTAGTCCTAGATAGGAGCGTCAAAGAAGTTACTAGTCTTCGCAAAGAAACAAAATTCTCCTATGACCTATATATTAGCATAAAGATAACTATTATTAAGTGTTATTAAGTAATATTAAGGAACCCTCCTAGGAATCATCGATAATTTAATCCTGGCAAAGGAGGCCAAAATGTTATCGTTAATATCTCTAATAGGAAGAAGTTACGTCTTCAGAGACAATATTATCATCATCTTGCGACTAAGGTGTAAAGGGAAATATAATCTTATAAACAAATTAATGATTATAAATTTATTATACAAATAGATTTATAATAAATAAATATATATAATGTTGTATGTACAATAATATTACTTTTTTTATATTATGGCAAGATATGCCATTTAGTATCCCAAAGAAGTAATATTAATTTCAGAAAATGTACATACAAATATATATTACATAAGGGCTAGTGCAATCTAATGTTGTGCACTCATGACACGTTAGTTGCAATGGATCTTTGGAAAAACAAAAATCTGAACATCAAAAATCAATATTAGAGCTACCTACACAACTTTTTGGAATATGGCGTAAGAAGATGAAACATAGACAATCGGATTACCTTCCAGAATATATAACTATTATTTATGCAAATTAAGTATAACTCCCCAAAAATAGTGTTCTCCTAAGGTTGGTATGTTATTTTTTTAAGAAAACATAATGAATATGTTTGCGTTGGGCCCTGCATCTGGTATGCAAATGGTGGAATTTTGTGAAAACAATTATATAGAGTCATAGCTAACATGCCATTCTAGTACAGTGCTATTTTTCCATATTTATTTATGCTATTTTTTTTTAATTAAGGAAGTCAGCGAAGCCCTAAAATGACTAGGTCGAGCATTGGGCCCCGACATCATGGTGTTAACATAATCAATGAATGTTTTTTTTTTAGGATGTAGGTCTTTGTGTGTACTTGTGCGGGTTCTTTTCCGTTTTCAAAATAGGTGAGCCAATCAAAAGCTATAGACGGAAGAAATAACCTACTTTTTCTGTAAGATTGGCGTTAGTCCAATTAAAATTAAATTAAAAATAGAAAAAAATAGATTTAATAAAAAATTAAATATTCGGAATCTACACACAGATTTCTACAAGTGTGAAATTTCATTAGCAGTGAACAAGTGTAGCATTCTCTCTCTCCCTCTTATCTCCATCTCCCTAACCATAACCATCGTCCTCTCTCTCTCACTCATCCCATCTCTTCCTAAGCCTCCTCCTACCCTTCCCCACTCTCTCACTATCTCCTTAACCATGCTCCCCTCTCCCCCAAACCCTCACCTTCTCACTCTCTCTCTACTTAACCCTCCTCCCCTTTTTCTCTCCTCTATTTCCCTGAGTCTCTTTCTCTCTCTCTCACTACAAGTGAAAGACCTTGTAGCAAATTTTTCTCACAAATTGGCCTTTTATACTGCCCCCAAACCAATGCTCAAGGATTTATTAAGAAGTGTAGGGAGGAGGAGGATGAATTGTCCTTCAAGAAATCCTAGGGGATTATTGATAGAGAAGACAAATACAAGAAAAGGAGGATTAATAGATCTCATTTCACTGACATAAATGTCGCCTTCATCATGGGTGACAAGATCCCCGATGTTGCTAAAGGGACTTATGTTGATATAATGCAACAGAGGCCCTCAAAAGGGAAAAGGAAGAAACCCTAAGGCTATTTGTGAATAAGCAGGTCGAGAAGAGGATGAACATAAGGTGAAGGATAAAGATGGGATCACTCAGGCCCCGATGGCGCAGCTTTCCTGGAAGTGAAGGAATCGATGGGACCAAGCTCAAGATTAGGACAATGCTGGGAAGAAGGCAGAGGCTTCGTTGGACTAGGATGCCCCCGATGCCACTCATTGGATTAGCAGGTGGGATGGTACACCTACTGTATGAAGGATGAATAGTGATGTGACTTTGGGCATTGATTGGAGTAACATATCAACATGTGGGATGCTACACCGACCCCAGAAAGGGTTAACAGTGATACGACTCCTAAGTATCTACCAAGTGAATAACGACTCAAATAGAAGATGAAATGGTTCCTTGGTAAGAATGTAAACCTAAAACGCTGGAAGCTAAATGATATTGATATATGTTGGAATTCCTCTAGGCATGTGAAATATGTAAATGTTTTATGTAAGGAGGGATAGGAGGAAGAATCCATAGAATGGAGTAAAGGAGCAGCAATGTAAAGATGAGAAGTAGAGCCATAGCAGTTATGTTTGGTTCTCAATTATGCCAATGTATAAGTTGGGTTTGAAGTAGTAGTGCATGGCCCTATTGATGTGATTTGGAGAGGCATGAGTAATGAATAAAAAATTTCATACATTTCCTTATTCTTGTTAGTTGCACAATGTTTGTATTTATTATGCGTCTCTATGCTTGTATAGATTGAATTTGTTGTTGGTTCAATGGCAGTTTTGTTGTCTATCTCTGTAGTAGCTTATTTGCTACATTACCCCCCCTCTCTCCCTCTCTCTCTCTCTCCTTAACTATCTCTCTCTCTCTCTCTCTCTCTCTCTCTCTCTCTCTCTCTCTCTCTCTCTTTCACACACACAAAAACAGAGAACATGTCACCCTACCCCGCCCATAACGTTCAAGCATCTTGTACCTCAACCCACCACATAGAGGGTGAGCGAATCCATTGTATTCCTTTTAGTAAGGATATACATTTTTGTCAGAATCTATTTATCTCTCTCTCTCTCTCTCTCTCTCTCTCTCTCTCTCTCTCTCTCTCCCCCCTTAACCTTCCCCTGCCTATCTCTCTAACCCTTATGTCCCATCTCACTCTTTATCATTATTGGGTAAACCTTCTCTCTCTGTACTGCACAAAAACCTACAAAGAAATCATACAAGGGGATCATGTGTTGGTTTGAGGACTTGTTAAAGGCTCTTACACGTTAGAATATTCAACAATATCATTATGTATTTCGTTACTCGGCCATGTTTGAGGCCCTATGGCCCATATTTTGTGTTAAAAACACCTGTATCCAAATTTCATGCAAAAGAATTCTTAGAGTCGATTGTTTGTGTTGTGGTTTACAAGAATTGCTCATGGTGATTGAGCTCGAGAAGTAGTGTTTATGGCCTAAGGCCCAAATGATATTGCTCTCCCCCCCCCATCTCTCTCTCTCTCCTTAACCCTCCTATCTCTCTCTCTCTCACATAGACACAAAGAACACCTAACCATACCAAACCCATAACGATTGAGCAACTTGTACCTCAATCAACCATAGAGAGGGTGAGGAAATCCATTGTATGTCTTTCAGTAACTATAGAAATTTTGGTCTCTCTCTCTCTCTCTTTGACACACAAACACACACATAATATATATATCTCTCTCTCCCTTTAAAATTCCCCCCCCTCTCGCTCTAACCCTCTTCACCCATCTCACTCTATCATTATTTGGTAAACCTCCTCTATCTGTAGTGCATAGATCCCCACTCGTGACACCCGTATCCTATTTAAAGGCCTATAAAGAACTCGTACAAGGGGTATACCATTTGATATATCCATGGTCCCATGTGGTGTTCTAAGGATGTGCTCATGGTGCTTAAACTTGAGAATCTATGCTTAGGGCCCAAGTTTGTTGTTTTCCTCCCCCAACCATGCTAGAGGGATAGAGGCTCTTGTTTCATTACCACAACCATGGTCAAGGCATGAAGACCCATCCACAGTGCACAAACCATATTAATGGCACCCATATCTAAATCCCACTCCAAATACTCCCTAATGAGGGCTCATGTGGTTTCTAGGTGGTTTTTATGCTTCACGAACTCAAAAATGTTCAATTAAGGTTTAAACCCCATGTTTCACCCTTCATCGTGTTTAGGTGTCAAAACCCATTTCTAGTGCACAATACTTATGCATGGCCCTTATATCCCACTTGGATGCCTACAAAGAACCCTTACAAAAGACTCTTGTGTTGGTCCATGGACTCAAAGCAACTAAGTCCAAGAAGTTTCAACAATATCTTGAGGCACTTAAAGTTTCCTTCCTTGACCATGGTCAAGGGTCCACAACCCATATATTTTAAGAAAAACCTTCTATTGGCATCCATATGAAAATTTGATTGTAAAGACCCCTTAGAGAGGGTCCATGCCATTATTTACACATGTTGTTGATGGCTATTGAACCTAAGAGACTATGTTTAATCCCTCGGGATGAAGTGTTTTCCTCCCCAAAACAATGGCAGTTGAGCTTGAAAAGGTTAATTTATGGTTGAAGCCCTTTGTTCCCCCTAGGCATGTTTAGGCCTATAGACACATTCCCAATTCACGAAACCTACTCATATTGAATCTATCCCACTCACATACTAAACAAAACTATCCACAACCTTGACAAACATTCTCGGTGTGGGTCAAAGACATAATCTTGTTTAAGGCATGCGATGTACCCTAATCATTGTATATGTATCCCTCTACATTTTCTATAGATACCCCACAAGGGTTATGTTTGGTGGTTTGAAGATGCATTCAACATCATTTCCTAAAAATCTTCGTGATTTATAGGTGTTGTTCATGGTGCTTGAGTTTGAGAAGCTTCATTTAAGGCATGAGGAGCTTCCTATTGTCCCTGGACCTTGGTCAGACCTTGAGACCCATTTTTGGTTCACAACTAACCTATTCATGGCACACATAACACACTTGAAGTTGACTAATACCCTATAGATTTCATATGTGGTGGTTCAGTGACTCATTCATGGTGTTTGTGTGTAAGAAGCAAGAGTTAGTGTTGAAGGCTCTTGTTTCCCTCAACTAGCCATGGTTAAGGAGCCAAGATAAATCCTTGATGCCCAAGACATCATAATGGAAGCCATATTAAATTCATATGAAAAAGACTCCTTGTATAGGGCTAGTGTCATGGTTTCTATGTGTTATTGACGATGCTTGAGCTCAAGAAGTTTCAACTAAGGCTCAAGTGGAATTCAATTGAGCTCAATATACTTCAATAAGATCTCGAGGAACTTGTTTTCATTCTTTGATGATGTTCAAGGATTTGCAACTTATACATGGTATTGCATGGTAGTCCAAGGATGCATTCATTGCATTTGATCTTGAAAAAATATGTTTAGGGTCTAAGATTGTTATTTCCCTCCATAGACCATGGTCAAGGGATTGAGGCTATTTTTTTTCTAGCAAAACTAGGGTTAAGGGCCCACGAACAATCCACAGTGTGTAAAGCATGTAAATGATAATCTATATTGGACAACCAATGGCGTCCATATGCCTAAGAATAAAATATTAGTGATAAAGGCTCTTGTTTAATACTCGTACATGATTCCAAGACATTGTAATGACACTTGAATTCAACTTTGATGCCAAAGACACCTTACAGAGGGCTCACATTATGGCTTTTAGGTTTTATTCATGGCACTTGAGGTTGAGAGGGTCATTTAGGGATTAAATCCCTTGTTTCAATTTACAAAACCTACTAATGGCTCATGTATCCCACTGTTGTGACCGCAACACCCCCTAGGGAAAATCAAGGGGCCCCTTACAATTGTTTTGAAAGTTGGACTCACGAGAGGTCTTTTTTGTATTATTTCCTTACTCGGATATTTTTGAGGCCCTATGGCCCATATTTGGTGTGAAAAACACCCATATCCAAATGATTTAGGGCGTAGGGACCAAATCATTTCATCCCCATATCGTAGTTCCTGAGCTATGAAACGTTCATTTAGGTCTCAATCCTCTTCTTTCACCCTCTAAGCATGTTTTGTTACGAACCCATGCTAACCCTTCTATTTACTTTGTTAGTATATTGTTGTTGGATGCATATGATTTGTAAGTCGTCGCGTAGTATTTGTTGATCCGTAGTTTGCAGTATTGTTGTTGGATGCATATGCTTTGTAAGTCGTCCCATAGTAATTTTTTATCCATAGTTTGTATTGGCCCATGGTTTGTATTGGCACATGGTATTGACCCATGGTACTGGTGCCTAGACTTAGTATATAAGTTTGTGTTGAGACCAATTAAGGTACCGTGAAGTTATTTGTATTGAGCTTGCTCAAAGGAGGTTGCCCCTTCGAAGTGGCCTGCGATCAATAAAGCGATTCTGAGTTTTGTTATTTCTGCTATCTCATGTATTCTCATTAATTAATTGTTGGAGGTTCTTCACATTTGGTATCAGAGCACTTTCTTGGGATTGCTGGGTGAAATTTCTGCCATTTTTTTTTCGCATCTGTTGCAGGTTCGAATCTGGGAATAATCTCTATCCGCTTAACTGTGGAAAGTACTTGGGAATAATCCCTAAATTGCATTGTGAGGAGTACCACAGGAACCCCGAAGTAGCTGGCCCATTGAGAGGGACCTGTCAGCAAAAAGGGCAACAACCCATACCTGATTGACTAGTTCCCACCTGTGAGGTAAACCAAGAGTTGTAGTTTGTGGCAAAGCGGTTATCAATTTTACCTGAGCCGTGGAGTCAAGGGTGCTGCCCCAATATGCAAGTCGTCAGACATCATTGGTGGCCGAGTGAATCCCCTGAACTGATAGGAAGCCGAACATACCTGGGGTCCATATCTATTTTCAGCTGCACTATTGCCGATCACTTCCACACCGTTTCAGATCCATTTTGAAAGCCGGTTCCGATCTAGCCATTTCAGATCCATTCTAAAAGTCATTTCAGATCCATCCATTTTCAATCCACTCCGAGTTGTTCCAGATCCAGCCGTTCCAGATCCAACCATTTTCGATCTATTCCAAGCCGTTCCAAATCCTGTATTTTCCAATCTATTGTGAAAGTCGTTTCAAATCCTTGTTTTAACTCTGTTTTCTCTGAAACTTCACTGAAACCCCTGCAATCCCATTCTGCATATTTCATTTCTGAGGACCCTATCCCAAATTCCACTTCCTAAGAGCATAAATCCCACATTTTTCAATTTTTAGGGTTTCCATAACTCCTTCGATTTTCACCCATTCGCCTTCAAATTTTGCCCCCGTGTTCATTCCCTATTTCTGCTTATTTTTCCCTCTCTAACAACTTTTCCTATTCTTTCACCCCGCTTCTGAAATCCTCATTTTCTGCTTCCCTATCCATTCCAAAGTGTCCAAAATCTACTCAAACCCCAATTACCCATCCATGTTTTTCCCAAATCCAAATTTCTCTTTACTAAATAAGATTATGTTTGTATTTTTCTACCCATTCACAAAACACAAAACAAAAAACTCCTGGTTATGGTTGTCACCCGCGCAGGAGAAAAAACCATGGAGGAAGCACTTGCAGCCATCCAAAACAAACTCCAGGATCTGGATGAAAAATTTCTCAGCCTCCATCTTGAGCATTCAGCCATGAACAACAAACGATAGTCCGATTCTTCATCAGACAATGGGTTCTCTTCTTCCAGCAATTTCCATGGTCCAAAGCTTGATTTTCCTCGCTTCAATGGTACCGATCCAACTGGATAGATCTATCGTACATAACATTATTTTAGTCTGCATAATACTTTTGATGTCCAAAAAGTTCCACTTGCATCCTTTCATTTGGAACAGGAAGCCCTTCAATGGTACCATTCGTACATCAAGGCTCATGACGCGCCAAAATGGACAGATTTTTTCCAACTCCTTTTGCAACAATTAGGTCCAAGTGCTTTTGATGAATTCACTGTAGCACTCACTAAACTTTGTCAAATTGGCATTGTGAGAGAGTATCATACAAAATTTGAAAAACTAGCCAATCACACAGAAGGATTGTCTGAAGACTTCTACATGAGTTGTTTTATCAGTGGTATTAAGGATGAAATCTACTTAGAGGTCAAAATGTTCTGTCCCAACACAATGATGGAAGCCCTGGGGTTGGCTAAGTTGGTAGAAGACAAGATTGCAGCCCAACAACGCTCCAAACCCACTTTTGTTCCCTTTTGAAATATGTGTTCTCAACGACCTCCCATCCCACCAAATCCTCGACCAAATCCTATCAAGCATTTGTCTGAAATAGAGATGCAGGGACGCAGAGAAAATGGGCTTTGTTATAATTATGATGAGAAATTCACTCAAAGACATAGATGTGTTCAGCAAAAGCTCTATCTCTTGGATGTGGATTCTCTGCCTGCCTCTGAAATTGGTGAAGAAGCTCCAGATACAATGGTTCATCAGGTCGACATTCTGGAGCCGCCTATTGACCCTCCATCTTAGGAAGACCACCCAAATATATCTCTCCATGCTTTAGCTGGAATCACCACCCCCCAAACAATGTGGGTCAGGGGTTACTTCAAGAAGCTTCCTCTTACAATACTCATTGATTCTAGTAGCACTCATAACTTCATTGACCCTCGGATCGCCGAACAGGCTGATTGTTTTGTCCATCCTTGCTCCAACTTTGAAGTCATGGTTGTCAATGGGGCCACCTTACCTTGCAAGGGGGAGTATCACAATGTGCATATCTTTCTGGAAGATTATAACCTGCACTCTAACATGTTTTCCTTCTCCCTAGGAGGATGTGATGTGGTTTTGGGCGTTCAATGGTTACGCACACTTGGCCCCATCTTATGTGATTTTGTTGAACTTTGGATGCAGTTTTCAGTCAATGGGAAACAACACAAATTTACAGGCTTACAACCAAGGTCTCTTCGCATCATCAGTTCACATTGGCTGCAAAAGATACTTAAGAAGAATTCACATGGTGTCATTGCTCAACTCCATTCCATTCAGAGGCACCCTTCAATGGTCTCCACTCCTTCCCTGGATGGATATGCAGGTGTATTTGCTAAACCAGTGGGCTTGTCGCCTTCAAGAGACTATTCCGGTAAAAATTTAGCCGCATCTACATCTGAGCATGAAATGTTGGCTATTATGCATGTTGTATAGAAGTGGCAGCCATACCTATTAACGAATTATTTATGAATCAAGACTAATCTCCAGAGTCTGGAAAATATCCTGGAACAACAGGTCTCCTCCCTGGCACACCTGAAATGGGTTATCCAACTCATGGGTTATGCCTATGCGATCACTTACAAGAAGGGTAAAGATAATATGGTGGCAGATGCTCCTTCTCGCACATTTAATGACCCAGATTCTCTTACAACTATTTCTCTTCTTGTTCCAAATTGGTTGCAATATGTTCAACAGGGCTATCTCTTCTATGAACTCCATGCTTCTTCATCGGCAGGGAACTCTGGGTTCCTCACAACGTATGACCGGGGAACAATATAACTTCTTTTGGAAGGGACTGAAAATGACAATTCAACAGATGGCGGTTGATTGTGATACTTCCCAGGTCAACAAGGGTGAAATGACACTCCTTTCGGGACTGCTCGAACCCTTGCCCATCCCTACACAGATTTGGACAACTATTTCTATGGATTTCCTAGAAGCCTTCTGGTGTTACAATACCACAACTAAAAGGACACCATATGAAGCAGTCTATGGACATGCACCACCAGTTCTTCTTCCCTACACCCTCAGCAGCTCCCTCGTTCAGGAAATTGACTCAATTCTTTGAAACCACGATCAGATTCTTTTTATTTTGTAGGACAATCTTCATATGGAAAGAATTCAACTGAAACAACAAGCCGATCAACACTGTTCTGAGTGCACTTTTCACACAGCTGATATGGTTCTTATTTGTCTACAACCTTCCAAGCAATCCTTCCTGAAACTAAAAAGGCGTCAGTGGCCCGGGATGCAACTCAAGAATGCTACCGGGGAACCACTCCTTTAGATTCTACATCAATTTCCACATCTCAAGATTTGAGGACAAAGCTTTTTCTAAGTGAGAGGGGATGTTAAGAACCCATGCCAACCCTTCTATTTACTTTGTTAGTATATTGTTATTGGATGCATATGCTTTGTAAGTCATTCTACAGTATTCGTTGATCCATAGTTTGCATTATTGTTGTTGGATGCATATGATTTGTAAGTCATCCCATAGTAATTGTTGATCCATAGTTTGTATTGGCCCATGGTTTGTATTGGCACATGGTATTATCACCTAGACTTCATATATAAGTTTGTGTTGAGACCAATGAAGGTACCATGAAGTTATTTGTATTGAGCTTGCTCAAAGGAGGTTTCCCCCTTGAAGTGGCCTACGATCAATAAAGCAATTCTGAGTTCTGTTATTTCTGCTATCTCATGTATTCTCATTAATTAATTGTTGCAGGTTCTTCACATGTTTACATTTCAAATCCTCTGTGGCATTGCACCGGGTACGAACCATGCATGTATGACATGGGATGATATTTCTCCCCTCTTAACCCCATGATCTATTTCTCTATATCTCTCCCATATCCCATCTCTCTATATTTTTCTCTCTCTCTCACCCTCCTTTCTCTCTATCTCTCTCTACCTCTCACTCTCCCTAAAGCACTATATCCCTTAATCCCTAAACCGTTGAACCATTCAACCTGTAATCCCACAACCCTAACTCCTAAACAACCTAACTAATAATCCTTAAAGTACAAATACTAAGACCTTAAACCTTAAGTCTTAAATGCTTAAATATCTAGAAGCCTTAAACCCCCTCTCTTTAGCCATCCATTTATCCACTTTTGAAGTATAGTCCAATGTATGCAAAATATTCATGAAGTATTGAACATTTGGCATTAAATGGGGTAAACATTGGTGAATTAATGGTGTAAAATTTATGCAAGGGTGCATGCATGTGTTTTAGCACATACGCGCTAATGACGTGTACGTGCTAAAAACGCGCGCATGTGATTATAAACACACATGCACGCTCCTACTGCTATTTAAAAAAAAAGAGTTTTTTGTTCCCGGGAATGCTACCAAAAACACAGGATTTTCACTCAGTTCACGGGTTTAAGCTCTTACAGGTTGCAAATTGGCTCACATTAATTGATCTTTTGGACACTCATTCATCTATTGGACACAAAATCACTCTTGGAATCTAACAAACATATTTAGCAGTCTTGGAATAAAGTGGATACATTCAAGCTACCAGTTTCCATTGCAAGTAGAGATCATTTCAATAGGTATGGTGAATTATAAATAATTGTTTTCATTCACAAGATTTGAGATTCTCCCATGCCTTTTGTTAGGAACCCATGTCAACCCTTCTCTTTACTTTGTTAGTATATTGTCGTTGGACGCATATGCTTTGGTAAGTCATCCCATAGTATTATATGTTCCATGGTATTGATCCATAGTTTGTATTATCCCATAGTATTATATGTTCCATAGTATTGATGCATAGTATTGGACGCATATGCTTTGTAAGTTGTCTCGTAGTATTATATGTTCCATGGTATTGATCCATAGTATTGAAAGCATAGACTTAGTGTATAAGTATGTGTTGAGGCCAATGAAGGCATCCATGAGTTATTTGTATTGAGCTTGCTCAAAGGAGGTTGCCCCCTCGAAGTGGCTCGCAATCAATAAATTTCCTCTGTGTTTTTCTATTTTTGATATATCGCGCATTTTCATCATTTAATTGTTGGAGGTTCCTCACATCTGGTATCAGATCACTTTCTTGGGCTCGTTGGGTGGAATTTCTGCCAATTTGTTTTTCGCATCTATATTGTTCCTTAAAATTGCATGTTTGGATCTGGGAATAATCACTATCCGCTTAACTGTGGGAAGTACTTGGGAATATCCATAAAATTCATTGTGATTAGTACCACAGGAACCCCAAAGTAGCTGACCCGTTGAGAGGACCTTCCAGCGAAAATCAAAACGACCCCTACCTGATTGATTAGTTCCCACATGTGAGGTAAACCAAGAGCTTTCGTTTGTGGAAAGGTTGTTATCAATTTTACCTAAGCCTTGGAGTGAGGGGTATTGCCCCAATATGAAAGTCGTCAGACAACATTGGTGGCCGAGTGAACCCCCTGAACCGTTAGGAATTCGAGCATACCTTGGGTCCATATCTATTTCTAGTGGATAAATTGCAGATTACATCTATCTGGATCTGTTGGAGATCGATTCCGAGCTGTTGCAGATCCATTCCGAAAAAAATAAAAAATAAAAAATAAAAAAATTCTTTGCTTTAACTCCAATTCCCTTGAAAATTCACTTACACCCCTGCAATCCCATTATGCATATTTCATTCCTAAGGGCCCTATCCCAAATTTCACTTCCCGAAGTCAGAAATCCCACATCTGTCTACTTTTAGGGTTTTCCATAACTTCTTTGATTTTCACCCAATCGCCTTCAAATTTTGCCACAGTGTTTATTTCCTATTTCTACTTCTTTGTCCCTCTTCAGAAATTTTTTTTATTCTTCCACCCCGCTCCTGAACTTCTCATTTTATGCTTACGTGTCCATAAAAAACTATCCAAAACCTAGTCAAACCCCAATTAACCATCAGATTTTTTCCTGAATCAAAATTTTCCTTTACTAAAGAAGTTTCTGGTTTTTTTTCTACCCATTACCGAAAAAAAAAATCCTAGTTATGGTTGTCACCCGCGGAGGAGCAAAAAACATGGAGGAATAACTTGCAGCGCTCAAGACCAAAATTCAAGGTCTGGATAAAACAATTCTTGACCTCCATCTTCAGCCTTCAACCATGAACAATAGATGACAACCCGAGTCTTCTGTAGACCCTGGGTTCTCTTGTTCTAGCACTTTTCATGGGCCGAAGCTTGATTTTCCTTGCTTCAATTGTGATGATCCGACTAGATGGTTATACCAGGAAGAACAATATTTCAGTCTGCATAATACTTTTGATATCAACAAAGTTCCACTTGCATCATTTCATTTGGAACATGAAGCCCTTCAATGTTTCCATTGGTACATCAAGGCTCAAGCTGAGCCAAAATGGAAAGATTTTTTTCAACTCCATTTGCAATGATTTGGTCCTAGGGATTTTCACGAATTCACATGATCACTCACTAAACTTCACCAAATTGGCACTGTGAGAGAGTATGAGACCGAATTTGAGAAAATAGGCAATCACACAGAAGGATTGTCTAATGAATTCTATAGGAGTTGTTTTGTCAGTGGTCTGAAAGATGCAATCCGATTTGAGGTTAAAATGTTCTGTCCCAACACAATGTAGGAAGTCTTAGGGTTGGCTAAGTTGGCATAGGAAACGATCGCATTCCAACAACACTCCATATCCACTTTTGTTCCATTTAGAAATATGATTTCCCAACGACCTCCCATCACACCAGCTCCTCGACCAACTCGTATCAAACATTTTTCTGAAGAAAATACATGGCCACGTAGAGAAAAAGAGATTTGTTATAATTGTGATGATAAATTCACTTGGGGACATAGATGTGTTGAGAAAAATATCTATCTCTTAGATGTGGATTCTCCACCTACCTATGAAATTGGTGAAGAAGCTCCCGATACAATAAATGATCAGGTCGACATTCAGTAGCCACTTGTTGACCCTCTGTCTCAGGATGAACACCCGGAGATATCTCTCCATGCTTTAGCTATAGTCACCACACCAAAAACAATGTGGGTTAGGGGTTACTTCAAGAAGCTCCCTCTTACATTACTCATTGATTCTGGTAGCACTTATAACTTCATTGACCCCCGGATCGCCAAACAAGATGATTGTTTTGTCCATCCTTGCTCCAACTTTGAAGTTGTGATTGCCAATGGGGGCACCTTACCTTGCAAGGGGAAGTGTCACAATGTGCATATCTCTATGGGAGATTATAAACTACGCCCCGACATGTTTTCCTTAGCCTTATGCGGATATGATGTGGTTTTGGGAGCTCAATGATTATCCACACTTGGCCCCATCTTATGGGATTTTGCTGAACTTTGGATTCAGTTTTCAATCAAGGGGAAAAAACACACATTGACGGGCTTACAGCTAGGGTCTTTCACCATCATCAATTCACATTGCTTGGAAACTATCCTTAACGAGAATTCACATGGTGTCATTGCTCAGCTCCATTCCATTCAGATTCACCCATCAGCAGTCTCCACTTCTCATTTGGATCTATGTAATATCCCGATTTTGACCCTATTGCATTAAAATTGTAAATGATGTAAATATCGTTATTTAATCATGGTGAGGAGCTCAAGGCCAAGGCCCCGCCATCGATTTAGAGTTTTATGTCTTGGCAATTAAAATAGATGCATATGGTTCTTGTGGTAAAAAGGCACAATGTAAATTCAGACATCATGTAAATACAAATTTTAATGAAATGCCCACAACTAGCTATACAATGCAACAAAGAGATGGGGGCATGATTTCATAAGGAATAGGGAGGAAAATTATTCAAAACCTTGAGCCAATGGTGTTAATCCATGTGTCAATGAGAAAACCCATAAACCCTCAACTACCCATTTTGGCTTATGCACCCAATCATTAAATTCTTCCAAGAGTTGGTTGAGGCAGTTAATGCCTTAGGAATGGAGAGGTATGGCAGCCAATTTCGTGTATGGGCAAACGATCAACCTAGGAATTCATATTTTTGATTCTTGAGAAAGAAAACACCCACGAATTTCCTTCCCAAGCCATTATTGATCAGACTTCACTCTCTCATGCAGTATGAACTAGATGGGCTTTCCCGATCACGTTTTTCATCATTTTTCTGCATTTTTCCATGGCTGGGAGCTCATTTCTGTGTTACACAATGGCTGGGAGAGGAGGACCACGATTTGGGGTTTTTATGGAGGTCGTGTTTTCCCCAGAATGTCCATGGACCTTTTTTCTGAAAATGGATTTGGCTTCCCAGGGTTGTTCCCCATCTTCCATTTTCGTTTTTGGGTTTCCCATGTTTTTCTGAAGCTAATGAAAACCCCATTTTGGGCATCCCACCATAGAAACGTTTTTCTACATGCCTAGCACTTGTGATTTTGTTGTTTTGTGCATCCCTATTTTGGTTTGAACTCGTGAGCAAGAAATTTGGAGTGGAAGTGGACAAAATTGGCTTGATAAACTTAGTGAGAAGAGTAACCTCTCAGAAACATCAAAAGGGATGGCTACTCTTCTATGCACACCTTGGACAACACTAGAATGGAAGGTATGGCCTGAGAGACTGTGTATTGGTGAAGGTAATACTTCCTTGAGTGGGGTGTGTAGACATTGTGGGTGCCAAGCTAGATAGATCTTGTAGAGGTATCCATAGCTCTATGGTTGAGCTCACTAGCTTAGCAATTCTTCCTTTCCATTTCCTAGCAGCCTGATAAACCCGTCTGTTGATTGGCTTGGCTGAATTTGGTGTATTTTGGCTATGTGTGAGTCTGTTGTTCCCTTTTCCTTGTAGAAATCATGCCCAGCTCGGGGGGTGGCAGCTGTATCAAGAGATTGATAAGCATAACTGGCCTATGGTTGGGTGGAATGTTGCAGTTGCATAGCTGGTTGCTTGCGACTACTTTGTTTTAAGATAAGTACTCTGTTGTGTTAAATGCTGCAATGTATTTATTTAATGACTGTCATGAAAAATTTGAATGTATGTTAGATATGTAGATGCTTTTAATTCCACTGTGTTTAATTACTATATGCATATGTACATGTATTTTATTATCAATGAGTTTTACTTAATGGATATGGGGCTAGATGCCTGGATTTAGTGTCATGTTCTCTCCCTTGCTTGGTCTGATGGGAGGGGACTTGACAATCTACAACAAAGTTTGGATAGATATGCATGTGTTTTTGCTAAACCAGTGGGATTTCCACCTTCAAGAGTCGTTTTTGGTAAGAATTTAGCCACCTCTACATATGATATGGAAATTATGGCTATTTTGCATGTAGTAAAGAAGTGGCGGCCATACCTATTAGGGAATCATTTCTCCATCAAGACTAATCACCAGAGTCTGAAATATTTCCTGGAACAACGGGTATCCTCCCTAGTGCAATAGAAATGGGTTAACAAAATCATGGGTTATGACTATGAGATCACTTACAAGAAGGGTAAGGACAATCTTGTGGCGGATGCTCTTTCTTGCACATTTGATGACCACGTTTCTCTTTCATCTATTTATATGCATGTTCCAAATTGGTTGCAATCTGTTCAATAGGGCTATGTCAATGACTCCTCATTATCTCAAATATTCCAACGATTAACCAACAACCCTTCTGTTGCACCGCATTACTCTTGGGATGTGTTAAAAATCAAATTGACACCCTTAGTCATGTGATAGAAGAAGCACATTTTTACTATGTTCCTGCAACATGAAGACATAACACAAGTACATTCAAAGACAAGTCCTCTTTGATCTAATCACTTCTCCCATAAATGGAAGGATTAGGTGAAGACAGTAAGAAACTAAAGAGACCAAGTTCGGTCATCGAACCGATCATAAAAGGTCCAAAACTAAGCTACACCATACAATAAGTGAAGAGAAATGCATTAAAGTGCATTAAATGTGCTTAAAGTATCATAAGTTGTGTAAAAAAACCTAAAAACTATGGAAAAAGGGTTTTTGAGTGAAAATGATATAAAATCATGAAAGTAGATTATCGCACACTCAAAAGAGAATCCTAAGGCTCATTTTCCAATGCTATATAAGAAAGGATTTGGGGCATGGTAAAATACACAAAAGAAGATCAAAGGCATGTTGGAGAGATTCTAAAGGAGGAGAAAGAGCTCAAATTCTTCAAAAGCAAGGGTGAAGGAAAGGAAGCTCATGGCAATGGATGAAGGATTCTCACCTATGTCCATGGTAAGAATGTATTTATTCCTTGTTCTAATATGAATGGATTCAAGTTTCTACCATCTAAGAGTTTGAATTTTGCTTATCATGTATGGATTTAATTCTTAAATGGCTTTAGATCTTAATGAATTTTGATGAATGAATATAGATCTATGTAAACTTGTGATAATATTTTCATTTGGATGACATAGAAACTCACCATTTCTTAGTAATATAGATTGATATGTTGCATATATAACTCCCCACTTTCAAACAACTTCATCTATTATCAGATTGGCAACCATACGGCTTGAAATCTCTTGAAATTTATGCATATTTCATGATTTTTTCGTCATTTTTTGGTGATTTCCATCCTTAATATCTACTAACTTGGAGCTTAAATATCAGTTAAAGATCCATAGATCCATAAATATGACCTCCAAAATGGCCTCCTCCCACATTTCAAGCAGCAAAGTCTTCAAAATCCCACTCTACATCTAGTTTCTTGAATTTTATGTTTCCAATTTGCAGCTCATCCACCTAGTTTGTGAGAAACTTGTTTTAGATCTGTTTTGGAGGCTTAATAAGTGAATTTGAAGACCTGTTTTGGAAGCTTAATTTTCTGCTCATGATCATCCTATCACTCATTTAACAAGTGTTCATATGATTTGCATGATTTGAACTTAGATCTTCACCTTTGGACTCATCTTTCAATAACTTGTAAATCTGCCCCAAATTTGAATTTCTATGTCAAATTATGATGGATCCTTTACATGTTTGCTTGTGTTATTTAGATCAAGATAAGTTTGCTGATCATAATTAGTTTATTACTCCCTTTTTAGAGCCTTTGAAAATATTTTTCCTCATTTGGATCAAAGATATCTCCCATTGGAATGCCCTTCAAAAAACTTTAAAAATTGCTCCAAATTTGCTTTCTCTTTTCAATCTTTTCTTCAAGTTGTAATAGATCTTGTAGCTTGAGAGTATATTAGCTTCTAGATCCCTGTTATGGCATACTCATGACTGATATTTAACTTCATTTGAACCTAGTTTACCTCTTTGGAAAGTTTACACACCTTCCAACCACATTAATTCAAACTTGTAATCTTACACTAATTGGAGGAGATCTATTTCATCTTTAAATCTGTTTTGAGACCTATTTTGTATGACATTTACACACTTGTTTAGAGCCTTATGTGCAGCTTGAAATCAGCCTTATACTCCTATTGAAAAGTTAAGGAATTTTTATAACATTTGGACCAAGACATTTACAATTAGAATCCACTTCCAAACACCTTTAAAATCTGCTCCAACTTGTAATTCATTTTCAATCTTTTTCAATTGGTAGTAGATCTATTTAACTTACAAACTTATGAGATGATAGATTCCTGTTTTAAAATGATTAAGCACTGATATTAACCTACCTCAATGTCTCTTTACATGGCTGCAAGTCTCCCGAAGCATACTTAAGAAATTGTTCATCAAAACACCTTAAGCACTTTCAATATTTCAGACCTTTACCATACGCTGATTGGAAACATTAATTAAACATAAACCACACACATTTGGAAGCACCATACACACTTGGAAGATCCTTTCACGCACATTTTCATTTGAAGAACACCTTGAACATCACATGATTGAGATAATTTGAGAAGAATTTCTTTCCAAAAAACAGAATTAAACTTTAATTAGTGGCATTTTGTTCTGGAGTTATAATATTTTCATGATTTTCATGCACAATTAGAGAGAGTTGCATCTTTAGAGTTCAGTTTTCTTGAGATATATTGTGTATGAGGCACCGTATCCTCTTCACACGCACCTTATGTTGATCTTGTGAATGAGAAAGTGTATCTTGCTTGTAATAGTTTAGGAGTTCATGTTTTCAAAGCATCTTTTATCGAGCCACCATATCCTCTTCACTTGGGCCTTATGGCGATCTTGTGAATGAGAAAGTGGATCTCACTTGTAACAGAGTAGACTTAATTTTTGCATACATTTTTTCGAGCCACCGTATCCTCTTCACTTGGGACTTATGGTGATCTTGTGAATGAGAAAGTGGATCTCACGTGTAACAGTTTAGGATTTAATTCAAAAGCATTCTAAAGGGATCCGTGTATCCTCTTCACTTGGGACTTATGGCGATCTTGTGAATGAGAAACAGGGATCCCTAGTGTAATAGAATTAGATTCACGTTTAATTGAGATATCTGTTTGGGTTTCATTGGTCTTTAAACATCAATTATTATCCATATTTCAGGAAAAACTGTACTTGAACATACAAAATCTACCGGGAATTTTGCATATCTGAAAGAAACTCATGAACCTCTAACTCTCCTTTAATTTAGAATATTCATTGAATTGAAAGGTAGAGTAGTGAGCATATTGCATTGTATGGTTCATTTTTTTTTCGAGTCGAAACACCACCAGTTTCACTTCCACTCCTGAGACTAAGCAAACTTCCACTAAAATTTGGCACTTAATCTAAAATTGAAAAACTTTTGATTTTCATATCACCAACAAGATTAGGTTAGTGCACTAGATTAGATTTGGAGATTTAACTCTCCTGGCCTGCAAAACTTTGAAACTAACATTGATTAAAGAGCGAAATCCATTAGTAGCATGAAACGCATGTCAGGAAAGCGCTTCTGAAACATGCATCAAGCACGAGGTCAATCTGGATAAGTTGTCACGTCCCCATTTTGACCCCCTTTGTATCAAATTGTAAATGATGTAAATACTGATATTTAATCATGGTGAGGAGCTCAAGGCCAAGGCCCCACCATTGATTTAGCGTTTATGTATCGGCAATTAAACTAGATGCATATGGTTCTTGTGCGAGATGGGCACAATGTATATAAGACATCATGTAATTACGAATTTTTAATGAAAAACCCACAACCGGCTATGCAATGCAACAAAAGAGATGGGGCATGGTTCTACAAGGAATAGGGAGGGAAATTATTCAAACCCTTGAGCCAATGGTATTAATCCATGTGTCAATGGGGAAACCCATAAACCACCAACTACGCATTTTGTCTCATGCACCCAATCATTTAATTCTCCCAAGAAATTGGAAAGGGCAGTTAATGCCTTGGAAATGAAGAAGTATGGGCAAGCCATTTTCGTGCATGGGCAAGCCATCAACCTGGAAATTCATGTTTTTGCTTGTGGGGAAAGAAAACACCCACGAAATGGTGCCCAAAGCCATGGGGAATGGGCAGTCTTCACTCATTCACGCAGTTGGAGTTAGCTGGGTCTTTCCATATACGTTTTTCATAAAAAATCCTGCATTTTTCCATGCCTGGGAGTCGTTTTTGCGTGGTATAACAATTGGGAGAGGAAGGCCACGAATTGGGGACTAGGAGGGAGGTCGTTTTTGCCCCGAATTGACCCTGGACGTTTTACTAAAAACGGATTTGGCTTCCTGAGTTGTTCCCCAACTTCCCATTTCGTTTTTCTGGGTTCCCACGTTTTGCTGAGCTAGCTGAAACCCCATCTCATGCATCTACCTGTAAAAACGTTTTATCCTGCTCCCATGATTGTGTTCTGCTGTGGTGTGCATCCTCATTTTTGGTTTGAACCTGTGAATTGAAGTTTTGGAGTGGTAGTGGACATAAGTAGCTTGATAAACCTAGTGGGGGAGACAACCTCTCAAGAAGATCAAGAGGGCTTTGGTTACTCTTCTATGCATACCCTGAGAGCACTATATAGGGAAGGTATGGCTTGAGGGACTGTATAGCAGAGAAAATAATACTTCCTTGTGCTAGGTGTGTAGGTATTGTGGGTGCCAAGCTAGATATATCTTGCAAGGTTATCCCTGGCTCTGTGCTGGAGCTCACTAGCTTAGCAACTCTTCCTTTCCATCTCCTAGCAGCCTGATAAACCCAATTGTAGATTGGCTTGGCTCATTTTGGTGTATGCTTGGCTATGTGTGAGTCTGCTGTTCCCTGGTTCCTTGTAGAGATCATGCCCAGCTCGGGGGGTGGCAGTGGTGCTGAGAGATTGAGGAGCACACTGGCCTATGGTTGGGTGAAACGTTGCAGTTGCATAGCCAGTTGTGTGGGACTACTTCTGTATAAGATAAGTATTCCCTTGTGTTTGTAACTTTGAAATTGTTCCTTTGATGAATATTTTGAATGTGTGAAGATTGTGTAATTCATAAATAAATTCCGTTGTGTTTTCTGATAATTATGCATCTTCATATCTCTCTTATGTATTATGTGAATGTGTATGCATTTTCATTCTTCAATTTGAATGTCTGATTTTTAATGTATGGGGCTGGACTGGCCATTTTAAACCTCACGATCCCCTCCATCTAGCTGGAATGATGGGAGGGGACGTGACAGAATGGTATCAGAGCTGCATTGCAGCATTGGGCCTCTATGGGCCAAATCTGATAGCAATTACAAGGGAAGATTTTGAATTTTTCTAAGTCTATTTTTGAAAATTTTGGTTTAAGACTGTTTCGGAAAGAATTCCCGAATGCCTTCCGCAACTGCGGAAGCATTCGGCGAATCGTTCTGAAATTTCGGAAGCGTTCCGAGAATTTTTCCGAAAATTTGCGAAGGGAAATTTTTCGGAAGGAATTCTCTTCCGAAATTGCGGAAGGAATTCTCTTCCGAAATTTCGGAAGGATTCCGCGAATCGTTCCGCAACGCGGAAGAGTTCGGCGATTCATTCCGAAGTTGCGAAAGAATTCGGCGAATCGTTCTGCAACTGCGGAAGACTTTGCCGAATCGTTCCGCAATTGCGGAAGACTTCGGCGAATCGTTCCGAAATTGCGGAAGCATTCCGCAAGTCTTTCCGCAAAAGCATTTTGCAAAAATTGCCCAAAACCCTCGGAAGCATTCCGCGAACGGCTCCGAAGCTACAGAAGCCTTCGCCGAATGGCTCCGCAATTGTGCGAGCATTCGGCGATTCGCCCCGCCATTTCGGAAGCGTTCGGCGAACTGCTCCGCAATTGCGGAAGCGTTCGGCGAACTGCTCCGCAATTGCGGAAGCCGTTGCCGAACCGCCCCGCAATTGCGGAAGGGTTCAGCCAAACGCCCCGCAATTGCGGAGGGCTTCAGTCAACCAACCCGCTTATTGCGGAAGCAATCCATGAACCGCCCATCGCGGCAGGATTCAGTGAACTACCCGTTGCGGCAGGATTTCGCGAACCGCCCGACGAGGCGTGATTCCTAAAAAAAAAAAAAAAAAAAAAAAGACGAGGGCGTTGCCCTCGACCCCTTGACCCCTTGACCCCCTTTTTCTTTTCCCCTCATATTTCATTGTTGTGATTTGACGAATTGTTAGTATGGAATTTTTCCCACATGCATGAAGTAATTGTGAATTCTAAGAATGTAATGCAGCTAACAATTGTGTTGATGAACACATTTCAGAGAGCCACAGTTACAACAGGGTAACACTCTAGTTAATACAGTGGAAAAATTTTGGATCTTGGTTGGGCCAAGAAAATGAACATCATGAATGATGCACAGGATCCCTATGAGCCTAAGACAGATGCCATGGGGGAAAACATACATGTTGAAAATGCTGAAACAGAATCTAATGGGAGAAGAAATCAAGAGACTCCTCCAGGTATTGCAGCCACCATGAGAAGCCTAAGGGAGGAATTGCAAAGTTGCAGAGAAGATAATGAAAGGATGATTAAAGCTCAGGAAGAACAAAATCAGTTGAATGCAGCCATGCTGCAGAGTTTAACAGACATCCAAAGGCAAATAAACTCTGGGCATCAGATATCAAATCCAGAAAAGGGTGGAAGTAGCTCTAGAAGAAATTCCCGTAAGAGGGCCAGTAGCCCAAGAGGAGTTTCTACAGACAGGACTTATACTCCAGAAATATCTTCTAATGAATCATCTGACTCTGAAGAATCCATTGAGGGTTGAAGCTCTTCATCTCACATGAGTAAGAGAAAGAAGCACTACAAGAACAATTCACATGGGGAATTTAAGAAGGCAAAACCTCCTACATTTGACGGAGAGGTAAAATCTGGTCAAGAAGCTGAAGCTTGGCTTCTTGGGATGAGAGAATATTTCCAAGTCCAAGACTACTCGGGAAATATGAAGGCAAGGGTAGCCATCTTCAACTTGAATGGAAGAGCATCTATATGGTGGGAACACACCAGGCAGGTGAAGAAGATCAACGAAAGGAAGATCGTGTGGAAGCAGTTTAAGAAATACTTCAAGCAAAAGTACCTCTCTGACAGGTACTATGATGATAAGATCAAAGAGTTCCATGAGCTGAGATTGGGACAATCGACCATGGAAGAATATGCAAACAAGTTCTTGTAGCTGCTGAGGTATGTCAGGTATATTCGAGATGATAAGGTGAAAATTCAACGTTTCCTAAGTGGACTGCCCCAGTCGTATAAAGATAGAATTGAGTTTGATGAACCTCAAACTCTAGAGGAGGCCATAAGAAAGGCCAAGTATTGCTTTGATCAAAATAGAAGCAAACCAGAATTCCATAAGGCATGGAAGGATAAGAAAAATGAGAAGTTTGATCAAAGGAAGAAGGGGTTCAAGCCTCCTCAATTCCGGAATCAGCAAAGGCAGCCATCACAGGTTGTGACTAAGCCAACTAGGATGATGGGAGACAAGCCAAGAGATCCAAAGGATCCAAGAGAACCACTTCAATGTTGGGGTTGTGGAGGAGACCACATGCTTAGGAACTGTCCACATCGAAATGAGAATGCAAATCAAGATCACAACATCCAAGGAGCTGGAACTGTGGGTCAAGTGGCGAGAGCAATCCCTAGAATCTATGCAGCAATAGAAGACCGCCAGGCAGATCATCAATCAACCGTGGTTGAAGTTGAAGGTAATATTGCTAAGCAATCTGTTTCTATTTTGATTGATCCTGGATCTACTCACAGTTATGTCACTCCTAGAATTGTTGAGGTTTGTGCTTTCAAGAAATTAAAGCATAGTAAATCATGGTTAGTTCAACTAGCCACTGGAACCAAGAGAAAGGTTAGTGAAATAGTAGAGAAATGTCCATTAGAGATGGATGGGCTATTCACTTATGCAGATCTGAATATTTTACCACTTGGTTCCTATGATATTCTCATTGGAATGGATTGGTTAGAAGCACACAGGGTTAAACTTGACTGCTACAATAAGACATTTGAATGTATGGATGAAGAAGGAAACCCGAGGGTTGTAAAAGGCATTCCAAAGATGACTTCTGTTAGACAGGTTTCAGCCATGCAACTAAAGAAGTTCTATAGGAATGGATGTCGACTGTATGCAGCCCACATTTTAGAGGCAGCAGAGAGTGAAACTCTTAAATTGGAGGACTATCGTGTATTGCAAGAATTCAGGGATGTTTTTCCGGATGAGATTCCAGGACTCCCTCCAAAGAGAGACATTGACTTTACAATTGAACTTGTGCCAGGAGCGGCACCAGTGTCTAAGACACCCTACAGGATGAGTACACCGGAATTGCTAGAATTGAAGATGCAATTGCAAGAGTTGCTGGAAAAGAAATATATTAGGCCAAGTGTGTCCCCGTGGGGAGCACCTGTTCTATTTGTGAAAAAGAAAGATGGAACACTCAGGTTATGTATCGACTACAGGCAGTTGAACAAAGTCACTGTGAAGAACAAATACCCATTGCCTCAAATTGACGACCTTTTTGATCAAATGAGAGGAGCAAAGGTATTTTCAAAGGTTGACTTGAGGTCTGGTTACCATCAGGTAAGAATCAAAGAAGAAGATATTCATAAGACCGCCTTTAGAACGAGGTATGGACACTATGAGTTCGTAGTGGTACCATTCGGTCTCACAAATGCACCAGCTACATTCATGTGTCTCATGAATAATGTTTTTAGCAAGTATTTGGACAAGTTTGTTCTTGTATTCCTAGACGACATTCTCATCTATTCTAAGAATGAAGAAGAACATGAAGAACATCTGAGAATGACAATGCAATTACTAAGGGAGCATAAGCTGTATGCAAAGTTGAGTAAATGTGACTTTTATAAAGATAGAATTCATTATTTGGGTCACATCATCTCCGATGAAGGAATATCTGTAGACCCTGAGAAGATTGAAGCCATTATGAATTGGCCAACTCCAAGAAATGTGACTGATGTGAGATCTTTTATGGGCTTTGCTGGTTACTACAGGAGGTTTATCGAAGGATTCTCCAAGGTTGCAAACCCGATCACTTCTTTTCAAAAGAAGGGGATAAAGTTTGAATGGTCACCAAGATGTGAGGAAAGTTTTCAACGGTTGAAGAATCTTCTTACAAGTGCACCAATTTTGAAAATTGCAGACCCGGAAAAAGACTTTGTGGTGTGTACCGATGCATGCAATCAAGGACTTGGAGGAGTTCTTATGCAAGACAACCACTTGATATGCTATGAGTCAAGAAAGTTGAAGGAGCATGAGAAGAACTATGCTACTCATGATATAGAACTTGCAGCCATAGTACATGCCTTGAAGATGTGGAAGCATTACCTAATGGGAAGAAAATTCGAGTTAAGGACAGACCATTGTGGTCTGAAGTACTTGTTTGATCAGCCAATGTTAAATGGTAGGCAAGCTAGATGGTTGGAATTTTTGTGTGAATTTGATTTTGAGATCAAACACATAAAAGGGAAAGAAAACAAGGTGGCTGATGCACTCAGCAGGAAGGTACATGAAATGTATGTGGCAGCGCTTAGTACTTGCCAACCAGATTTGAAGCAGCAGATTGTTAGCCATATGGTTGAGGATGAAGTGTATGAGCAGATAAAGGACAAATTGCAGCAGCAAGACCTTGGCAAGAAGAATGAAGGCTATCACTTGGAAGAAGGTGGACTTCTTACTTATAAGGATAGAGTCTATATTCCAAATGCGGGAGATTTAAGGAAAATGGTTATGGATGAGATCCATAAAGCTCCATACTCTGGTCACCCAGGATATCAGAAAACAATTGCTACAGCAAGAAAATATTATTTCTGGCCAGGCATGAAGAAGGATGTTGCTGAATACATCTCTAAGTGCATGGAATGTCAGCAGGTGAAGGTTGAACACCAACACCCAGCAGGTTTATTGCACCCAGTGCCAATTCCAGAATGGAAATGGGAAATAATTTCCATGGATTTTATTATAGGATTGCCAATGACTAAGAGACAACATGATTCCATCATGGTTGTGGTGGACAAGTTAACAAAGGAAGCACATTTTATACCGGTTAAGTCCACACATAAAGCCGATGCCATTGCAGATATTTTCATGAAGGAAATTTTCAGATTACATGGGTTGCCTAAGGCAATAATTTCTGACAGGGATACCAAGTTCACTTCCAATTTTTGGAAAGCTCTCTTTGCAGATTTGGGTACACAGTTGAACTTTAGCACCGCGTACCATCCTCAAACAGACGGGCAAACATAAAGAGTAAATCAGGTGCTTGAAGACATGCTCCGCATGTATGTAATGGACAAGCCATCCAAGTGGGAGGATTATCTACACCTGGTAGAGTTTGCATATAATAATGGGCAGCAAGAATCATTGGGAATGAGTCCATATGAGGCTTTGTATGGAAGAAGGTGTAGGACACCAGTGACTTGGGACAATCCAGTGAACAGAATTGTACTTGGGCCAGAATTGCTTAAGGAAATGGAACAACAGGTTGCAAAGATCCGGCAAAATTTAAAAGCAGCCTAGGATAGACACAAAAGCTATGCAGATAAACACAGAATGCATAGGGAATTCAATGTTGGGGATCATGTGTATCTTAGAGTAAGATCAAGGAAGAGTTCCTTGAAGCTTGGGAGCTGTGCCAAGCTATCACCTAGATATTGTGGGCCATTTGAAGTGCTTGAAAGAATAGGGCCAGTTGCATATAGACTTGCCTTGCCTGCTAACACTAAAGATCATAATGTTTTTCATGTCTCTTTGCTTAAGAAATATGTACATGATCCTAACCATGTGATTAATTGGGATGTGATCCAGGTGGAACCCGAGGGAGAATTCCAAACCAATCCATTGCGCATCCTAGACAAGAAAGTAACATTGCTCCGGAACTGAGCCATCGGACAGGTAAAGGTGCAATGGAAGCACTACGGTCCCGATGAGGCTACATGGGAGCTGGAGGATGCCATGAGGGTGGCATATCCATTTTTGTTCAATTTTGATGAGCACTGAGGACAGTGCTAATGTAAGGGGAGGGGTATGTCACGTCCCCATTTTGACCCCCTTTGTATCAAATTGTAAATGATGTAAATACTGATATTTAATCATGGTGAGGAGCTCAAGGCTAAGGCCCCACCATTGATTTAGCGTTTATGTATCGGCAATTAAACTAGATGCCTATGGTTCTTGTGCGAGATGGGCACAATGTATATAAGACATCATGTAATTACGAATTTTTAATGAAAAACCCACAACCGGCTATGCAATGCAACAAAAGAGATGGGGCATGGTTCTACAAGGAATAGGGAGGGAAATTATTCAAACCCTTGAGCCAATGGTATTAATCCATGTGTCAATGGGGAAACCCATAAACCACCAACTACCCATTTTGTCTCATGCACCCAATCATTTAATTCTCCCAAGAAATTGGTTAGGGCAGTTAATGCCTTGGAAATGAAGAAGTATGGGCAAGCCATTTTCGTGCATGGGCAAGCCATCAACCTGGAAATTCGTGTTTTTGCTTGTGGGGCAAGAAAACACCCATGAAATGGTGCCCAAAGCCATGGGGAATGGGAAGTCTTCACTCATTCACGCAGTTGGAGTTAGTTGGGTCTTTCCATATATGTTTTTCATAAAAACTCCTGCATTTTTCCATGCCCGGGAGTCGTTTTTGCGTGGTATAACAGTTGGGAGAGGAAGGCCACGAATTGGGGACTAGGAGGGAGGTCATTTTTGCCCCAAATTGACCCTGGACGTTTTACTAAAAACGGATTTGGCTTCCTGAGTTGTTCCCCAACTTCCCATTTCGTTTTTGTGGGTTCCCATGTTTTGCTGAGCTAGCTGAAACCCCATCTCATGCATCTACCTGTAAAAACGTTTTATCCTGCTCCCATGATTGTGTTCTGCTGTGGTGTGCATCCTCATTTTTGGTTTGAACTTGTGAATTGAAGTTTTGGAGTGGTAGTGGACATAAGTAGCTTGATAAACCTAGTGGGGGAGACAACCTCTCAAGAAGATCAAGAGGGCTTTGGTTACTCTTCTATGCATACCCTGAGAGCACTAGATAGGGAAGGTATGGCTTGAGGTACTGTATAGCAGAGAAAAGAATACTTCCTTGTGCTGGGTGTGTAGGTATTGTGGGTGCCAAGCTAGATAGATCTTGCAAGGTTATCCCTGGCTCTGTGCTGGAGCTCACTAGCTTAGCAACTCTTCCTTTCCATCTCCTAGCAGCCTGATAAACCCAATTGTAGATTGGCTTGGCTCATTTTGGTGTATGCTTGGCTATGTGTGAGTCTGTTGTTCCCTGGTTCCTTGTAGAGATCATGCCCAGCTCGGGGGTGGCAGTGGTGCTGAGAGATTGAGGAGCACACTGGCCTACGGTTGGGTGGAACGTTGCAGTTGCATAGCCAGTTGCGTGGGACTACTTCTGTATAAGATAAGTATTCTCTTGTGTGTTAAATTGGCAATTATCATTGGATGAATATTAGAATGAATGATGGATGTGCTATTGAATTTACTTCCGCTGAGCTTTTACAAGTTTATGCATGTCCATATGATCTTTTATAATTCTGCAAAGGTCTTTATTTGGCTGTCACAGAAATCTTGAGTGTATGATTAGATATCAACAACATTTACTTAATTTCTGTTGTGTTTCTATTGCATGCCCTTATACATGTATTTGTATCAATGAGTTTAATTTAATGGATATGGGGCTAATTGCCCAGCATAACGTCACGATCCTCTCCACCTAGCTGGTAGGATGGGAGGGGACGTGACATAAGTAAGGGTGGTTCTTGTAAAATCTCAAGCACAGTTGAATCTAGCTACTGTGGATTCCTCACTGGTGAAAGATTGCACAACATTTGCAAGAATTAGCATAAAAAATTTAAATGAATGAAGAACAATTACACATGAAATGGTGAATAATATCAATATTATTAACTGTCCAACCTTAACAAAGGTTAAGAACACCCATATATACAAATCTGGAAGAATTCGAATCCATCTGGAGTGTTCACACTGATCTAGCTTAGAAAAAGCTCAAACCCCCCTAGGTTGACCAAAATATCGCAAACCATCCCAAACTGGTTCGAATCTGCAGTGTGAATGCTGGGAATGACTGGACAGGCCCATGTGACCTCACACATGTGAAGAAACTGGTTGGATAGAGGTTTGGAGTCTAAAATTGGTCAAAAATGTGACAAAACAAGGCAAGATTGTCCACAAAGAGAGCAAATGCGCCCTAGGTAGAAGAGAAGCATGCTGAGTGCATTAAATGACCTGAGGAGGGCGCTCTAGGCATGCTGAGTGCATTAATTGCCCTGGGGAGCGCTCCACTTAGCTGGTTTGACTCAGCACTTGTTCACATTTGCTATCTAGTTCATGATAATTGACCATTTAGTAGCTAATCAACTTAGGGATGTAATCATTAATCACTTGGGCTAATTAATCATCATTAATAAATGATTAATGTACATAGGTGGAAAAATGTTCTAACACCCCCCCTTAAGCTAGACTTAGTGAAATATCAAAAATTAAGGCCTTGGCAACTAGGCTCAAGTCACCTTTTACATCATGAAAATTTATTTGTCCATGTAACCAAGGTAAGGAGGAAAACCACATGGGAAATAAAACCTCCCCTCTAAAATGGACATGTGGCATATATCAAAATACACCAATCATCACCATGCATCACTCACCCCAAGCAAAGATCTAAGGTGAGTGAAGGTCTTCTCGGTAAAACACTTGGTGAAGATATCAGCAGTTTGCTCACTGGATGGGCAATACTGCAATGCTATGATCCGGTCATGCACCAAACCCCGAATGTAATGCATGTGTATCTCTATGTGCTTGGTCCTCTGCCTCTGTACTGGATCGGTAGAAATCTTGATTGTACTTTGATTATCACACCAAAGAATAGTGGGTGAATCAAAGACAATCCCGAACTCTGCAAGAATACCTTGCAACCAAACACATTGTGTGGCTGCATTGACTGCTCCCCTGTACTCGGCCTCAGCTGAAGATAAGGAAATAGTGCTCTGTTTCTTGCTTGACCAGCATATAGGTCCATGTGCAAGCATAAAGACATAACCGGAAGTTGACTTCCGATCAATACAATCACCGGCCCAATCAGAATCTGTAAATCCTACTAGTTCAAGGGATGAACCAGCAGCATAATGGATACCAAAAGACTTTGTACCCTGAACATAATGAAGGATCCTCTTGGCTGCCTTCCAATGGATCTCATGAGGCTCTTGCATGTGCCTTGCAACAGCCCCAACAGCATAAGACAAATCTGGTCGAGAGTGTGTAAGATACAACAAACTCCCAACTAGTTGTCTATACAACGAACTGTCAACTAGTGGTGAAGAACCCCATTCTGTAAGCTTAACTCTTGAAAGAAATGGAAATTTTGCAGACTTACATTCAGCCATCTTAAATTTCTGCAGCAAATCTGAAGCATACCTTGACTGACATACAGAAATTCCATTCACAGATTGATCAATCTCCAAACCCAGAAATTGTTTTAGCAATCCTAGATCGGTCATGGAGAATGCACTGTGCAATGCTCTCTTAACTGAGTCAAGTTCTTTGGTGCAGCTACCAGTGATCAAAAGATCATCAACATACAGTACAATAATCAATATCAGATCACTAACATGCTGCATATACACATTTGGATCAGACTTACACCTCTCAAACCCCAAAGATAGCAGAAAATTGTCCATTTTTGCATACCATGCTCTAGGAGCTTGCTTGAGCCCATAGAGTGATTTGTTCAACCTGCAAACAAGTGTATGATCAGAAATAAAACCTTCAGGCTGCTGCATATAAATCTCCTCATTCAGATCCCCATGAAGAAAGGCACTTTTTACATCCATGTGATGAATCTCCCATCGCTTGGAAGCCCCAATTGCCAAAACTAGTCTTATGGAGTCCATCTTTGCCACCGGTGCAAATGTCTCTGTATAGTCCACTCCTTGGACCTGAGAGTAACCCTTAGCCACCAACCTGGCCTTATACTTCAGATCAGAGCAATCAGATCCAATTTTGGTTCTATAAATCCACTTGCATTGCACTAGTTTCCTCTTGGGAGGAAGAGGGACCAAATCCCAAGTTTTGTTCTCATGGAGTGAGTTCATCTCCTCTTGCATGGCTGATTGCCACCTTGGGTCTGTACATGCTTCTGAATATGACATTGGATCAGATCCAACCATCAAATAACATGCCTCACTTAGATCAGAATTATTATATGCAAAGGAATTGTGAAATTGAGATCTAGTTTTCCTAGCATCTTGGGGATCTCCCACTAGCTCTCCGGCACTTTGAATTGTTTTCTCTGCCCACTTGGGCCTTGAAGGGGGGATATGTTCAGAATCCATATCAACATCATCTTCAGCAATCTCAGAATCAGAAATATCAGAGAATGAATCACTACTTACTTCATCATCAAGACGAGGGAATGAGCATTCCCCATCACCTTGTTCACTAGCTTGCAAAAATTCTTCCTCTTCGAATTTGACACTTCTTTCAATGAAAGTTTTGTGAGTGGATGGATCAAAGAGCTTGTAGCCCTTGGAATCCTCTGCATACCCAACCATGATTGACTCCTTGCTTTGGGGCTGCAATGCCTTTCTCTTCTCCGGTGGAATTCTGGCCCAAGCCCTTGAGCCAAAAATTCTGAAATGTGAGACATTTGGCTTGTGGCCCATCCAAGCTTCAAATGGAGTGATTCCTTGCAATGCTTTGTGTGGTGCCCTGTTCTGAACATATGCTGCACAATTCATAGCTTCAGCCCATAATTTAGGAGACAAATCCCTTGCTTGCAACATGCAAGTTGCCATCTCTTTCAGTGCTCTATTTTTGCGCTCTGCAACACCATTTTGCTGAGGTGTGTAGGGCACTGAGTGTTGCATCTGAATGCCATGCTCTTGACAGAGCTGCTGCAAATTGTTGTTGACATACTCTCTACCATTATCAGTCCTCAAAATCTTCATGGCCTTCCCACTGAAGTTCTCAACCATGCTCTTAAAAATCTTGAAACAATCAAAGACTTCAGATTTTTGCTTAAGGAAAAATAACCAGCAGTACCTTGAGTAGTCATCGATGAAGGTGAGCACATATTTGCTGCAGCCATAGGAGGGTGTGGGGAGTGGCCCTATGAGATCAGAATGTACTATCCCAAGAGGTTGATCAGCCCTCCTAGCCTTCCCTTTGTCATACTTCCTTTCAGGATGTTTCCCAATCATGCAACCCTTGCATGTTCCACTCGAAAATCTGATTTGGGGCAGCCCTTCTACCATATTTTCTTTACTTAAAACTTGGAGATATCTGTAGTTTAGGTGCCCATACCTTTGATGCCATAGCTTGCTGGTCTCATTCCCATGTGACAGCAGCACACTTGGTGAAGAAAATTCGAGGAAGTGGGAGAACATGTACATCTTCATGTCATGGTCTGCAACACCCTTTGCAACAATTTTCCCGGTGGAAACTTCTGATATCTCCACTTCATCCTGAGTGAAGACCACCTTCTTTGCTACTCCAGTATGTGTCATTTGATACACAGAGAGCAAGTTTGCTGCAAGGTTTGGCACATACAGCACATTGGAGAAGAAGCCATTCTCCATAGAGATTTTCCCAATGCCATGAGCAGGGATTTCTGAGTCATCTCCCATTCGAATTGAGAGGCCACTGTAGGGAGCAAGTTCAGAAAACGAGTCTCTTGAGGAAGCCATGTGCCTTGAGGCACCTGAATCAATGATGAACAAAGGTGAATGAGATGAGCTAGCCACCAAAGCATGGCAGCTCTCCTTGTCTTCAGAAACGCACTCCTTCTTCTTGGAACTTTCAGGAAGAGGAATGTTATTTTTCTGTAGGAGATGTGTCATGGTGTCTATGGTTTTCTTCATGCATGAGCTCTTTGGATGAAAACCTCTTTGACAGTAGCTACATTTTGTCTTCTCAGCCTTCTTTCCCTTGTTCTTGATAGGATTCGAAACCCCCTCAGAGGATTTGGGCCTCTCATCCTTCTTCTTCTTCTCTTGAGGTTTCGAAACCCTGGGTTTTTGCTTGCTTCTTCCACATTTCGAATCTCCAGCTGCAAGAACTTGATCTTTTTGTTTGATGGAGCCCATCAAGACCAGCTTGTCTTGCTCTTGAGTTAGCATCTCCATGAAGTCAGCCAAGGATGGCATCTTCCAACCTCTGACTGTGAGCCTTGTGGAGTTGAAGGAAGACACAAAAACTGAGTATTCTGAACCCAATTTTGAGAGAATGGACAACACCAACTGTTCTTCTTTCTTCTCTATGCCACATTGTCTGATCTGCAAGACCAAGTTCTTGAACTTGGTGAAGAAGTCCTGGATGGAATCGAAATTCCCTGGGCTCAGTGAGACAAGCTCATTTTCGAGCTGGTGGCCTCTCATCTCATCAGTCTTTCCAAACAGTGTCTCAAGATTGAGCCACACTTCATTTGGAGTTGCTAGACTTTCTACATGAAACAGGAGGTCTCTCGAAATGCTGAGACAAAGGAGGCCAAATGCCTCATCCATTCTGTTGAAAAACTTGGATTTCTCCACAGCTGAGTTTGGCTCAACCTCAGTGCCCATCGTGATTCTGTAGAGACCCTTGGATCTCAACAAAATCACCATTTCTTCCTTCCAATCGAAATAGTTGAAGGGTGTGAGCACATTTGGGTGAGATGGCTCCATTCTCCTCTGCTGCAATTCGCACTTGCTGACAATGCTGAACTCCAATACCTGCAAACAACTCTCAAATCACTCTGGAGGGATCTACACTCACAGATTCGAACCCTGTATGGATAGTGGGTGCATTCGGGAGAGCATCACACCTGAGAGGAGCCACTAGATTTCTCCAGTAAGCTCAAGGCAATGGCCTCAGGAATTATGTGGTTTCTCCACTGTTTCTGGCAATCCACTACAACAGTCTGCTGGTTCGAATTCTAGCTCCAAGAGCTCTGATACCATGTAAAATCTCAAGCACAGTTGAATCTAGCTACTGTGGATTCCTCACTGGTGAAAGATTGCACAACATTTGCAAGAATTAGCATAAAAAATTTAAATGAATGAAGAACAATTACACATGAAATGGTGAATAATATCAATATTATTAACTGTCCAACCTTAACAAAGGTTAAGAACACCCATATATACAAATCTGGAAGAATTCGAATCCATCTGGAGTGTTCACACTGATCTAGCTTAGAAAAAGCTCAAACCCCCCTAGGTTGACCAAAATATCCCAAACCATCCCAAACTGGTTCGAATCTGCAGTGTGAATGCTGGGAATGACTGGACAGGCCCATGTGACCTCACACATGTGAAGAAACTGGTTGGATAGAGGTTTGGAGTCTAAAATTGGTCACAAATGTGACAAAACAAGGCGAGATTGTCCACAAAGAGAGCAAATGCGCCCTAGGTAGAAGAGAAGCATGCTGAGTGCATTAAATGACCTGAGGAGGGTGCTCTAGGCATGCTGAGTGCATTAATTGCCCTGGGGAGCGCTCCACTTAGCTGGTTTGACTCAGCACTTGTTCACATTTGCTATCTAGTTCATGATAATTGACCATTTAGTAGCTAATCAACTTAGGGATGTAATCATTAATCACTTGGGCTAATTAATCATCATTAATAAATGATTAATGTACATAGGTGGAAAAATTTTCTAACAGTTCTCGCTTCTTGGTTATTTAGTGGGACATGAGCTTATCGAGGGGATTCTATGTTCAGTGACAAGTCCTTGGGGTGACATCACTATTTCTAGAGTTTCTGGTTATGAAAGTTGTCTTGACTTACTACTATTCTTCCCGACCGTCGATTGTGAAGTGGTAACCTTAGTTGTTATTCCTAAGATATCACATAGGCTGTTGTGAGTGGGACACACTTGCAATACCTGAGACAGACTTTGGAACTTTTACTCCTTGGGAGGGTGATTGGTCAAGAACCAACACTTGCACCCTTGGCGATTAAATTTTATTGTAACTATTTCTTACACCTTCACTTCTAGCAATTGTATGAGGACATGACATCCCTCAGGAGCTACTAGTTTCAGAAGGCCCTACAATCTATCTTTTCACTGAGTTTCAGTTCTTTGGGAGAGTAAGTTTGCTTGCTTGAAATCTCTAGGGAAATTTTTCTGTGTGGACACTTTTTGTTTTTTGAGTCTAGGCTGCCTTAGGATTGTTTGATTCAAACTATCATTTTAAACACATCCTTTTATCAACTTCTTAGAAGTGGCTACTCTCCCGATCCGCTAGTCATGGCGGAAGTGAGGTGAGTCACTGGAAATTGAAGGCCCTACTACATTGCAGAGACAAATACAAAAACCACATCCTAATGACTTGGAAACAGAACTGATTTTAAACTCAATTAATATTACTCGAGAAGAAACACATCAAACAAATCCTGAACATTCATTATCATATCATGAAATGAATACAAACATAGTTGATGATCTTACTCTAGTTGAAATTGAAAAATTGAAACATCACACACATGCTCATGAAATTCCTCCTTTGATGAGTTTTTCAGAACCAGTTGTACTTGCTATTCATGAGTCACTGGGTGATATCAAAGCTCTTTCTGAAAGTTTGAATGACATGCACAGTCCAACAAGTGACCCCATGTCTTCATCAGGAGCACAAGGGACTACATCCTAGCAACATCAAATAGTTGCTAGAGGTAGCAATACTTCCAATTTTTCCTCTACATCAATCCCTACTGAAGGGTATGCCTTACCAAACATTGGTTTTCCATATGGTTCGGCTAATCAGGGTCAACACACACAAGGAGTAAACCAGAATCCTCATGGTATACAAAACACTTGTCCAAATTCTACTTCCAGGGGCAACCCTTCACCATGGAATGGTAATATTCCTGGCGGAAGCAATCAACCATGGAACATTTATGCCAATTGGGGCTATGCTCCTCATATTAGTGGAAATGCCCCAGGGGGGAATCCTCTGATTTATCCTAGCACAATGCCTAGCGGAAATCCACCTATCAACCCCATTCCACCATGGAGTGGGGAGGTTTCTGGAAGTATCCAATCTCAATGGAACATGCCTCCGCAAGGGGGCAATCCATACATGCAACCTAGTTCACAATGGACTGGGAAACATTCAGGAAGTAACCAATCTTTTTGGATGGCACCTCCACAAGGGGGAATTCAACCTTGGAATGATTTTCAATACCAAGCTCAACCACCATGGTATGGTTGGGATCTAGGAAATAACCAATCTTCTTGGACCCCACCTCCGCAAGGACGCAATCCACCCAATGTTCATGTTTCAGGAAGTAGCCAAACTTCTTGGTGTCAACCTCTGCAAAGGGGAAACCCACCTTGCAATTATTATCACACCCAAGGACCATATCAGTGGAGTGGTCAGGTTCTAGAAAGCAACCAATATTTTTTGGGCCTAACCCCGCAAGGGGGCAATCCGACCATTAACCCCATTCTGCAATGGAGTGGTCAGGTTCTAGAAAATAACCAATCTTTTTAAAACTAACCTGCAAGACCTGCGTTTGATCCAGCTAGGCTGCCACATGAACCTCATGCCACTAGTATGATGGATTCCAAAAACCATCTTGGACAGATTACCCCACATCCGGGACAAGTTTCTATTCAAAATTGACAACCCACAACTGGCTAAGCAATTAAGGAACCTGCTAATCCTTCCAACAATTTCGACATCCTCACAGTCTCATCCATAGACATTAGAGGAAAGAAGAAGAAGTACAAGAGTAAGCACAATGCTAACTATGGGAACAAAGATGCACCAATTATGCTTCAATGTGGTAGGAAACAACAACCCACTATCTTGACACCGATACCCGCGCCCAGGGGAAACCAACCGACCCCTCAAAGGGGCAATGATCCTAATTCCAATGTCTTCATGTGTGATCCTGAGATGAACATTCAAACAAAACTCGATTCTTATGGTGTCTCTCCTAGTACATCGGATCAACCAGAATCATAGCCAAGTGGTTATCTCTACATTGAGAAACCAACCATAGACTTAGTACCATACCCCCCAAAGGTGTTATGCATAGAACAATGCATAATCCTAACACGTGAGCTACTCAGAACATAAATGTTCTCGAGGAACTAGCTCAAGTACCATGCGCCATCTTGGCCTTGGAGGTATTGCAATGTCGTTCTATGCAAAGAAAGGAACTATTGTCTACCATTGGTGTTGTTGATCCATCCGATGAGACTTTGATCACATCAGACATAAACCATTCAATATGTAGGATCCCTTCCAAAGTTGTTTTTCAGATTAAAGTAATGACTCATGGTAAGAACATCTATCTAACCATAGTAGATGAAGGGACCTCAGCTTGTGTAATGTCATTTCCATGTTGGCAAGCATTTGGATCACCTCTATCTGTTGTAGAAGTTTCAAACCCAGCTACTCAAATAGCTTCGATAGATTTGGATCTATATCTTCCCTTAATGGAGTAATATGATTCGGTTACCTGGCCCATTTGGGCCGTGAGATCTCTTAGCTCACATGACTTCTTGGATTACATTCTATCATCAAATGAAGATATCCCTGAAGTTGTAAACATTTGGTTGTACCCACCTAAGGACATCTTTTGTGGGGCCACTGGGAGCATACTTGATATAAATCTACCCAAGTATAGGAGCATGATCTGCATGTTTCTTGATCTTATATGGTATATTTGGAAACTTGCATATAGGTTTAGGCTATCTCTTTGTGAAGATGCATTTGAACCTTTTGCAACCCAAACTTGCCATAGGTTCGAAGCTGTTGGAAACTGGTGGGTCATCCCTTTATATCTATATTTTCCACCATTTTGACAGCAAAGCCTACTGAACATGGGACACCCTAGTCAGTACCCCCATTTCCATTTTGGTGCCCATGCTGAGTTATTCTTATATGCCCGAGAGCCCTATTAGTCCCATCATGACTTGGAGTTTGAGACCACATATTTCTCTTTCATTCATTTCTGACCATATCCTGATGGGCTCCCAATTTTTTGACATTTTACATAAGCTTGCGTTAAAATATCCACTTGAACATCCATGCAAACTGCTTCATTACTTATTGCTTATGTTGCTTATTTTCCTATATAGTGACTTTCTATTACAAAATGCATATAAACCATTGCTTATGTATATTTGACCCATAGCCATGAAGGAAACACTTGTAAGAGTGTACATAACTAGCTCAACCCTTGTTTGCAATACAGATCTTTGCCTTGGCCTGACCCATGCCCTTGATATTTAGGCGCATGCCCTTGAGACACTCATTTTCTCTAATGTATCATAGCATGCTTTATTCTTTTTTCAAGCTAATAAATGAAAAAGGTTAAAAAAAATTGGAAAACACAAAAATCCAAAAAGGGAGAGACTTGAATCACTTCATATTATAAACCTTGAAGAAAATGGCAACAGTCAGTCCTTGTCGCCCTTGAACATGACACATAATATTGTATCCACTGTCAGTACACCATCTGCATTTGCCTTAGGAAACTGTACCAATATTTTGAACAGATCTCCATCGATGTGTTATCCTTCCCGTCACCAATGGAGCTTTCGTTAATGCATCTGGCATTAGCGGATTTCATTAAGGTCTGTTACTCAAAGTCTTATGTTGCCAAGTGTCCATTCTGCGTCATGTTATGTGTTCAAGGGATGTCCAAACCGAGTCGGCCATTCCTCAAATATTCCTGACCAATCGTGTCTGCCTTCCTTGTGCCAATATACAGTGTTGGATCTTGCAGTTCTACCAAATTATATCAAACTATTGATCTTTGTTTTGTATCGTTTGATGTGGGATGCATTAATTCCCTCCTTCCGATGGATCTATTCCTATCGACATCAAATCATCATCTAGGACATGGATCTAGATACCCAAGAGTACCTTGGACCTTGCAGTAATTAGTGGCAGGTTTCCTTGCAAATGACAGTGGGTATACATCAATGACCCCTGATTGTTTGATTCTACAAGTGTTCAATTTTAGAACATCTATTCACACTTGTTAGTTTGTACTCATTACCTTAGAGTCCATCATCATTATCGGTGGGTCTCTTTGCATCTGTTAATGGTATACATCAATGACCGGTAATCATATGGTGTTTTATTATGCTCGACATTAGATCACTTATTCGCATGATATAAACTCATACTATCGTCGATTTGTATTGAAGACCTTGGGAAAAATAGAAGTATCACTCATTGATGCACAGCCCGAGCTATGCAAGATTAAACTGCCATGTTAGAAGTTCAATAAAGACTTTGTTCTCGCACTCATCAAAGTGCATGTTTACATTTCAGAAAAAAATTGCTTTTGACATGGATCCACTGTGCATTGTTCGTGGCCATACTTGTTTACTGCTGAGCATGGGTATCCTACCTCAGGAAGATATTATATATTTGAGAAATTGCTATGTTTTATAGGTGTGATCCTCAATCCTACGCTTATGAGTTTTCCTTCCCTTATCCTTGCTTTGAACGATGAAGAGTATCAGTACAAAGAGTATCAATATAAAGAGTATCAGTATACCAAGTATAAATTTCAGTAATGTATTTCAGCCCTTAGCTCTGCTTCGGACCTCACACATTAGGGGGCATTTGTTAACAATCAAATTGACACCCTTAGTCATGTGACAAAGAAGCACATTTTTACTATGCACTCGCAACATGAAGACAGAACACAAGTACATTCAAAGACAAGTCCTCTCTTATCTAATCACTTCTCCCATAAATGGAAGGATTAGGTGAAGACAATAATAACCTAAAGAGACCAAGTTCGGTCATTTAACCGCTCATAAAAGGTCCAAAACTAAGCTACACCAATCAATAATTGAATAGAAATGCATTAAAGTGCATTAAATGTGCTTAAAGTGTGATAAGTTGTGTAAAAGAGCCTAAAAACTATGGAAAAAGGGGTTTTTGAGTGAAAATGATCTAAAATCATGAAAGGAGATTATCCCACACTCAAAAGAGAATCCTAAGGCTCATTTCCCAATGCTATATAAGAAAGGATTTGGGGCATGGTAAAGTACACAAAGGAAGAGCAAAGGCATGCTAGAGAGATTATGAAGGAGGAGAAAGAGCTCAAATTCTTCAAAAGCAAGGATGAAGGAAAGGAAGCTCATGGCAATGGAGGAAGGATTCTCACCTATGTCCATGGTAAGAATGTATTTATTCCTTGTTCTAATATGAATGGATTCAAGTTTCTACCATCTAAGAGTTTGAATTTTGCTTATCATGTATGGATTTAATTCTTAAATGGATTTAGATCTAATGAATTTTGATGAATGAATATAAATCTATGTAAACTTGTGATAATATTTTCATTTGGATGACATAGAAACTCACCATTTCCTAGTAAGATAGATTGATATGTTGCATATCTAACTCCCTACTTGCAAACAACTTCATCTATTATCAGGATGGTACTTCCCTACAATACAAGGGTCGTCTGGTGCTTCCCTCAAGTACAGATCTTCAACGGGATGTATTCCATGAAATATATGCTTCTCCATCGGTGGAGCACTCTGGGTTCCTCAAAACATATGAGCAGGAACGACATAAATTATTTTGGTAGGGAATGAAAAGGATAATTCAACATATGGTAGCTGAATGTGATACCTTCCAGCACAACAAGGGTGAAATGACACTTCTTCAAGGATTTCTCTAATCCTTTCCCATCCCTACAAGGATTTGGACATATATTTCTATGGATTTCATTGAAGGGATCCCTAAATTTAGAGGGATGACAGTGATTTTGGTTGTGGTTGATCACCTCTCCAAATATAGTTATTTTTGTTCCCTCATCCATCCCTATACTGCCTCCCTAGTCACAAACATTTTCCTGCACCAGATCTTCCGTCTTCATGGAATCCCTTCTTCCATTGTCTCGTATCGCGATGCAACTTTCACCAGTCATTTTTGGACATAACTATTTCGTCACACTCCCACCAAACTAAAGATGAGTTCAGGGTATCATCCACAAATAGATGGTCAAACTGAAATTATCCATAAATGTTTGGAAACCTATATTCATTACTTCACCTCCAAACAACAACATCAGTGGGAAAAGTGGCTCCCTATCATTGAATGGTGGTATAATAGATCCTACCACTCTACATCTAAAATGACTCCATATGAAGTAGTCTATGGTCAGGCACCAAAATTTCTTCTTCCATACACCCCCAACAGTTCACTAGTTAAGGCAGTTGACATGGCTCTTCGAAACCACGATCAGATTCTTCGCATTTTGCAGGACAATCTTCACATGGCAAGAAATCGAATGAAACAACAAGCCGATCAGCACCGTTTTGAGCACACTTTTCAGGCAAGTGATATGATTTTTATTCTTCTACAACCTTACAAGAAATCCTCCCTGAAACTCAACAGGAGTCATAATCTCTCTCCAAAGTTCTATGGGACATATAAGGTTCCTTAGAAGATTAGGTATGTTGCTTATAAATTGGAACTTCCTCCTTCTTCCTGCATTCATCCAGTATTTCATGTCTCTTGTCTAAATAAATTTCTTGGCACCAACATTAGAGGAAAAACTATTTTACCAGAATAGGATAATGAAGGATCCATCCTTTTGGATTTGGAGGCCATCCTCAATAGGCGCACTCATCAGCTTCTCTCTTGATCTATCACAAAGGTATTAATTCAGTGGCACGCAGTGAAACTAGAGGATGCTACATGGGAACCACTCCTTCAGATTCAACAACAATTTCCACATCTAAAGCTTTGTGAAAAAATATTTTTCTGAGGGGCAGGGGATTTTAGGAACCCGTTTCAACCCTTCTCTTTACTTTGTTAGTTTATTGTTGTTGGACACATATGATTTGTAAGTCGTCCCGTAGTATTATATGTTCCATGGTATTGATCCATAGTTTTTATTATCCCATAGTATTATATGTTCAATAGTATTGGACACATATGCTTTATAAGTCGTCCTATATTATTATATGTTCCATGGTATTGATCCATAGTATTGAATGCATAGACTTAGTATTTAAGTATGTCTCAATTCCAATGAAGAAATCCATGATTTATTTCTATTAAGCTTTCTCAAAGGAGGATTCCCCCTCGAAGTGGAACACGATCAATAAATCTCTTCTATGTTTTTCTATTTCTGATATATCGTGCATTTTCATCATTTAATTGTTGGAGGTTACTCACACCTTTATGTTTTATCATATGCGTACATCAATATCCATGCATTGACAACAATTAATTTGACAAGAAGAATTCCCAAGTTCACATCTAAAAAAAACTCATATTCACTAGACAAGATGAAGTATGCAATGTAAACCAATAATTATTTCCATGAATATATTTTTATTTCACACAAGGATGGCATGGATGAGGTTCTCTTTTGAGACTCTTCAATTTGAATAAAATCCTAAGAAGCAATCCTGGGAGAGGGTCAAATTGAATATTTCATGATATTTTGTCCATGCTCTCCTCTTCATTCTACGTTTCTCATAATGTTCCTTTGATATTGTGCCTTTGAGCTTGACTACTTGCCTCTACCTCATTTAATTCTCCTTCCTTGGGGGAATTTGCAACCTCCTCATTGTGAAATTATTAAACTTATTCTCTTTATATTATTTGATGTAGATAAACTATCAAAATATTCCCAAGAAATCCATAGGCATATCTGTTGTAGGGTTTCATTACCAAAAGTTTTATGAATTTGTGGATAGGAAAGACACTAGTTTCTCCATTCTACACTTGACCAACCATCATCTATATTGATTGGAATTGTAAGGGATGATTATGTTTATCTGATGACTTGAATGGGAAATAAATTTAGAGTGATAAACAAGCACCATGTTGTGTCTGACCTCATAGGTAATGCACCTTATTACATGTAATGTCATCTCATCCTAGGGTGTTGGAACAGAAGACTATTTCACTCCTCTTCTTGTGACTTCCACTACTTTTTGAACATAAAGGAATTCCTTTTTTTCTTGAGCCTCAATTATGTTCTTAAATGATTGTTGCAATATTTTTAGTCTTATAACCTGGGAGATAGTGCTAGTCCTATAACTGTAATACCCGCAAACACATGAATACTCTATTGTACACTTGATTTCTCAACTCGGTCTAGACACTTCAGTTCATGAATTGGATTAGACACGCTTGAGTTCTCAACTCATAAAACAGTTTGATTTGATTTTGCATGGGAGACTCGATTTAGATAACTTGATAACTCAAACTTCACATGAATTCAACTTTGCATGCCTTACATAACTCACTAGATCATTTCAAAATACATAATTTTCTATACATGATAAGGAAGGTAGTTTGTCTTTATGTCTCTTTCATAGTTTGTTTCTTTGATAATTATGAAAACCCTAGGATACCATATTATTTCCATCTGAACATCCTAGGCTAATTTACCTATCCTTAGCATAATACACCCTAACTCTTGCCTTAGGTACGTGGTCTAACACAAATAAACCAACATAGTTTGTAGTTGTATGTGTTAATTTGTGAAGTGGTAAGTTATGATGGAATGTGTCAATTTTATTGTATAATGGAACTAATATCTTATTTGTTGTTTCTTTTGTAGGAGTGGACCTCATAGTTTTGTTAAAGAGACTTTTGGAGATGGGAAAAATCATGTAACAGAGAAAAAAAATCTAGAATGAATCTTCCCATTGAAAAGGTCAATGACGTAAGATAAAAGGCCAGGTTGGCAATGGAAAGAGTGAGACATAGTCCAGCCATTTCCATTGATCCTTCCACTGAGCCTAACACAATTGTTGACATGAAAACCTCTAGTTCAGAACAACATGTAAAGTGGTTGATTCCAACGGAGCCAACTTAGATTCCAACATCAACACAATCTCCAACCAACAATCCATCAACGAGTCATGTTAAAGTTCCTAAATACACAGGTAATTTGGGAGATGCTGCGTGTGTAGAGTTGGACATACAAGCAGTGATTAATTTGCAATCTCCCTAAGAAGACCACAACCATGTCGAGCACACTCCCAAGATGGCCCAACATGTGAACAAAGCACCATAACAAACAAGCTCTGGTATTCGTGTCTCATGTACACCTTCCCTACCTCGACTGTCTAGTGCAAGAAGAAGAACTCCTAGATGTATTCATGTGGATGAAAGTTCTCTATTGGGCCTTGAAGGTAAGTTTCCAAAATGCATTATCGAATGGAAATGCAACAAAGTTGTCAAGGAATATTTTGAATCCAAAGGTGATGCAGGTAAATGTCAATATTGTTTAGCTGTTGTTAGGAGAATTTTGGGCATAAAGATAGTTAAAAGTTCAGAGGCTAGCAGTCATATTTTTAGAAATATCCAATATTCATTTAATACGATTGGGAATACATCTCGTACAAAATATCTCTGTGTGGATCATTGTCTATTAGCGGAATCAGTTGTAAGCAAGTCCACAAGGAAACGCCGCCTACTATCACACACTTCTCACATACGTAAAATAAATAGAAAAAGTATTAAAAAGTATTATGTTATAAGAGAAAATATTGACACTCTGGGTGGAAAATATTGTTGGGATTTTTTCGGTAGGTTGTCTCATGGAGATATGAAGCTAACTGAAGTTTTTAAGGAGTCAGTACAAAAGTTTTGGAATGATCATACCGGACCTTCATCAAACCAAAGAGACGTGCTAAAGTTGAGAAAAGGTTCTGTTGAACGTGAACCCCACGTTAAACATTTCCTTGACACCACACAGACTGAACTCTATGAGAGATTCAGGAATGAGCAGTAGCACACACAATTGAGCCTGGGACAAAAGTCCTTTGAGAAATACGAACCATGGTACGTTCATATATGCATTGATAGGAACATGATAGGAATACATGTTGTTGTAGATACCATGTAGAATATGAATATTTTTATGACACATATAAACATATATATTTTTATTTGCATACTAACATTGTGCAGGGATGTAATGAATCCATACTACCACCAAATCAATCAAGAGACTTTATCCACAGCATCATGTGTCCAAGGCCTGAAGGGAAAAAATATTATGAAAAATCGTGTCTATATGGTACACGTTCTAGGTGTAGTGGGTTTTCTCTTTTGAACCATTGCATTCATGAAAGCGAGGAGCACGAATTTGGAAAGATGGTCGTGGAGATGCAGAGATTTAAGTATGTAACCTATAAATTAGAGAGTGCTAAGGAAAGTAAAAATATTGCATCGGTGAAGTCACGAGTACAAATGAATATTGCATATTTTTCATATTACACGTTCAAATTATGACATATACATTTTTCAAAAGGCCACATTGTAATATGGCCTTTGTTTTCATGGCAACAGGAATGGGTACAGAGTTCTACAAGAAAACCGAGCAGTATTTTAAACATGTGCATGTAGCGCGATGGAAATATGAGAAGTACAGAAAATGCAGGGACACCTTTCCCATTAGGACCATAGTGTCAATTGTGGATTTTGCAGAAAACTACACCATTCAGCCACAAAATGAAATTCAGAGTCAATACTACCTTTCATACCAAGTCAGCATCATGGTACATATTACGTATAGGCATGGGCCAGAGAGTAGCAATGACATGGGGATAATACTAAAGGAGACAAATGTTTAGATAAGTGATGATAGAACCCATGATCTACATTATGTGCAACATTGTTTTCAAATTTTCTATGATCAGTTAAAGGAGAGATATATACAGATGGATCAACATTGGATATGGTCAGATGGTTGTGTGGGCCAGTTCAAAAATGCCCAAGTATTCCAATGGATGAGTATTATGCAAAGACTTACAATGAGCCACATATATGGAACTACTTTGAGAATGGGAACAGAAAAGGAGAGCATGATGGGACCGGTGCATGCATCAAGACCACACTATGAAAAGAAGAGATGAGGTTTACCACAAACCATCATATTCGAGATACAGAATCCATAGTTCAATGGTGCTTTGCAACAATGTCAAACCGAGCAAGAGAGAAAGAAACATCAACAGTGACAGGACATGTGGTAAGAAATATTTGGCAAGTGGTTGACATAGATCAATCGCATTCCTATAGTTGTGGAACAGTACAAGGAACATGTGGATTTCATTCAGTTCGTAGCTCAATCAACCCTTTATTTGAAATATGGACGCACAAAATTGCTTTCTTTTGCAGCCCTTGTTGTAGTTTCTAGTGGGATGAATGCGAATGCATGGATTGGGTTGATGAATGGGATCATGTGTCATTTGATGTAGACCCATGTGTAATTGTTGAAACAACCCAGTTAGAGGAGGGTCAGTGAGGGATTTCGACAGACTATGACCATATTTAGAGCTTGTACAACCAGGACACAGATACACAGTTTTTTCCTCGAAAGACAATGAATGGGACACAGATTATTGGTTGGCATGATGCATCCAAGGTAAGAAAACCCTCAATGGATCATTAATCAATGATGAAGGCAATGAATTTCCTATTGGCTCGATGGTGGTTAAGGGTGAATATATTACACTAGATGGGAAGTCAAGAAAGACTATTGGGTATGTATTCGTGGATTGCAGACTTGGTTCAGTGGTGTATCACTTCAAAAACTTGAGCATTGGCACAAACATCCATCTACAGACAATTTCAAGCAAGAGCTCAACCAAGGTACGCTACTTCCTACCTCATTCAGAGAACGAGAGATTGATGGAGACAATTAGCAACATAGAGGATCCAAATGGATTTATTGAATGAGATCAGTCAAATTTACATAATAGATATAATTGCATCAAAGAATGTTATGTTATACATCAAGGTATGTGTAGTTTTATGTTATTTTAATTGTACATGCATTTTTTGTTAATACATACATACATACATGTGTTATTTTTCATGTTTTAATGTAATACAAAAAAAAAGCTTGTTGTGCATTTTTCCAATATTTTATCAAACCCTAGTTGGATTCCCTCTTTGTTTTGATTAAGAGACCCTCTTGGGGAGAAAAATATACATTTTCTTATGTTTTATCAGGTCTGCAAAAACCCCTTAGGACATCACTAAAAGCCTCCTAGATCATCCTAAAACCATCCTCCATGACACTAGTTCTATCTCCCCTCACTTAGCTCCATCGATAAACACTTTATAGTCATAAAAAATTAACAAAGATACTTCAAAGTCACTTGTCTCATACCCCTAAAAGGACACCTATGATTGGCTATCAAAAGAGGTAAATTTATAGGCTTGAAGGTTGCGTGAAATCAATATGTTGAGGTGTACATGTGTGTCTAATTCTAATTCATGTATATGTGTGTCTTGCATTGGTGGACCAACTCTGCAAAACCATGTGTTTGGCGACTAGGAGTGGCTTTCCCATGTCAGCCCTGCCCAAACAAACATGTAGGAGTTGACAGAATCCCATTACGATTCCCGGTTTTTTTTTTCACCTCCGGATGGAATTGACCTAGTGTCCCTGAATGGATAATCCATCTCAAACCATTCAAGGGATAATCCATGGCTCTATACTTTGTAATAATCACATTATCTACGACTCTACAAATGACTCTATAATCCATTCAAGGGATAATCCATGGCTCTATGAATGACTCTACAACACTAACAACTCAAATGAGTCGAAGACACCTAGATGAATCATGAATCTTGTGATAAGTTCAAACAACGAGAACATTAGAAATGAAAGGTGTCCTAAATGAACATATAAGTGGATATTTAGCTTCCATAATCATGCTAGCAGCCTTGCAAACAGATGCATTGTCCATGATGATTTGTACACAAGAACCAACACCTACTTCTTCAAAGGATTTGATGAGTAACTCAGCCATATACTATGCATCCTTGTATTTCCCAAGAGAATCCACCACTTTCAAGAACACTGGCCATTTTGGGAAGATACCATGAAACTGATGAGTGGGTCGCGTGATGGATCCATCCATCCATTAGAAACAATACTCATACGATTTCGGATCCGTCCGCCCATTTTGAGCGAATCTAGTTTCAGAGAGTAGAACATATATGGATGAAGTCAATCTCATTATCACACCTCACCTATGCTATGTAAATATCTTGGGAGGTGCAATCACCCCTACATTCTCCTAAGCCACTAGATCAATAATGTTGACATTCACCCTAACCACAAGAGGAAATAGAACCTAATCTAGCTTTTAGACCCTGATCTAGACCTAGAAACATGAAAAAAAATGTATCTATGGAAAGCATAATGTGGACCTACAACCCTAGATACCTAATATAGAATACTTATCTATCCCTAGATACGTAACCTATCCACAGAGATCTAATCTATACCTATAGAACATAATCTAGCTTATAGACCCTAATCTAGCCCTAGAAACCAAACAAGAACAAATGTATCCCTGGAAAGCCTAATGTGGACCTAAAACCTTGGAGACCTAATTTGTAGACAGGAGACCCAAGCTTAATTTGAAGCTAGAACCTTGTGTCCTAAATCCATCAGAATCGATGGCTTCGTGATCAGAGTTACCATTTTGCTGCTATAGTCATTTTGGTCAGGCACCTCGTGGCCATTCAGAGACACTTTGAGGATTTGCTCTGGGGGCATGGAACCCACACCGAAGAGTGGATTTGGGTTCTGTCATATCCCACACATGCGTATGGCCATTTTGGACATGTTCACGATGGCCACGCATGCCCGAGACCTTTTGGATGAGAACTGCCCCCCTTGAGCAAAATTGGAATGGCCTTCACTTAGCAAAACCCTAGTTTTGAAGATGGCACATTAGCACCATTTTGGGGAGTTGGAGTCACCATGTGGGGGGTCCCCCAAATAAAACCCGATGCCCCAAATCCATCAGAATCAATGGCTTCATGATCAAAGTCATGGTTTTGGTGCTACGCGCATTTTGGTGAAGCACCCCGTGGCCATTCAAGGACACTTTGAGGATTTAATCGAGGGGCATGGAACCCAAACAAACGAGCAGAGTTCAGTTCCGTCAGCTCCCACACATTTGTATGGCCATTTTGGATGTGTTCACAATGGCCATGCATGCCTAGCATCCTTCGGATGAGAAATGACCCCCTTGAGCAAAATTGGAATGGCCTTCATTGAGCAAAACCCTAGTTACAAACATGACACATTGGAACCTTTTCCGAGTGTTGGAGGCATGGTGTGGGGGGTCTCCCAGCTAGAAACGAGTGTACTGAATCTATCAGAATCAAAGGATTCACGATCGGAGTCATGGTTTTGGTGCTATGAGCATTTTGGTCAAGTCTCCTATGGCCATTCAAGGACACTTTGAGGATTTGCTTTGGGGGCACATAACCAAAACCAGCAAGCGGAGTTGGGTTTCGTCGTATCCCACACATTCGTATGGCCATTTTGGACATGTTCAGGATGGCCATGCATGTCCGGGAGCCTTCGGATGAGGAATTACCCACTTGAGAAAAATTGAAATGTCCTTCACTGAGCAAAACCCTAGTTTCGGAGATGGCACATTAGCATCATTCCTTGAAATTTGAGGCATAGTGTGGAGGGTCCCTTATATAGAAACCGATGTCCTGAATCCATCATAACAGATGGATTTGTGATCGGAGTCATGGTTTTGGTGCTATGGGAATTTTGTTTAGGCACCCCGTGGCCATTCAGGGACACTTTGAGGATTTGCTCCGGGGGCACGGAACCGAAACAAATAAGCGGGTTGGGTTCCACTAGCTCCAACATGTGCATATGGCCATTGGGAATGTATTCACGATGTCCATGCACACCCAGGGGACTTTGGATGAGAAATGGCTCCCTTGAACAAAATTGGAATGGCCTTCACTGAGCAAAACCCTAGTTCCGGAGATGGCACATTAGCACTGTTTCTAGGCATTGGAGGAACGGCGTGGGGGGGGGCCTAGCTGAAACCTGGAGTCTCAAATTCATTGGAATTAACAGATTCATGTAATGTCCCTAAAAATAACAGAAGAATTTAAAATTTTCTACTAAAGAATAAAAGCTACTTTAAGGATGAGGATTCGTAAAATTAACTTCAGCAATGATAAGATAAGCATCAGTACTTGTTTGTGGTATTTTAAAAAGTCTAAGTTTTCCTAAATAACATAAATTCACTTAGTTGAAAATCTCTTGGCTTTGCGGAAGCGACGTGTATTAAGGTAATTCTAATGTCGGTATGCCAATACTAGAGTATAAATAAAAAGGAACTTCCTGCTTACTGTTTTAAGGATCCCTGTGCAAATTATAAATGTCTCAATGTTACCTTAGGTGATACGCACTCTTGATGGTGAAAGTTAAGGCCCATGATGGGGCACTGATGGTTTATAACAGGGGGAAGGAGTACCCCCGACAGAGCTTCCAAGACGTAAGGGTAGCCTTGGAAGGCTCTGGTCTTACTTAGCAAGTTGCTAAAGTACTTACTCCTTGTTTATATGCAGGTACTACTAGGGAGAAACTCTTCCTTAGTCAGTTCTACCACCATGTACTAGCATGTTTATGTGTTTTGAAGTGTAAAGCACAAAAATGTGCAAAATCCTAAGTGTGCATGGATATGGGTTATACTATGGTGTAATACTATACTATGATGGTGTAACCTATGGAGAAACTGTTTACAAACTCCAAAATTCGTTGATATAATTCTTATGACCTTATACTGTGGTGCTTGGGTGGTCATTCAAATTGCATTAATGGTGAGTTGGTGGATAGTAGTTGTCTCCCATGATACATGCATAGTGAGACCAGCTGGCATGGAGGGTTTTGAGGTATGGGGTTTGGCACTACTGGATGCTACTCTGCATTTTCAGTTGGCTTGGTTCCATTGTGCATTGCATTTTTGGGAGAGGGTTGCCTAACCTGAGCTATGCTCATGGTCAGGGGGCCTGGTAGCTACTGAAATGATGGAGAAAGGAAACCCGATACCATTGCTCAGGAGATGTCTCTCTCCAAAATGTCATTTCCCTTATTTTGTTTCAGTAATGGTCATTGGTTATCTATGTTCCTCAGTGTTTAACCATTTTATGTTTTATGGAATGACAGGTGAAGAGTGGCGAGAAATTCTGTGTGGGTTGTTGTGGTAATCAAGACTTTTGACGACTTGGGGTACTGGTATGGGAAGTCCATATTTCACCATTTCTACCCTTCCCTCTCACCTCTGTGGAGTAGTTTTGTTTGCAGTCGTTTAAGGAACTTCATGGATCACCTTTGGGTTTCACTATGACATTTTTTTTGAGTTCCTGGAAGGTCGCCATTTGGGTTGGACTGGTGAATGAGTTTTTATTTGTAATGACGAGGGATAACCCCGGAGAGTTTGACTAAAATGTGGCGTTTGTGTTACTGGTGCTTATTGGGTTTCTACGCTTGTGTAGAGGGAGATGCCACCACAAATAATAATTGGGTTGTGGAAATGTAAACAGTGACCTGCATTTTTGGATATGAATTTGATGAAATATATATATACTAAGCCTCTGCATTTTTAAATATGGAGGTTACACAGTTTGAAGTTTATCTCCCTTTTGAGTTTAGCTATCATTGTTCTAGTTCTGAATGCCCTCAACTTAGTAATAAAACAAAGTAAATCGTAGCTTACTATGACCTTCGTTGTCTGAATTTTGTTTGTATGGAAAGTTCTTCGTATTTCTAAGTGCTGATTGGGTTTTTACTTTGTGACCATTGCTACGTTTGTTTTGATAAATGTTTCACATGAATGAATGGCCGTTGGTTGAAAGTGGTAACGCCAGGGTGTGAAAAATGTGCTAAGCACTACATTTTGATTCGAAAGGGCAGTAGGTAGTAGTTATTGTAATTTTGAACCTGTGAAACCTATAGTGTAACCCTAGCTGCTATTCCACTTGTTTAAATTTAAAGGAAAGTGGATCTGTATGTTAATGTTTATGTTATGATGATTTGTAAGAATGATAGGGTTTTCACAAAAAACGTTGAGGAGATTCGATCTCATAACTAGTATGTTGATGTATTGTAAAATATTAAAAGTGAATGCTATGTTTGCTTGTGGGATTCAATCCAAGTAAATATCTGTTGTTGCTTTCGATGTAGTGGTTGACTATTTGGTTGAAAACGCAACTATTGGTTGAAGGGTTTCGTTGAAAAATAAAAAGGTTGAGACTCCTTTACAATACGTTCTTTACTACTGAAATGTTTTCAAAAGGGTTTTTGGAAAGAATAAAATGAAATGGCAGTTTCTGTTTAAAACCCAAGATCTCTAACATGACAGTATTTATATTCCTAAATTTTATATAGATAACAGAATTAAAAACAAACATAATTTTTAATTCTAGAAGTAAATATGAATTTAAAAAAAAGAATATGATGAGTAGAAAAGAACTTTGTTACCCATAATTTATAAAGAAAAGTTTTCTAGGTTTTGAGTCGCACAGATGTCTAGCACAGGCTAGATTGGCTAGAGCTGCTAGACGTCCTACTTAGATCTAGAACATAAATTCTAAGCCTAAGTAGCCCTATGCTACAGGATTTTTCTCTTATCAATAATCTATATTTAAAACAATTTCAGGATACCAACGAAATAGTGTTGGGATAGAAACTCTATATAAATCACTTAACTTCTATTCTACTTTGGGAATGGAGGATTATCAATTCATACCTAGATACCTTATGACTGGCTCTTCTCCTATAGTAGCCAGCACACTCAAACAATATTTAGTGTAGAACTTCTGAACTTCAGCTGACCTGTTAGAATGATTCATTAGCTGGATAACTTTGGGGATACCATGTTCCTCCCAACCATGACCCTTGGACCGTTCCTGGTTCTAACTGGATCCCCCCGAGATGGTTCCAACATGAAATGAGAGATAGAGGCCCTAGGTTCACTGCTAGTTCAGATCTGGAATATTATGTGAGACTGCTTCAGTTTCTTGGAGAAAGAAACTTCTCTTTGATTAGCATAAGAGAATGATAATGAAAAAGATAGATGATCCCCAAAACTTGGGATCTTGAATTATGACCGTTTCAATAATTAGTTTTCTTTCAATTAAATAATTAATAGTTAAAAGATTTTATTTAATAAATAACTAGTCATCTTTGAGCTAGGACTTTTTAATTATATTAACTATAAGTGACCTTTTTTATTTAAAAAGAATAACAATAATTATATTTCAACTTAATTATTAATACATTAAAATAATGTATGAACTATATATGAAATAAATATATTTCATAAATAAATAAATAAATCCACATTATTATTAAAGCTCTTAATAATAATATTAGCCTTGGGGCCTTCATACATGTTAATCATAGAAGGTTTACTATTAATCAATCCATGCTTTAAGTGGTGGTAATGATCCTTTATTAAATTATGTATCTACACATGATACTTCTTTAAACATTTAAAGGATAAGGTCCACTTCTTTGGACGGTCTTTTGATAAACTTGGATAGGCACCTCTAGTCTCTCTTTCTTGCATGTCGGATTCCCTCGTTTTAACATGGTAGTTCATGCAGTATTTGATGATAGATAAAAGATGAATCATTTAATCAAATTAAATAAATGTGATGAAAGAAAAAGTGTTATTTAGATTCTTTTAGACTCAACACTTTGAGATTCAGTAACCCCGAGTGCTCTTCAGATCCTTTTAAGTCAACACTCTCACATGGGCGTTATGCTAGTGCAATTCCAGAGCCTCTGCTCAACACTAGTGCTAGAATCTGGTTGTGAGGCACATCTAGAATGTTTAAGTTGCCTCGAATCTAGTATTTGTTTATAAATCTTGGATTGCTCCAGGGCTTAGGCCCAAGACTCAATGTACCTTAGGACTTACTCCCAGTACATAAACATTCTTCTAGGTACATCAGGGCTTATGCCCAATATGTAAATTATATGTGTGTTTCTGATTCCACACTCAACACACTCATAAGTCACATCATGTAAAATCATAGCTCTGCACAGTAAGTAACAAAAGGTCATCTCAATATATTAGGGTTTGAACCCGTATCAAAACTGAAGAACATCATTAAACATTGGGGCCTTCTTTCCCAGCATGCACTCACATAAAGAAGTCAGTCAGGGTCCATGCCCGATATGTCAATATATATATATATATATAAAAGAATAAATCATAGGTGTTAGGGCTCATGGCCAATACTCAAAATAAAACATATGTTCTGGGGTTGTGGCCCAATATAATAACAAGGAAATAGTTAGTCCAAAATTTAGGATACTACATCCCTCCCCGCTTAGAAACAACACCGTCCCGATGTTTCTAGGGACTAGGAATGAGGTCGTGTAACAAGGCGGGGTATGCCTCTTTCATGGTTGTCTCATTCTCCCAAGTAGCCTCATCTGATCCAAAGTGCCTCCGTTGCACTTTTAGCTCAGTAATGGTCCTCCTCCTACGCTGCTCCTCTCTCTTGTCCAGGATGTGGAGTGGTTATGGCGTGAACTCCCCTTCGGGCTCCACCTATAATAAGGACAATCAATAACATGTTTAGTATCATATACATATTTCTTTAGAAATGAAGCATGAAAAACATTATGCGCTTTTATATGAGCTGGTAAGGCTAACTCATAAGCCACTGGCCCCTTCTTGGCCAATATTTCAAAAGGTCCACAAAACCTTGGGGCTAGTTTACCGCAGCGTCCTAAGCTCAATGGGCTTTGTTTTGCCTTTATTTTTAGAAACACATGTTCACAGACTTGGTAGTCTTTGTCCTTTCTTTTCTTGTCTGCATAACTCTTTTGGCGGTCTTGAGCTTCTTTCAAGTTCAGTTGCACCTTGGATACTAGTTGTTCCAAGTGTTTTAGTAGGTTGGGTCCTAACATAAGTCTATCTACCGGACTGTCCCAAGTCATGGGTGTCCGACACCTCCGGCCGTAGAGTACTTCGAAAGGGCTCATTTTGGCTGAGTTTTGATAACCATTGTCGTACACAAACTCTGTGAGGTGCAAATAATCTTCCCACTTAGTGGGGTTGTTCATGATGTACATTCTTAGCATGTCCTCAAGAATTTGGTTTACTCGTTCCGTCTATCCGTCGGTTTGGGGGTGGTACGCGGTACTGAATTGTAACTGGGTCTCCAAACCGAAGAATAATGCTCTCCAGAATTTGCTAGTGAACGTTGTATCTCGATCGGAAATGATTTTCTTGGGTATCCCATGCAATCGAAAGATCTCTTTTAAGAATATTTCCGCTATGTGAACTGCTTTGTAGGTAGATTTTACTGGTATGAAATGGGCTTCTTTAGACAGCTTGTCTACAACTACAAAGATGGAGTCATTATGTTTCTTAATCGTGGGTAAGCCCATAATGAATTCCATGCTTATCACCTCCCACTTCCATTCTAGAATGGGTAGATATTGTAGTAAACCATAGGGGTGTTGGTGTTCTACTTTGACCAGTTGGAATTCCTGACATTTCGCGATGAACATGGCGATGTCAGCCTTTAACTTAGGCCAAAAGTAATGCTTCTTTACTACCGATATCATCCTTTGATATCTGGGGTGCCTTGAATAGGGTTTCTGGTGAAATGCAGTGAGGATGTTTGATCTAATGTCTCCACTCTCACGGAAGTAAAGTCTCTCTTTCGACCACAGTAGTCTCGACTCGTCTATCTTGTATTCCTTCTGTCGTTGGAATAATCTGTCTTCCTGGATCTTTGCAAGGATTTCGGTGTAGTAACGGTCACTGTTACATGTCGTTCGAATCTTGTGGTGTAATTCAGAGTCGGTTTGACTCACCGTGACTTTGTAAAGCATATGTGCTCGACGGCTCAAGGCATCCACAATCTTGTTTTCCTTGCCTTTTATATGTTTCAGCTCAAAATGGTACACACTAAGGAAGGATAACCACCTGGCCTTCCTGGCATTTAAGGCGGGTTGGTCGAAAAGGTATTTCAAACTCATGTTATCAGTCATCAATAGGAATTTATTTCCCATTAGATAATGTCACCACATCTTCAGAGCATGGATGATGGCGGCTAGTTCGAGGTCATGCATATGGTAGTTTCGCTCATGCTCTTTTAATTTCCTCGATTCGTAGCATATGGAAAAATTGTCTTGCATAAGGACTCCCCCAAGTCCTTCCTTTCTTGCATCTATGCAAATGATGAAGTCCCCATTGGGATCTGCAATACGCAGAATCGGTGCACTAATTAGTAGTTGCTTAATCTTTTGAAAACTTTCTTCACGCTTATCCATCCAGATAAACTTGTTTTCCTTCTTCTGCAAGGCGGTTATGGGACATGCAATCTGTGAAAAGTTCTCAATGAACTTTCGGTAGTAACTGGCTAATCCTAAGAACGATCTTATATCGAATACACGAGTAGGCGTGGGCCATTCTTCGATAGCTTTGACCTTTTCGGGGTCGATGGCTATTCCCTTCTCGAAAATTATATGTCCTAAGTATTGAATTTGGGGTTTGTAGAAATCGCACTTACTAAACTTGGCGTAAAGTTGGTGTTCCCTTAGTATTCGTAAAAAAATTCAGAGGTGCTCCTCATGTTCTACTTCATTCTTGGAGTAGATCAAAATGTCATCAATAAAGACTAGAACGAACTTATCGAGGTATTTACTAAATATGTTGTTCATCATGCACATAAAGTTGACTGGTGCATTCGACAACCCAAAGGGAATCGCTACGAACTCATAGTGGCTGTAACGGGTTCGGAATGTGGTTTTGTTGATATCCTCATCACGGATCCTCACCTGATGGTATCCGGATCATAAGTCAATCTTTAAGAAGATCTTCGCTCCTCCGACTTGGTCAAACAAGTCATCGATCCTAGGGAGTGGGTAGCGGTTTTTAATGGTCATTTTGTTGAGTTGTCAGTAATCGATGCACATCCGCATCGTTCTGTCTTTCTTCTTGACGAAGAGTATTGGTGTGCCCCAAGGGGACACACTTGGTCGAATGTACCCTTTGTCTATTAGTTCTTATAACTGAATCTTGAGCTCCACCAATTCTGGTGTGCTCATGCGGTATGGGGCTTTAGAAGTTGGTAATGACCTAGGTGTTAGTTCGATGGAAAAGTCTAAGTCTCATTTGGGAGGTTATCCCGGTATTTCTTCAGGAAATACATCTTTGAATTCTACGAGGACTCGGAAGTCTTCGATCTTCTATTCCCTATCAGTTTCTATGTTTTCGATATTGACAGAAAAGAGTTTTCAACCTTTTCTAATACATTTCTTTGCTTGTAAGGCGGAGATCTGTCGTACCAACACTTTCTTAGGGATACCCTAAATCATCTTCTGATTCCCCTGGTCATCCCTGCAGAGTAAGGATTTGTTTAAGTAGTCTAGTAGGACATGGTGTTCTTCTAACCAATCCATGTTGATAAGTACATCATACGATCCTAGGGGTAGAATGTTTAATTCTAGTTTGGTTTGGAAATCATTTAAGTCTATCTCTCAAGTTTTAACTAACTCACAAACCTTTCATTTGGTACCGGTGGCTAGTTGTACTAGCCATGGTTTCTCGTGAGGCTCTCAGTTCAGCTTACAAGTGTCTACTAACTTAGGGGATATATAACTTTGGCATGCGCCGGGATCTATTAAAAATAAAATGGTTTGTTTGATATCTTACCCTCAATTTCAACCATGGTGGCCTGATGATCTTCCTATCGGCCATCAAGAGCGGCATAGATCCTGGGTGTCTTTTCCATGTCTCCTACGGTAGGTTCTGCTTGGACATTGTGGAAAACTCCATCTGCTTTGCTGGGGCAGTCTCTGCAGTAGTGAGGCTCTTGGCATTTCAAACAAGAAACGGGTGGTGGGACCACTCTTGTCCCTTTGTTGAAAGTTGGCCTGCTGATAGGTGGTGGGGGTGCACTTGGCTGTGCTTAAGGTTGGTTGAAGCCTCTATTGGGTGGAAAACTGTTGTTATGTTTTCGGAAAGGTGGAGGTCTAAAACCCGGTTTTCGGTTGTCCGAGAAGGTTCTGAACCTTTCTCTATTTCTGTTGATGTTGTCATTCCTTGGCTGTCAGTGTTCATAACACAGTCTTGCTTTATGTAAGGTCACATCAAGGGTTTTGGGCATGTCAAACTCTATCTTCTCTCTAAATTTTGGTGGCATCCCTCCCAATAACTACTGTATTTTGACCTTTTTGTCTTTCATGTATGGAACATAGTGCAACATATCTAAAAATCTGTTGATGAAAGCTTCCATTGTCAGAGAGCCCATTTTCAACTCATGAAATTCTTTAATTTTCTTATCAAAGAATATTTCAGACATATATTCGTCATGGAATATTCTGCTGAAAGTATCCCAAGTTATGTCTCTTAGTTCTTGTCCTTTGGTGTGTTTCAAGTCCTTCCACCATCTGGCTGCTTTTCCATTCAGGTTGTAGATGGCTAGTCAGGCTTTCATTTCACTGGAGTAGTTATGAATATTGAAATATTTGTTAATTCCTAGTAGCCATTCTTCGACCTTTTCCCGAGAGTTGATCTCACTGTCATAAGTTGGGGCTCTTATCTTCCTAAATTCTCCTTGCAAACTGTCATCACTCTTCCTCCTTTTCTTGCAAGGAGGTGGTGAACCATCATCGTTGGAAGAGCTCTTACAGTCCTCTTCCATTGATTCCAGCTTGTGTTCTCCCTACTCTTCTCTTTTAGGACTGATAGATTTCTTGGTGTGACAGTTTCTCATTTTAAAAGTGTTGACTGAGAGAGTAGGCTGTCCGTGGGGCTTTGCTCCTATTAATCTTTGAAGTAAGGCTTCATTTATAGCTTGATGCTCTCTTCTTTCTTACATGTTCTCATATCTAAAAGTTTTAAATTCTCCCTGTAGATTTTGCATAGATTTCATTAAATCCGAGTTGCGTTCCACCACAATTTCTTTCTCTCGTGGTGGAGAGTTCATATTTCCATGTATGCTACTGCCCTGTTCTGCATTCATTTTGAGATAATGACTGTAACTGAAATTTTATATAAGTGTCAATAGCAGAGATAAAAAAAAAATCGGTTAGTTCAATTTCACATAATAAAATTTCTAAATGCTTTTTTGTTTACTGTGTATTTGCAACTAATATTCTGATTGTAATGAGCCCAATAGGTCACTTAGTTTTGTAGCTGGGATCTGATCCACTTGTAATGTCCCTAAAAATAACAGAAGAATTTAAAATTTTCTACTAAAGAATAAAATCTACGTTAAGGATAAGGATTCGTAAAATTAACTTCAATGCTAATAAGATAAGCATCAGTACTTGTTTGCGGTATTTTAAAAAGTCTGAGTTTTCCTAAATAACATAAATTCACTTAGTTGCAAATTTCTTGGCTTTACGGAAGTGATGTGTAGTAAGGTAATTCTAATGTCGGTATGCCAATACTAGAGTATAAATAAAAAGGAACTTCCTACTTACTGTTTTAAGGATCCCTGTGCAAATTATAAATGTCTCAATGTTACCTCAGGTGATACGCACTCTTGATGGTGAAAGTTAAGGCCCATGATGAAGCACTGATGGTTTATAACAGGGGGAAGGAGTACCCCGAGCATAGCTGCCGAGAGGTAAGGGTAGAGGTAAGGGTAGCCTTGGAAGGCTCTGGTCTTACTTAGCAAGTTGCTAAAGTACTTACTCCTTTTTTATATGCAGGTACTACTAGGGATAAACTCTTCCTTAGTCAGTTCTACCACCATGTACTAGCATGTTTATGTATTTTGAAGTGTAAAGCACCAAAATGTGAAAAATCCTAAGTGTGCATGGCTATGGGTATACTATGGTGTAACCTATGGAGAAACTATTTACAAACGACAAAATTTGTTGATATAATTCTTATGAGCTTATACTATGGCGCTTGGGTGGTCATTCAAATCGCATTAATGGTGAATTGGTGGGTAGTAGTTGTCTCCCATGATACACGCATAGTGAGACCAGCTGGCATGGAGGGTTTCGAGGTATGGGGTTTGGAACTAGTGGATGCTACTCTACGTTTTTAGTTGGCTTGGTTCCATTGTGCATTGCATTTTTGGTATAGGGTTTTGGTGCCTGACTTGAGCTACGTTTATCGTCAGGGTGCCTGGTAGCTACTGAAATGATGGAGAAAGGAAACCCGTTACCATTGCTCAGGTGATGTCTCTCTCCGAAACGTCATTTCCCTTCTTTTGTTTCAGTAATGGTTGTTGGTTTTCTGTGTTCGTCAGGGTTTAAGCATTTTATGTTTTATGGAATGATAGGCGAAGAGTGGCGAGAAATCATGCGTGGGTTTCCATGGTAATTAGGACTTTCAACGACTTGGGGCACTGGAAGGGTAAGTCAAGATTTCGCCATTTCAACCCTTCCCTCTCGCCTCTGTGGATTAGTTTTGTTTGCAGTCGTTTAAGGAACCTCGTAGATCCCCTTTGGGTTTCACCATGACTTTTTTTTTGAGTTCCTAGAAGGTCGCCATTTGGTATGGACTGGTGAATGAGTTTTTATTTGTAATGACCGGGGATAACCCTGGAGAGTTTGACCAAAATGTGGCGTTTGTGTTACTAGTGCTTATGGGGTTTCTGCGCTTGTGTAGAGGGAGATGCCACCACAAATAATAATTCGGTTGTGGAAATGTAAACAGTGACCTGCATTTTTGGATATGAATTTGATGAAATATATATATACTAAGCCTCTGCGTTTTTAACTATGGAGGTTGTTACATAGTTTGAAGTTTAGCTCCCTTCTGATTTTAGATATCGTTGTTCTGTTTCTGAATGCCCTCAATTTAGTAATGAAACAAAGTAAATCATAGCTTACTATGACCTTCATTGTCTGAATTTTGTTTGTATGGAAATTTCTTCATTTTGCTAAGTGCTGATTGGGTTTTGACTTTGTGGCCACTGCTGCGTTTTTTTTTATAAATGTTTCAAATGAATGACTAGCCATTGGTTGAAAGTGGTAATGCGGTTGAAAGTGGTAATGTCAGGGTGTGAAAAATGTGCTAAGCACTGCATTTTGGTTTGAAAGGGCAGTAGGTAGTGGTTAATGTAATTTTGAACCCGTGAAACCTATAGTGTAACCCTAGCTACTATTTCATTTGTTTAAATTGAAAGGAAAGCGGATATGTATGTTAATGTTTATGTTATGACGATTTGTAAGAATGAAAGGGTTTTCAAAAAAACATTGAGGAGATTCGATCTCATAACTAGTATCTTGATGTATTGTAAAATATTAAAAGTGAATGCTATGTCTGCTTGTGGGATTCGATCCAAGTCAATATCTATTGTTTATTTCAATGTAGTGGTTGACTGTTTTGGTTGAAAATGCAACTATGGGTTGAAGGGTTTCGTTGAAAAATAAAAAGGTTGAGACTCTTGTACAATATGTTCTTTACTACTGAAATATTTTCAAAAAGGTTTTTGGAAAGAATAAAATGAAATGGCAGTTTCTGTTTAAAACCCAAGATCTCTAACATGACAATATTTATCTTCCTAAATTTTTTTATAGATAACAGAATTAAAAACAAACATAATTTATAATTATGGAAGTAAATCTGAATTAAAAAAAATGAATATGATGAGTAGAAAAGAACTCTGTTACCCATAATTTATAAAGAAAAGTTTTCTAGGTTTTGAGTCACACGGATGTCTAGCAAAGGCTAGCTTGGCTAGACCTGCTAGACATCCTACTAGGTCTAGAACATAAATTATAAGTCTAAGCAGCTCTATGCTACAGTATTTTGCTCTTATCAGTAATCTATATTTAAAACAATTTCAAGATACCAATGAAATAGTGCTGGGATAGAAACTCTATATTAATCACTTAACTTCTATTGTGCTTTGGAAATGGAGAGTTATCAATTTGTACCTGGATACCTTATGACTGGCTCCTCTCCTATAGTAGCCTGCACACTCAAACAATAATTAGTGCAAAACTCATGAACTTCAGCTGACCTGTTAGAATGATTCCTTAGTTGGATAACTTTGGGGCTACCATGTTCCGCCCAACCATGAACCTTAGACCATTCCTAGTTCTAACTGGATCCCCCTGAGCTTGTTCCAACATGCAATGAGAGATAGAGGACCTAGGTTCACTGCTAGTTCAGATCTGAAATATTATGTGACACTGCTTCAGTTTCTTGGAGCAAGAAACTTCTCTTTGATTACCATAAGAGAATGATAATGAAAAAGATATATGATCCCCAAAACTTGAGAACTACCCTCTTTATGTAGGGGAGTCTTGAATTATGACTGTTGCAATAATTAGCTTTCTTTAAATTAAATAATTAACAGCTAAAATATTTTATTTAATAAATAACTAGTCCTCTTTGAACTAGGACTTTTTAATTATTTTAACTATAAGTGAACTTTTTTATTTAAAAAGAATAACAATAATTATATTTCAGCTTAATTATTAATACATTAAAATAATGTATGAACTATATATGAAATAAATATATTTCATAAATAAATAAATCCACATTATTATTAAAGCTCTTAATAATAATATTAGCCTTGGGGCCTTCATACATGTTAATCATAGAAGGTTTACTATTAGTCAATCCATGCTTTAAGTGGTGGTAGTCATCCTTTATTAAATTATGTATCTACATGTTGGATCCTAGGACGCAGCTATGGTAAAAGCTGCGAATTTTGAGGAAAAAGCACAAGTATGGAAGGAAAGTTCTAATTTTGAACAAGCACCAATTTTTGGGTAGAAGCAGACGGTGCGCAGTACGGTGCCAGATGGATGAGCTTAATGCAGACTATGGAATGGAACTTGCGGAGCTCGCGTGCACATGTCATAGAGGAATGAATGTGGCTGAATGGAAAGCTCAGCTACCATAATGAATGAAGCGACGGAGTAGAGGGCTTAGCTACCCTCATTAAGGCTAAGTACAGAAGTTATGGTTGCTCGGATCAAGGAGGAGCAATGGACCAGAGCATTGAAGGAAAAGGACAAGGTGCCCATACCCGCAATCTGTGTCGGAAGTCACGGAGCCTGCAGGAAGCGGCGACGTGACTGCAAGTGGCGCCTACAGTACACCTAGCCATGTGCGTGGTTAGGGTTTTTGGGGATTACTGTTGGGAAAGGCCCACATTTTTGTAAAGGTGTGACCGTCATGGCCACCTATATATATGTATAATTGTAAAGGGTATACGTTAGCTAGTTAGTAAGCTAGCTAGTCAGTGGTTTCTAGTCAGTCAGCTAGTAAGCTAGCCATTCAGTCTTCTATTGTGTAGTAGAAGAAAGAGTTAGAGTCGGGATAGCCGTGGAGTTAATCCCTGAGTTGCAGACAGTCCGAGTCGACGTCTGAACTATTGTAATCTCTGTAGAGGAAGAGACTAGATCGAGAGAAGGGATCCCAGCTGTGTGCGTGGAGTTTCCTGGAAAGATCTAAGGCTGCGGCTGTGTGCGCAGCATTATTGTATAAGTTTCCTTTGAGAAAATATATGAAACACTCCCGTGGACATGGTTTCCCGTGGAGGTGAATTCTTTATGTCTCCTTGTTATGGTAATATTCGCATGAATGCATGTCTGAGTTATCTGCGTTTATATGAATGTTGTATGATCTTTATGAATATGTTAAGTACGTTCTCGAAGCTTTCGTGATAGCTATACTCGTTAAGTATCGGAAGGAATCGGTAGAACGCTATCGCCGCAGCGACCGAGGATTGCATTACTGCGCTGGGCGCGTGGAAAGAAGAGATACGTAGAGCGCTGACGCAAGGGGGAAAGTCGCCCTGTGCGCTAGAACAGAGACGCCGCGCTGCTAGGCTGTTAAGTGAGAATTCCGCGCAGTTGCGAAGGAGGGCTTGCGGAAGAGACCAGCAGTCTGCTTTGAGGAGTCGCAAGAGAAGAAAGAGAGCAGTCTCCGCGTCGCCTAGGTTAAGGAAATCTGATTCCTTAGCCCCCCCATAGCCACTTCGGGTGAGACTTCGAGCTGCTGCGCAGCTCGTTGTCAAGAGGGCCAGTGCGCCAAGGGGTTTTGTTGCTGCGCTTCATTAAAACCCGGTTCTTCCCCAAAAGCAGCCAACAAATGGTTCTGTTGCCTTGTGACTTGTTACTGTGAGACTTGCTATTTCTGCGACGTAGGAGATTGTTGCTGAAGCCAACAAATGGTTCCGTTGCCTTGTGACTTGTTACTGTGAGACTTGCTATTTCTGCGACGTAGGAGATTGTTGCTGAAGCCAACAAATGGTTGCGTTGCCTTGTGACTTGTTACTGTGAGACTTGCTATTTCTGTGACGTAGGAGATTGTTGCTGAAGCCAACAAATGGTTCTGTTGCCTTGCGACTTAGACTTGTTACTCCGACGATGCGTGGTTGTTGCCTTATGATTGGTTGAGCCAACAAATGATTCTGTTACCCTGAGACTTGCTCAGCTAACAAATGTGTTACTGGAATCCTACAGCTAAAGAAATTGAAGACTGGTTTGATTTAAAGGCTAAAGAGTTCGCTGAACAAGAAAATAGAAGCTCTAGACTCCAGACAGAAGACTGGTTGCAGAAGTATATCTATACTGACCTTCACGAAATTTTCTTTGTCACGTTTGCACTTGAATTGCATGCTTGGATAGCCAAGTTAGCAGATACTAGACCCACTGTGCATGTTGATCGACCCGTCGCTTGGATGCTTGAGCTAGTCAGTATTTTGAAGCGGATAGACAATTCTGTGTCCCGCGTAGTAGACTTTTGGTTGAATAGTCTACTGGAAGGTTTCATCACTGAGTTTGCAGTAGAAACAAGAAAGAGTTTCAGTGAAGCTGAGAGGAGTTTCTTCCAAGCACACAGAGGTAAGTTCTTAAATTCTCTGAACTTATGGATTAAAATGCTTCTGTATGAAAAAGCAAAACTATGCATAGCTTCCGATGAATAGTATAGACAAGTAATGTCCGCAGATTCTGATAGTGATCCCGAACAGAAAAAGGTATAAAGTAGGCCTTGACCAGCATTCTTTTGAGTCTAGCCCAGAAGATAGCCAAGTTCCTAGAGCAAGCCATCTAGAAAGACAAGGGAGTGCTCGTATCCCGTATCACCCCTTTACACCGCAAAAGACGGACAGAGCTCAGTATAACCCTGCAGTAACACCTTCTAGTAGCCCACACGGTACTTCTAGTACCTCTGTGCCACCTTTATTTAACCAGTCCAGAAGCACTGCTACAGCACCTTCACCTCAACCTAGCGCAAGAAAGATGGGTGATGACATGAAACTACCAACTTTTAGAGGAACAGGGATAGAAGACCCTGAGCAACACTGGTTTCTATGTGAAGCCATTTGGACAATTAAGCAAATTAATGACGATGATGTTAAACTGGTTCAGTTAGCAACCACATTAAGAGAAAGAGCCTTAACTTGGTTCATGAAATACTCAGCAGCACAGAATAGGACGCTTGCTGATGTAAGAAATGCTATGATTAGAGAATTCAAGAAACCTAAATCAGAATCACAGTGTATAACAGAGCTCAAAGACATCAAACAATTACCAACAGAGTCAGTATGGGACTTTGACCAGAAGTTCAAAGCCCTGATAGATCAAGTAAGTTTTGAGTTTGCACCACAGCAGCATAAGGAATGGTTCATTGATGCGCTGCTCCCACATATTAGACTTCCTCTTATGCAACAGAATCTTAATACTCAGGAACAAGCTCTAGAGATGGCTATGAAACTAGAAGCTTCACCAATTGCTGGAACAAGCAACGATGTTGCACAGTTGCAGAACCAATTAGCAAACTTAACCTTGCAAGTGCATGATATTAAGAAAGGAAAGGATGTTAAAGAAGAAATTTGGTGTACAAAATGTAAGGCGCAAGGTCATTCAAAGGACCATTGTCCTGTTTTCATAAAGTATATTGCAACTGGAGCACCTAATCCTTTACCACAGGCACATGGGCCTTGGTGCGAAATCTGCAGAACTAGAGGTCATAGACCACACGAATGTCACTTACTTCAGAAATATGTACAAACTCCAAAGAATCTATATTGTAATTTCTGTAAATCAGTCGGCCATGATGAGAACAATTGTAGAGCATATGATCTTATGATAGAAAGAAAGCATGATGTTTATAGAGTACAATCAGAGACACAAGGACCCACAGCAGGTCCACAGTATGACCAAACTCGCGATGGCCGAGCAGGAAATTATAGGGGACGCGGACGCACAACAAATTTTGGTCACGGAAGAGGACAGATCACTTGTTATAATTGTGGAGCGCAAGGTCATTTTGCAAGGGATTGCCAAAATCCTACAACCATCTGCAGATACTGTAAATCTTATGATCATTCCATTGAAGAATGCCCTCAGTTGATGGCTAAGATGCAAACAAAGACGCCACAGGTCAATCAGAATATTCAATTGATTGGAGCAGAAAAAAGAGAACCAGACCCTACAGTTAATATAGTCACGCGCAGTGGAGCAACCACTGGTGCGCCAGAGATGGGAACTGGAAAGCAAGCGACACAATGGGTGCGCCGCGCTAATATAAAACCAGCCCCACTTAACCTGCAGAAGCAAAAAGAAGCATTCAAGCAAGCTCAAGAGTATTTCTCAGATCCGAGAGCTTCAAGTTCTGTCGCAAATCCGCATAATGATATTAGATCCCAAATGCTAAGATAGGACAACCTGGTACAAGAACAGGCCACTACATCCGGAAGACTTGATGAAGAGGATGCCCTAGGTAGTGTCCATACTTTTCTGAGGAATTGCTTAAAGTTGTTGCGCAATGAAAAAGCAACGATGGAACTTCAACACCTGCTGGATAAATGTCAACAATCTGCTTCAACGAACACACCGTAGCGTGCTGTTCACCAGATTGGGAGTCATACCAGAACTGGAAAAGAGATGAGGCTCACACCACAGATTGGCGCATTTGAAATGGACGAAGTCATTTTAGATTTGGGCTCAGAAGTTAATGTTCTCACTATGCAGACATGGGAACAGATGGGAAGCCCTCAGCTTACAAGATCTCGTATCCAGCTAAGACTCGCGAATCAGCAACGAGTCTCGCCATTGGGCAGATTACCCAATGTACCTATTGATATCGAGGGAGTAAGAAGCTCTGCAGACTTTGAAGTAATCAAAATTCTGGATGATACTAGACCTTACCCAGCACTTCTAGGCATAGACTGGGCATTTGATAATTTGGCTGTCATTAATTTGAAGAAAAGGCAGATGACCTTTGAGGATGACCACCTTAGGGTCATTGCACCGCTTGATCCTATTCAAGGACCAAGGTATATAGAACCCATTCGGGCAGAAGAAGAAGCGCGCCACATGGAAAGTTTGTATCAGATGACTGCTAGTCAGAGTGACTATGTCAATCCCACAGCAGACGGCCATATCAGCTGGCGATGCGATAGCTCGTGCACATCAAACTCAGATGCAAGATTGGAAAACTGGCAGAATCGTTTACATGAGGTTTCTGCAAGATGTTGTGCCATGATGACTAAATCCATTTGATGGATTGGCACAGAATTGACTGACACTCCAATTTTTGATGGTTTAACTGACGTAAGAAAATTCATACATGCATATGAACAACAGCTTCCAGAACAACAGCGCATACAAGCATTGGATGTAGCACTGCGCGCTACACCCGCAAGATGGTGGGGTGCGCATAAAGAGAATATTCACGCATGGCAAGACTGTCGCAGACTGATACTGCGCAGATTCCAGGACACTACAGCAGAAGTGTTGCACAAATATGAGGGACAGAGTGACCCCAGGTCACACATTGAAGCATGCATTCAGCAATGGTCAGGTATTCCAGAAGATGAGTGGGTTCACCTATTCATCCACACATTGGATACAGTTCCAAGGAACTGGTACACTGAAACAGAATTGCGCAGAGGCACTATCAGTTGGCTTCTTATGATAGAAAGTTTTCAACTTACCTTCAGATTTGAGTCAGAGCATCCAAGTATTGATCAGGCTCTGAAGTGTATTAAAATGAAGGTATTTGAACCATGTCTATTACCAAAATATTCCCAACCGGATTGGGATGTTCAGATAGAACATGCCCTGGAATGCTACAATTTCACCGCTGAAGAAAAGGAGGATGATCCTCGCAACATCAATATCCCAGAATCAGAAGGGACGCGCAAAGTTGAAGGTCCTCAGCTTGATATCCCTGCCATTACAGAACACATCAAGCTCAAAAAGATTAACATTGGTACAGAAGCCGAACCCAAGTTTGCTTCTATCGGAGATTATTGGGATGATGAAGCTGTTGGGCATATTTCAGACTTATTACGTGACTACCAGGATATCTTTCCAAGTTCACAGAAATGAAAGGCATCCTAGGAGACTTAGGAGTGATGCGCATACCTCTGAAAGCAGACGCCAAGCCAGTAAAACAACGCCCGTACAGATTGAATCCGCGATATAAAGAAAAGTTTAAAGAAGAAATTGATAAGATGCTCGCAGCAGGTATTATTGAGCCAGTAGAAGAAAGCGATTGGATTAGTCCTATGGTGGTACAAGAGAAAAAGACAAAAGGTGAAATAAGAATCTGCGTGGACTTGCGCAAACTCAATGATGCATCAGCGCATGATCCATTTCCTACTCCTTTTACAGACGAAGTGCTTGATAATGTTGGAGGACAAGAAGCTTACTCCTTCACTGATGGCTTTTTCGGATATCACCAGATCAGAATCCATCCAGACGACCGCCATAAGACTACTTTTGCGACTGAATGGGGCTCATTCCAGTACACGGTAATGCCCTTTGGTCTTAAAAACGCACCTACTATCTTCTCTAGAGTCGTTGTTGCTGTTTTTAAAGAATTCATCCATAAGTTTTTAGAAGTCTATTTCGATGACTGGACTGTATTTGGTTTATTAAAGAATCATGTAGGGAATCTGTGCACGATGTTAGAAAAATGTAGACAGCATCAGATTTCCCTTAACTTGAAAAAATGTATATTCTGTGCCCCTTTTGGTATTTTGTTGGGTCATATTGCATGCAGACAAGGACTCCTGATGGATCCTGTGAAGGTTGCCATCATTGCTAATTTACCTGCGCCCAACTCAGTCAAGCAATTGCGCACTACATTGGGACATACAGGATACTACAGAAAATTTATCAAAGGATATGCAAAGATTACAGCACCTATGGAAAGTTTGCTGAAAAAGGATTCAGAGTTCTAATGGACACAAGAATGCCAACAGAGCTTGGATACACTTAAAGAAAAGATGATCACTGCGCCAATTCTAGTTTTCCCAGATTGGGGAAAACCCTTTCATTTTCATGTCGATGCTTCTTCCATAGCATTGGGGGTCGTGCTTACACAACCGGGAGAAGGAGGTATTGACCACCCGATTGCTTACTCCAGCAGAAAGCTATCTACAGCCGAGAAGAACTACACCACTACAGAAAGAGAAGGACTAGCTATGGTGTATTCCCTACAGAAATTCAGGCACTACCTATTGGGCGCACATTTTAAAATGTATACTGACCATTCTTCTTTGAAATACTTGGTCAATAAGCCAGTGTTAGGGGGAAGAATTTGCAGATGGCTACTGCTCTTCCAAGAGTATGATTTTGAGTTTATTGTAAAGCCAGGCAGATTGAATGCAGGACCTGACCATTTATCCAGGATAGAGTCAGGAGAGGAACCTACAAATCTGGAGGACAATCTGCCTAATGCGCAGCTATTTTTTGTTCAAGCAGCAGACGAATATTATTCTGATATTCTTGAGTTTCTCACTACCGGACAAGCGCCAATTGAGTTTACAATCCAGCAGAAGAAACAACTTGTTGTCAAAGCCGCAGACTTCACTTTGATAGCAGGCCAGCTTTATAAGTTGGGCCCTGACGAAGTCTTGTGCAGATGTATCTTACCGCATGAAAAAAGCTCTATCATCGCAGAAGCGCACTCAGGTACCGCAGGAGGCCATTTCACAGGAAAGCCGACTGCGCAGAAGATCTTAGCCGCAGGTCTTTGGTGGCCGACATTGCACAAGGATACTAAGGAATTCTGTAAATGTTGCGATGTGTGCCAGCGAACAGGAAAACCCTCAAGGAGAGATGAAATGCCGCTAAGACCCCAGATAACACTGCGTGCTTTTGATAAATGGGCCATTGATTTTGTAGGACCAATCAACCCTCCAGGAAAAAGAACCGGTGCAAGATACATCATCACAGCTACTGAATACCTCACCAGATGGGCTGAGGTGAAGCCAGTTAAGAACTGCGACGCTGCCACTGCCGCGCAGTTCCTTTTCGAGAACATTATCACTAGGTTTGGATGTCTAGTGATTCTCATGAGTGATCAGGGTACACACTTTCTTAATGAGACTATAGAGGCCCTTACTGAAGAATTCCAAATTAGTCACCATAAGAGCACACCCTACCACCCTCAAGCTAATGGTACGGTGGAGGCATTCAATAAGATCCTTGAGAATGCCCTAACGAAGATCTGTAATCAACAAAGAGATGATTGGGACCTTAGAGTCACAACTATATTATGGGCTTACAGAACCACATGCAAGAAACTAACAGGTCACACACCTTTCAGTTTGGTGTATGGACAAGAAGCAGTTATGCCCATGGAATACATTGTTCCCAGTCTCAGAATTGCGCAAATTACAGACATGGTAGATACTGATACCATGAGTGAAAGACTTTCGCAATTGATTGCCTTACAGGGAGACAGACTTTTAGCCAGATTTCATCAACAGGTACAGAAGGCAAGACAGAAAGCTTGGCATGACAGGCACATTAAGAATAAACACTTTGAAGAAGGAGACTTGGTACTCCTCTATGATAGTAAATTCATCAAGTTTCCGGGCAAGTTTCGCGTACATTGGTTAGGCCCTTTTCGGGTGACAAAGATAACAGAAGGAGGAGCAGTTCAGCTTGCAAAGCTTAATGGAGAATTGCTACCCACAATGATCAACGGGAGTCAGCTCAAGCTTTACCGCGACGGCCACTCCGCCCTGTCGACTTAAATAGATGATCAAAGAAGTGCAGATGTCCAGTGTAGTTGAAAGAGACATCGCATTGTCACAGCCTACACGGAAGTTGCGAGACACTTTCAGTCTCCGGCTTCCCGCGCAGTTCTTTGAAACATCCGCGCATGTCGAATAAAATCTGTTTTGAGCGACCCTTGGTTGCGCTCTTGCGAAGTTGTTCCCTGGGATGTTGAACTGTCGCTCTTGCGGAGTTCCCTGTGTCAATTTGTCGCTTGAGGAGTTCTCGTTGTGGACCCCTCTATGCACAGTTACCTAAGTTGAAATGACCCGCCGAAAAATTTGAATTACTGCAGTTATGTAGCCGCGTCCGAGAATAAATCAAGGATAAGCCCGCCATTTAAGTATAGCCGCTCTGACAGATTCGGCTAGAAATCCATAAGATTTGCATTTAGCTCTGGCGCCGAAAGCTTTAGCTTCTCCCGAAAGGCTGTCAGAGCCCGTCCATCACAATAAATGCACTGCAGAGGCGAGGGGGATAATGGAGTTGTCAACTCATGCATAGGCGCCTACAGCTAGTAACCCCACTTGCCTGCACTTATTATCACCTTTGGCTATAAATACCCCACACTTGTATATTTTCGGGTTACGTTTCTCGAAGTTGCATAGTCTTGTTTGAGAATCTAAGTTATTGTTTTCAGAGCCGAGTTGTGCAGAGTGTTTCCTTTGTTTTCAGCGTCCATATCCTATGCTGTTCCGCCATTTCTGTCCAAGTTCTTGTTCCCTATACCGATTCACGACGGAGAACCTGTCAACTAAAGAAGTTGTTCGTCAATTCCTGCGATGAGGCTTAGATTTCGGTATGACTACTCCCGTGACAGCCTCGACTTATGTACACCCTGGTTATAATGATCCCAGACAATCTCCTGGAACGAGGGCATCTCAGCAGCAGCAGCCGGACGAGCCCGTTCCAGATCCATTAGCAACTATGGTGAATTATATCCCGCCACGTCCAGATGATGCACCAGAAGTGCATATCCTGAAGAATGCAAAGTATCCGCTTCCATTACCTCCACTACCGGCTAGCGTGCGACAAGAAGGGGCCCTGCTTGGACACCTTCCACTGGTCAAGTTCTCTAATTTCAACTTGGGTGACTACAGAACATATCCTCAGTTTGCGCTAGATCGCTATCTGACGGTAGTCTATAATACTGATAGGAAGGTTGATGAATTCGTTCCAAAAGATTTCGCAGCAAATCTTGAGCGGCCTGGACTCCTGAACCTGTTAAAGCTACCGCATTTCGGGCGTAGCAATGAAGTGAACGCAGTTGTTAAGACACTGCTATCCTGCGTTCATGGAGGTTACCTTTGGCTGGGGAGGCCAATCGATTTAAATGTCGATTTAATTCACCGTATTACCGGCCTATCGAAGGTTGGTAAGGATCCCAATATTCATTTTGTTGGAAAGGAGAAGGATAGAAAATTGGTTTCACGGCTGGTGCAGAAATATAATTTGACAAGGGGAGGTCGAGCTTATGACCTCACTATAGTAGAAGACGAAGCTCTTAGATTTACAGGTAGTCTGCTTGTAGGCAGACTTCTTACAAAGTGCAGACCGAAAGAAGTTACTGGAGCTGTCGTGGAGCTCGCCATCGCAGCTGCGGAGGGAGAGCAGTACAATTGGTCTCTCTTCCTTCTCAACTCTTTCTTGGAAGACTGCCGGAACGTCCAAGACAACCCCGGTCAGTTTCATTTTTCTTGGCTTTTAATTTTATGCGCTCTCGTCGGGTGGAAGGAGCCCCTGAACACTCAGTTCCTTCCGCGCCGCGCAGGAGAGCCCGCTGGAATCCGCTATGTTAAACTTTGGGAGTCTGCTAATCCCGCGAAGCGCAAGATGAACCGTGTTGTATTTTGTGAATACTACTATATCCTTAGAGATACCATTCAGGAAATGCCGAGGCTGAGTGAGGAGACAGCGAAAATATATGAAGGAAAGTTGGCCTTTACTGCCGACTTGCACCAACTTTACCTCCGCCCTTGCGGCATTCAAGAGGAATGGGCCGTAGGCCTTTACAGGATGACCACCGAGGATGTTGAAGAAACTATCAAGTCATGGTTGGATGAATGGAGGGAGGCTGCCGAAATCGCATCTGCGATGCCACCCGCTGCTGCGCAAGAGAAGAATAAGGGCAAGGAAGCCCACGAGCAAAGAAGTGATGAAGGCTCGACAGAACCAGCAACCAAGAAACAAAAAGTGTCGCATCCCTCTGAGGCTATTCCCTCGGGGATCGACCAGTATTTGAAAGAGCAATTTCATGAGCTGCGGACCGCGCACGCTCACCTCAGAAGTGCCCTAGACCTACAATTTGTGGAACTAAAAGGTCTCGCAAGAAGAGTTGCGTAGACCCATGCTCCAGCATCTACTTTGCAGGCGCCACAAGTAGCTACAAGTACAGAGCGAGTGGAAGAACTTGCAGAAAGGCATACTGTCGTGCACATTCCGCCTACCAGCATGACACTTCCGGATCCGCTAGCTGCACTACAGGTAAGCGCAGTTGGGCCCGTTGAAATAAATTTGTCCTTAATTCCTATAGAGACTCTACAGCTAGTGCATGAGAAAGTGTCTATTGAGCTGAGAGCTCGAGATCTCTCTACCTTCCATGCAAACCAAAGACTGCAATCGCAGGAACTAGAGCTGAAGGCAAGCCATAAGAATATATCTGAGAAGCTCGCACTTTATGAGGCACAAGACATGGGTATAAGAAATGTGATTGATGAAATTGCCCAGGAGTTGCCGTCTTGCGAGATTCAACCAGACCTCCCTCTGGTTGAGAAAGTTCAAATTATTGGAGGAAGGGTGAAAACCCTGGAACACGAAATAGTTGCTATAAATGAAGACCATAGAATGCAGATCGCCGAGCTGGAAGCTCGTGTTGCTGTGCAGTCTACAGATGATGCGCAGGAACAATTTGAAGCGCTGAGCAGAGCTTCCACACAAATGAAAGATAAAACACAGGAAGCCGAGAACCTGATGACCCAAGCTATGGAATCTTGGACAGAGCTTGAGAAGCTCCCTTTTAAAGTTGGTCTTTTGGAACAGGTGCAAGCCGCAAAACAATCCCTAACTGTTCTGACTGAAGAAGCTAAGGCCTTAGCAGGCTTAGCAAAAATGAGGAAAATGAGCGAAGTGCGCAGAGTGCAACAACAACTGCACAAGCTCAAAACTGAAGACGAGAAGCTCACCAACAACATTCAGCCATTTATGGATGAGTATGCTGACATCGTTGCCCAAATCGAGGCAAAGATTAAAGACATTGCAGAATCGCAACAGGTGATTGATGGCACAACTAAAGAAGAAGCCACCGCAGAAACGGTGCAGGCAGCTGTGGAATGTGTTGATGAAATGGACTCCGCTATTGCGCAGTGGAAGAAAACATTCGCGGAGACCCAAGCGAAAGCAGATGCACAAGTAAAGCAACCACACGCTAGTGCGAGTGGCTCGAGGGCGAGCCACAAGTAAGTGTTAGGGGCCTGTTGGAGCCTAGGACGCAGCTATGGTAAAAGCTGCGAATTTTGAGGAAAAAGCACAAGTATGGAAGGAAAGTGCTAATTTTGAACAAGCACCAATTTTTGGGTAGAAGCAGACGGTGCGCAGTACGGTGCCAGATGGACGAGCTTAACGCAGACTACGGACTGGAACTCGCGGAGCTCACGCGCACATGTCATAGAGGAATGAATGTGGCTGAATGGAAAGCTCAGCTACCATAATGAATGAAGCGACGGAGTAGAGGGCTCAGCTACCCTCATTAAGGCTAAGTACAGAAGTTATGGTTGCTCGGATCAAGGAGGAGCAATGGACAAGAGCATTGAAGGAAAAGGACAAGGCGCCCATACCCGCAATCTGTGCCGAAAGTCACAGAACCTGCAGGAAGCGGCGACGTGACTGCAAGCGGCGCCTACAGTACACCTAGCCATGTGCGTGGTTAGGGTTTTTGGGGATTACTGTTGGGAAAGCCCCACAGTTTTGTAAAGGTGTGACCATCATGGCCACCTATATATATGTATAATTGTAAAGGGTAGACGTTAGCTAGTTAGTAAGCTAGCTAGTCAGTGGTTTCCAGTCAGTCAGCTAGTAAGCTAGCCATTCAGTCTTCTATTGTGTAGTAGAAGAAAGAGTTAGAGTCGGGATAGCCGTGGAGTTAATCCCTGAGTTGCAGATAGTCCGAGTCGACGTCTGAACTATTGTAATCTCTATAGAGGAAGAGACTAGATCGAGAGAAGGGCTCCCAGCTGTGTGCGTGGAGTTTCCTGGAAAGATCTAAGGCTACGGCTGTGTGCACAACATTATTGTATAAGTTTCCTTTGAGAAAATATATGAAACACTCCCGTGGACGTGGTTTCCCGTGGAGGTGAATTCTTTACGTCTCCTTGTTATGGTAATATTCGCATGAATGCATGTCTGAGTTATCTGCGTTTATATGAATGTTGTATGATCTTTATGAATATGTTGAGTACGTTCTCGAAGCTTTCGTGATAGCTATACTCGTTAAGTATCGGAATTAATCGGTAGAACGTTGTCGCCACAGCGACCGAGGATTGCATTACTGCGTTGGTCCCGTGGAAAGAAGAGATACGTAGAGCGTTGACGCAAGGGGGAAAGTCGCCCCGTGCGCTGGAACAGAGACGCCGCGCTGCTAGGCTGTTAAGTGAGAATTCCGCGCAGTTGCGAAGGAGGGCTTGCGGAAGAGACCAGCAGTCTACTTTGAGGAGTCGCAAGAGAAGAAAGAGAGCAGTCTCCGCGTCGCCTAGGTTAAGGAAATCTGATTCCTTAGCCCCCCCATAGCCACTTTGGGTGAGACTTCGAGCTGCTGCGCAGCTCATTGCCGAGAGGGCCAGTGCGCCAAGGGGTTTTGTTGCTGCGCTTCATTAAAACCAGGGTCTGCCCCAAAAGCAGCCAACACTACACATGATACTTCTTTAAACATTTTAAGGATAAGGTCCACTTCTTTGGACCATCTTTCGGTAAACTTGGATAGGCACCTCTAGTCTCTCTCTTGCATGTCGGATTCCCTCGTTTTAACATGGTAGTTCCCGCAATATTTGATGATAGATAAAAGATGAATCATGTAATCAAATTAAATAAATGTGATGAAAGAAAAAGTGATATTCAGATTGTTTTAGACTCAACACTTTGAGATTCAGTAGCCTCGAGTGCTCTTCAGAGCCTTTTAACTCAACACTCTCACATGGGCGTTACGCTAGTGCAATTCTAGAGCCTTTGCTCAACACTAGTGCTAGAATGTGGTTGTGAGTTACATCTAGAATGTTTAAGTTGCCTCGGATCCAGTATTCATTTATCAAGCTTGGAGTGCTCCAGGGCTTAGGCCCAACACTCAATGTACCTTAGGGCTTACTCCCAGTACATAAACATTATTCAAGGTACATCGGGGCTTATGCTCAGTACGTAAGTTATATGTGTGTTTCTGAGTCCACGCTCAACACACTCATAAGTCACATCATGTAAAATCATAGCTCTGCACAGTAAGTAACAAAAGGTCATCTCAATATATTAGGGTTTGAACCCATATCAAAACTGAAGAACATCATTAAACATTGGGGCCTTCTTGCCTAGCATGCACTCACATAAAGAAGTCAATCAGGGTCCATGACCGATATGTCAATATATATATATAAAAGAATAAATCATAGGTGCTAGGGCTCATGCCGAATACTAAAAATAAAACATATGTTCTGGGGCCATGGCCCAATATAATAACAAGGAAATAGTTAGTCCAAAATTTGGGATATTACAATTCATGATCAGAATCATGGTTTTGGTTATACGACCATTTTGGTCAGGCACCCCGTGGCCATTCACAAACACTTTTAGGATTTTATCTGGGGGCACAGAACCCAAACCGAAGAGCAGACATGGGTTTCGTTAGCTCCCAAAAATGTCTATGGCCATTGTCAACATGTTCATGATGGCCAGGAATGTCTGAGAGCCTTTGGATGCTAAATTCCCCCCTTGAGCAAAATTGGCATGGACTTCACTGAGCAAAACCCTAGTTCCGAAGATGGCACATTGTCACTGTTTATGGGCATTGGAGGCATGGTGTGGGGGGTCCCCTAGTTGAAACATGGGGTCCTGAATCCATCGGAATCGATGAATTTGCTATCAGACTCACGTTTTTGGTTCTACGGGCATTTTTGTCTACCATCCCATGGCCATTCAGAGACACTTTGAGGATTTTCTCTAGGGGAACGGAACCCAAACCGATGAGCAGACATGGGTTTCGTTAGCTCCCACATGTGCATATGGCCACTGTGTATGTTTTCACAATGGCCATGCATGCTTGGGTGCCTTTGGATGAGAAATGACCCCCTTGAGCATAATTGGCATGGTCTTCACCGAGCAAAACCTTAGTTCTAGAGATGGCACATGACCACCGCTTCCGGGCATTGGAGGCACGGTGTGGGGGGTCCCCTAGCCGAAAATCGGCATCCCGAATACATCACAATCGATGTATTCGTGACCGTAGTCACGGTTTTGGTGCTACATGCATTTTGGTCAGGCACTCCATGGCCATTCAGGGACACATTTTTGGTCAGGCACCCCATGGCCATTCGCTAATACATTTTTATCCCCAAACGTGTTCAGGGTAATTTAGAGATCTAGATCTAGTGCACAAAACTTTGTAATGGTTCCCATATTACACACATGGTCTAAATATTCTCGTCATAAATCATGTGTGGTGGTTTGAGACAATGTGCATGATCCATGATCCCTAAAAGACACTACTATTCTCCTTGAGGCATAGTTAAGGTCCCAATCTCAATTTTTGGTGCACAACTTTTAAGCCCGAATACGTTGGTTTCATCCTTGAACCATAATTATGCACTCCTAATGTTTCCCATACTAGAAAACTCATAGTTAGTGCATACAATGGGATACATTATGAGTGCATACACTACTCAAATGGATGAGATAAATGGCCTTTGTATCCAGGTTGACAAATGGAACATGAGGTAAATAGAGTGTGTGTTCCTCCAAGTCTTAGTATTTATTTATGCTTTCTATGACTTCCCAAGTAAATGGATTGATGGTCATTTTTCATTTTGTGTATTCTCTCCTATTTTCATTTTTCTTTCAGTTAAATTTTCTCTCTTTTATTTTCTTTAATTTATAAAACTTGCATGTTCTTTCCTCTTTATTTAACCCTCATTAATTATTGAAATGATTTTTTCTATTGAGCTTAGAAAACAACCATTTTTTTCCATTCCATTTAAAATCACACCTCCACATTGAGAGGCTTTTTGGTCTCCAAAATATTTTAAGGAAACCAATTCTAGACCAATGTGCCTTCTATGTTCTTCTTTCCAACATGGCTCTCAACTCTATATCCCATTGACTCTCTTATCTAAGAAATATTTCTATCCAAACAATTCAATCAAAATTAATTTCCATTTTCAATGTGCAAGTTTCTTTCATTCTCAAACTTGGAGACAATAAATCTTGGTAGCCAATGGAAACCAAGTATAATTTCTGTATTCTCTTGTTGAGTGATATCCTGACAAGCATATGTCATCATGCAACAAATCCACAACCATAAGTGTGGTAGACTATCCTCTTCTGCTAGGATGAATTTCTTCATAGCATGGAAACAATTTGATGTTGCAATGTTAATTGAATGACAATATTGACATGAAAAGATAGTACACTCTTCTACCCACAATAGTTGAAAAATCATTCATTGTTTGGTTGTAGGTGAAATAATTTCCTACATCCTTTGAGGATGAGAGAATTCCTAAAGATTTGGGAAATGTCAGCAATGGATAGAAAACAAATTGGTGAAACATGAGTTACTCTACATTTTGTTTCTTTGTCAATTGCTATGGAGTTCCAAGAAAACCGCAAGTTCATTAACTTCCATGTGCCAACCTTTGGCACATATCCAAAAATGGATTTTTGTATTGCAACATCGAAACCAAAATTCTATCATGATTTCCTTTAATGTTGGCATCAACCTATTGTTGATGTATTTGTAACTTCGGAAGATATTCACTTGTATATTGTATGTATTATATTTGTACTTTATTGTATACCTGACGGATATGTCTTATTCCTCTGATCGGAAGTGTCGTCATTTGTATTCTATTCTTGTACCTCTGACGGAGATGTTTTTTCCTCCAGGTCGCAGAAGTCATTATTGTACTTGAGTCATGTAAAGTCATTGAGGTTAATCCTCCCATGTATGATAGGGCATTATACCCCGGAGTAGTGTCGCAAGTTATATTGTAAGTGTCGCAACTTATATTTGATGGGTTATTAGATCACCTTAGAGGGGTCGACTCAGTGTGGGTCAAAGGGTTATTAGACCACCCTAGCGGGGTCGGACCAGTAACAAGTGGTGATGGGTTATTAGACTCTACAAAGGGAGGTCATCCCAGTTAGAGTAAAAGACAAGTCAAGTCATTATATAAATAGAGAGTAAAAGACAAGTCAAGTCATTATATAAATACAAGTCAAGTCATTATATAAAGGGAGGTCTCTCTCATTCTATTCATTCAATCACCCACTCAGTTCGCATTAGTGAGAGAGAGGAGGAGTGCGCACAAGTGGAGGAGGAGTAGATGCTATAGTCATCTATCTCTCGGGGTTTGATATTCATGATCATTGTATTGGTGCTCATTCTATCTCTAAGGAAGTTTCAGGGTTTTTCAGCTTCTTGGTTTTCCCTGGTGAAATGCTTTGTGTCTATTGTCTTTTGTCTCTTATGTTTGATATGCTGTACATGTTGTTCTCTCAGTTAATATCCTAGATCAAATTGAATTAAATTGTGAAAAACTAAAATGGCATCAGAGCTATCCTGAAGGAAGGCATTGTGTGGCATTTATGACACTTGTTGCACTTACAACAAATTGGAAGCTAGGGCTTGATATAGTAAAAACCAGTCATCGTGGCACTTTCACTATAAATCCATTTTGGAGACGGTTCAGGATCTGAAAATTTTACATGACGAAGATGAAATGTTCATGTACCTTGTATCAAAAGATCATCCTCCTATTCATTGTACTTTGTGATATATGATCCGTACAAGTTATGGTTTATGCCTCTTCCAGAATGCATCCCTAAATAGGTTACCTAGGAACAGAGGTCATATCTCGGGATAGGAAGCTCCAAATAGAATTTTGTAAAATGTGGAAGTTAGGGAATGGACAGTAGTTTCACAGGTCTAGGTGTCAGATGCCGAAGTTGAAACAATGACACGTGGAACTCTGTACAAGTTCTCTATGTTGTTTCATCCCATAAACAGGTCATGTTGCGACACTCAGGATATCTCTCTCATGGAGAATTCATTTGAGGTCAGATCTGTCGGGTTGGAAAGATGACAGGTCATTATACCACAGGCCAAAGTTTCAGAACCTGAGGATCCAAAATTTCAGATTTGCATCAGAAACAATATGGCATATATTTTTGTCAAAACAGAATTGGATTCTGAGCACTTTTATTCATGGCTTATCACCGGTGTGGGAAATTAGGGTTTCTACAAAAGTTGGAATTTTTGGAATCTGAGACCACAGTTGGATGCTCCTCATCAAAATCGAAATTTAGAGACCAAGATCGAAGTTTTGGTTGGGTAGAACCCCGGGCTCTATCAAACTCTAGTTCATGATTTTGACCAGAAAACCAGAATTTGACAAAAGCTGTAGATCCGAAACTTTCAAAGTCATTTTGGAAGGTGAATTTTTGTAGTTTTCAAAATCTGAGCACACCAACTTGCTTGCATCATTTAATTACGACGATGGCACATTGGCACCTTTTCCGGGTGTTGAAGGCATGGTGTGGGGGGTCCCCCAGATATAAAATGGCATCCTGAATCTATCAGAATTAAAGGATTCACAATCAGAGTCATGGTTTTGGTGCTATGGGAATTTTGGTCAGGTCTCCGGTGGCCATTCAAGGACACTTTGAGGATTTTCTCTAGGGACACATAACCCAAAACGGCGAGTGGATTTGGGTTCCGTCGTATCCCACACCTATGTATGGCCATTGTGGACATGTTCAGGATGGCCACCCATGCCCGAGAGCCTTCAAACGAGGAATGGCCCGCTTGAGCAAAATTGAAATGTCCTTCACTAAGCAAAACCCTAGTTCTAGAGATGGCACATTAGCACCATTCCCAAGAGTTGTAGGCACGGTGTGGGGGGTCCCCTAGATAGAAACCGATTTCTTGAATCCATTAGAATAGATGGATTCATGATTGGAGTCATGGTTTTGGTGGTACAGGAATTTTGTTCAGGAATCCCGTGGCCATTCAAGGACACTTTGAGGATTTGCTCCGGGGGCACGGAACCCAAACAAACAAGCGGGTTGGGTTCTGTCAGCTCCAACATGTGCATATTTCCATTGTGGATGTGTTCACGATGGCCATGCATGCCCGAGAGACTTTGGATGAGAAATGCCCCCCTTGAGCGAGATTGGAATGGCCTTCACTGAGCAAAACCCTAGTTACAGAGATGGAATATTAGCACCATTTATGGGCATTGGAGGAACGATGTGGGGGGGGGGCTAGCTGAAAAATGGAGTCCCAAATCCATTGGAATCAAAGGATTCATTATCAGAATCATGGTTTTGGTTATACAGGCATTTTGTTTAGGCACCCCATGGCCATTCACAATCACTTTGAGGATTTTCTCTAAGGGCACAGAACCCAAACCAGAGAGCGGATTTGGGTTTTGTTGGCTCCCACAAATGTGTATGGCCATTGTGGACATTTTCACGATGGCCAGGAATGCTCGAGATCCTTCGGATGAGAAATCCCCCCCCTTGAGCAAAAATGGCATGGCCTTCACTGAGCAAAATCCTAGTTCCGGAGATGGCGCATTGGCACCGTTTATGGGCGTTGGAGGCATGGTGTGGGGTGTCCACCAGTTGAAACCTAGGGTCCTGAATCCATCGGAATCAACGAATTTGCGATCGGATTCACGTTTTTGGTTCTATGGGCATTTTGGTCAGCCATCCCATGGCCATTCAGGGACACTTTGAGGATTATCTCTAGGGGCACGAAACCAAAACCGACAAGTCGAGTTGGGTTCTGTCATCTCCCACACATGCATATGGACATTGTTGGCATGTTCACTATGGCCACAGATGACCGGGAGTTTTCGAATAAGAAATGAACCCCTTAAGCAAAATTGGCACGGCCTTCACTGAGCAAAACCCTAGTTCCAAAGATGCCACATTGGAACTATTTCCGGGAATTAGAGCCATAGTGTGGGGGGTCCCACATCTAGAACCCGGCATCTTGAATCCATCATAATCGACGGCTTCACGATAAGAGTCATGGTTTTGGTGCTACGAGAATTTTGGTCAAGCACCCCATGGCCATTCAGGACACTTTGAGGATTTGCTCTGGGGGCACGAAACCCAAACCAACGATTGGATTTGGCTTCCATTAGCTCCCTCACATGCACATGGACATTGTGGACATGTTCAAAATGGACACACACACCCAGGATCCTTCGGATGAGAAATGACCCCCTCATACAAAATCAGAATGGCCTTCACTGAACAAAACTCTAGCTCCAGAGATGGCACATTAGCATTGTTTCTAGGTGTTGGAGGCATGGTGTGGGGGGTCCCCTAGCTAAAACCTGGCATCGCAAATCCATTGGAATCTATGGATTCATGACCAGAGTCATGGTTTTGGTGCTACGGGAATTGTTTTCAGGCACCCCGTGGCCATTGAAGGACACTTTGAGGATTTTCTATGGGGGCACGGAACGCAAATCGATGAGCAGAGCTGGGTTCCATTAGCTCCCACACATGTGTATGGCCATTGTGGATGTTTTCGCAATGGCCATGCATGCTTGGGAGCCTTTGGATGAGAAATGACCCCCTTGAGCGAAATTGGCATGGCCTTCACTGAGAAAAACCTTAGTTTTGTAGATGGCACATGAGCACCGTTTTCGAGCATTGGAGGCATGGTGTGGGGGGGGCCCCTAGCTGAAAACCGGCATCCCGAATCCATCACAATTGATGTATTCTAGATCGGAGTCACAGTTTTGGTGCTACGGGAATTTTGGTCAAGCACCTCATGGCCATTCAGGGACATATTTTTGGTCAGGCACCCCGTGGCCATTCCCTAATACATTTTTATCCCCAGACCATGTTCAAGGTAATTTAGATACCTATATCTAGTGCACACAACTTTGTAATGGTTCCCATATTATACGCATTGTCTAAATATCTCTTCATAAATCACGTGTCGTGGTTTGAGGCCATGTGCATCATCCATGATCCCTAAAAGACACTACTATTCTCCTTTAGGCTTAGTTAAGGTCCCAAGCTATATTTTTGGTGCACAACTTTTCAGCTCGAATATGTTGGTTTCATCGTGAACCATAGTTATGCACTCATAATGTTTCCCATACTAGAAAACTCATAGTTAGTGCATACAATGGGATACATTATGAGTGCATACACTACTCAAATGGATGAGATAAACGACCTTTGTATCCATGTTGAAAAATGAAACATGAGGTAAATAAAGTGTGTATTCCTCCAAGTCTTAATAGTTGTTTATTGTATGTATGACTTCCCAAGTAAATGGATTGATGGTCATTTTTCATTTTGTGTATTCTCTTCTATTTTCATTTTTCTTTTAGTTAAATTTTCTTTCTCTTTTATTTTCTTTCATTTATAAAACTTGCATGTCCTTTTCTCTTTATTTAACCCTCATTAATTATTGAAATGATTTTTTCTATTGAGCTTAGAAAACAACCATTTTTTTCCATTCCATTTCAAATCACACCTCCACATTGAGAGGATTTTTGGTCTCCAAAATATTTTAAGGAAACCAATTCTAGACCAATGTGCCTTCTATGTTCTTCTTTCCAATGGATATCAACTCTATATCCCATTGACTCTCTTATGTAAGAAATCTTTCTATCCAAACACTTCAATCAAAATTCATTTCCATTTTCAATGTGCAAGTCTCTTTCATTCTCAAACTTGGACACAATAAATCTTGGTAGCCAATGGAAACCAAGTATAATTTTGGTATTCTCTTGATTAGTGATATCCCGACAAGAATATGTCATCATGCAACAAATCCACAACAATAAGTGTGGTAGACTATCCTCTTCTGCTAGGATGAATTTCTTCACAGCATGGAAACAACTTGATGTTGCTATGTTAATTGAATGACAATATTGACATGAAAAAATAGTACACTCTTCTACCCACAATAGTTGAAAAATCATGCATTGTGTGGCTGTAGGTTAAATAATTTCCTAGAGCCTTTGAGGATGAGAGAATTCCTCAAGGTTTGGGAAACGTAAGGAATGGATAGAAAACAACTTGGTGAAACATGAGTTACTCTACATTTTGTTTCTTTGTCAATTTCCATGGAGTTCCAAGAAAACCACAAGTTCATTAACTTCCATGTGCCAACCTTTGGCACATATCCAAAAATGGATTTTGGTGTTGCAACATCGAAACCAACATTCTATCATGATTTCCTTTAATGTTGGCATCAACCTATTGTTGATGTATTTGTAACTTCGGAAGTTATTCACTTGTATATTGTATGTATTACATTTGTACTTTATTGTATCCCTGACAGAGATGTCTTATTCCTACGATCGGAAGTGTCGTCATTTGTATTCTATTGTTGTACCTCCGACAGGGATGTTTGTTCCTTTAGGTCACAGAATTCATTATTGTACTTGAGTCATGTAAATTCATTGAGATCCATCCTCCCATGTATGACAGGGATTTAGACCCTGGAGTAGTGTCGCAAGTTATATTGTAAGTGTCGTAACTTATATTTGATGGGTTATTAGACCACCTTAGAGAGGTTGGCCCAGCGTGGGTCAAAGGATTATTTGACCACCCTAGTGGGGTCAACCTAGTAACAAGTGGTAATGGGTTATTAGACTCTCCTAAGGGAGGTCGGCCCAATTAGAGTAAAATACAAGTCAAGTCCTTGTATAAATAGAGAGTGTGTCTCTCTCATTCTATTCATTCACTCATTTCGCATTAGTGAGAGAGAGGAGGAGTGCACACAAGCGAAGGAGGAGTAGCTTTTGCATTCATCTATCTATTGGGGTTTTATCTTTGTGATCCTTGTATTGGTGCTCATTCTATCTTTGAGGAAGTTGCGGGGTTTTTCACCTTCTTGGTTTTCCCCAGTGAAATGCTTTGTGTCTCTTGTCTCTTGTCTCTTGTGTTTGATATGATGTACATGTTTTTCTCTCAGTTAAGATGCTAGATCAGATTATATGAAATGCTGAAAAACTAACATGGTATTAGAGCTAGCCGGAAGGAAGTCATTGTATGGCATTTATTGCACTTGTTGCACTTGCGACAAATTGGAAGCTAGGGCTTGATATAGTAAAAAATAGTTATCGTGGAACTTTCGCTATAAATCCATTTTGGAGAAGGTTCAAGATTTTAAATGTTTACAGGTGAAAGATGAAATGTTCATGTACCTTGTGTCAAAATATCAGCCTTTGATTTGTTTTACTTTGTGAGATATGATCCGTACAAGTTAGGGTTTTTGCCTTTTTCAGAATGCATCCCTAAACAGGTGAACTAGGCACAGAGGTCATATATCGGGCTAGGAAGATCCAAATGGAATTCTGTAAAAAGTTGTAGTTAGGGAACGGACTGTAGTTTGACAAGTCTGAGTTTCAAAGGCCAAAGTTGAAACATTGACACGTGGAACTCCGTACAATTTCTCTATGTTGTTTCATCCCATAAACAGGTGATGTTGTGACACTTGGCATATCTCTCTCATGGAGAATCCATGGGGTTGGAAATACGATAGGTCATTCTACCAAAGACCGAAGTTTTAGAACCTGAGGATCCAAAATTCCATAGGTGCATCAAAAACGATATGGCATATATTTCTATCAAAACAGAATTGGATTCTGAGCACTTTCATTCATGGCTTGTCACTACTGCGGGAAATTAGGGTTTCTGCAAAAGTTGGATTTTTTGGAATCTGAGACCACGGCTAGATGCTCCTCATCAAAATAAAAATTTAGAGACCAATATCGAATTTTTTGGTTGGGTAGAACCCCAGGCTCTATCAAACCCTAGTTCAGGATTTTGACCAGAAAACCAGAATTTGACAGAAGCTGCAGATCCGAAACTTTCAAAGTCATTTTGGAGGGTCAATTTTTCGAGTTTTCAAAATATGAGCACACCAGCTTGCTTGCCTCCGTCAATTACATCTCCCTCTCTAGACAAAAGTTTGAAATTCCAAGTTTGGATTTTTAGGGTTTCTCTGTCAAACCCTAGCCAGGTCCAGATCTAGCTTCAACAAATCAAAGTGGATTGGGTTAATCCTAAAAGAGAATGAATTGGACACCTACATAAGTGAAGAAATTCCAGTTCCAGATGGAGATGAGGCTAAGACCTTACATAAGAATACTACAAGCAATCCCGACATGTATGACTTGAGGAGATACAGGTATGTTTTGAAATTTGTTCATGATTAAGTTTGTCTTCATATTATTGAGGTTTGTACAATCTTTTAATTTTAGACTTGTCTTATCACCATAGTAAAAGTATGAATGCATGTGAATGATAAAATACATTCATTGATTAGGGTTATGACACTTATGATTGTACTGATGCACTGTGGTGTTGTATGAGGATGATGTTGTCTGCTAACATGAAAGGTACATCAAGAAAGACAAATCAAGTTCTAAATCCATAACATATGACCATGGTGACCTGAAGACAAAGACTCATCCATAGCCATTGATCACATGGAATCTCTACTTACGAGGTATGTATAATTTTGTTCTACAATGCTTAACTAATGAGATATGCAGGTTACTAGCACAAGGTCTCTAAATCATTGAAGAGAACAAAGAAGACATTGTTTGGGTATGTTAGACATAAATCACAAACATGATAATCAAGGTATGTTTTTCCTATATCAAGTTAGAATTCTACCTTGTGTTAGGATCTCATATAACTATACTTTTGTATGATTGATTATGATTATTCATGAAGTTAGAATTTTAAGTAATCAAGGGTTTATGCATATTATGTTTCTTACTTTGATTGATGATATGACTAACCAAAAGAGTCCTATGGTCGAATAAGAATATGCATGAGTAAAAGAAGTCCTCCCTGAAACCTTGAATACTAACGCTTCTTACCTATGTATGAAATGACCACGACCATACATGTTTAATATTATTTAGAATCATAATGTTTTGATAGTATTGAGATTATACTACTGCATGTATGATTATGTATGAGATCTTGAGGATGACAAAATGATGACACTAGTGCACACTTAAGAAGGCATAGTGGCCTAGGATGGATATAAGTTCAAAGACAGATAATCTAGGAAGCAAAGATCAAGAGGGAGCACACTCCAGTAGTTCCTACAAGGAAGCAAAGATCAAGAGGGAGCACACTCCTGTAGTTCATGTAAGGAAGCAAAGATTGAGAGGGAGTCCACCCAACAAGCAAACAAAGATAAGTATTGAGTTGTCATTTTTATTACTTAAATGATGTAAAAAAATTCATGTACATACTTATGTTCCTAGATTTAGGATGTATATTATTCATATTAGAAAAGTTGCATTAATGAACAAGATACTACTAATATACAAGCAATGGGTAAGGGGCCTAAGGTATTGTACAACATTCCATTGCTACTTATCTAGAATGAAACCTCTTTGCTGACATGTTGGGAGTTGTGCACACTCTTAACAATGTTCTGGTAGAGATGGAAGGCATCTAGAATGTTATGGCATATGGATAAATGTTGTATTGAAGAATTGGATAATATAATTGCATGACTCTATGACATACGTCTTTATGCGTAAGAATTTATTCTGAAAAACTATGAGAAGTTTCTAATCATGCAATTGAATTTGATTTGTAGGAAAGATCGTGTACAATCACCTACAAAAGAAGGCCAACGATATTTATTCCAGTAATGAAGAAAACTACCTAATGAAGATACTAGAGAATATGAAGTTTCCAGGATCAGGGATGTAGTAATGGAAGGATTCCATGATCGAGGAGTACCAGTCAATCATGAAGAATGATGTTTGGAATGTGTCCCCAAGACCAAAAGGGAAGTTTATTGTGACTTCCAAGTTGATCTACAAGATCAAGCATGTTGCAGATGGTAGCATAAAGTAATACAAGGCAAGTGATGAAGTGGAAGATACACCGGATGGATGTCAAGACAGCTTTCTTGAATGGTGTAGTCGAAGAGGAAGTGGAGCAGCCACTCGGATTTGAGACACATGTGTGCAATAAAGCCTTGTACGATTTGAAACAAGCACCCAGGACATGGTACAGAAGGATAGACAACTTCCTTACTAGTTTCGGGTTTAGCAAGAGTAAAGCAGATTCCAACGTTTACTGCAAGGTTGAGGAAGGAAATCCAGTGATGCTCCTACTATATGTAGATGACCTGTTTGTGACAGGTGAGATTGGGTTGATTGCTAATACGAAGAGGAAGCTTGCTGTCGAGTTCGAGATGAAGGACTTGGGTATGATGCATTACTTTCTAGGCATGGAGGTGTGGCCAAGTGCAAATGGAATCTTCCTTAGACAAGTGAAGTATGCAATAGAGATACTAAAGCGGTTCAGGATGATGGACTATAAGGCCATGGCCACACCTATGGCATCGAACCTGAAGCTATTGAGTGATGCTTCATCAGAGTCAGTTGATGCCACGATGTATCCTCAGATGATTGGGTCCTTGATGTACCTGATGAACACAAGATCAGATATTTTCTCTGCGATGAATACATTGAGCCAGTTCTTGACGGATCCTAGACATGTTCACCTGATTGTTGTAAAGCATATTTTGAAGTACCTGAAGGGTACGATTGATTATGGGCTCAAGTATGATGCGAATCAAAATGTTAACCTGGCGGGTTATGTTGATTCAGATTGGGCAGGTAGTGCTGGAGATAAGGAGAGCACTTTGGGGTGCTACTTCAGTATGGGACAGGTGTGATCTCTTGGTTTAGCATGAAACAATCCTGCGTAGCACTGAGTACAGCCGAAGTAGAGTATATCGCAGCTTGTTCAACTAGTTTTGAGGCAGTATGGCTAAGGAATCTACTGTTTGATTTATTTGATATCCAGTTGGATGCTACTTGTATCTATTGTGACAAACAGAGTTGTGTGAAGTTGTCAGAGAACCCGGTGTTCCATGACAAGTCAAAGCATATCCAGATCAAATATCACTATATGAGGGATATGGTGCAGAGAGGAGTAGTGAAGCTCCAGTATGTTGCGATAGATGAGCAAACTGCAGATGTGTTGATCAAACCACTAGCCAGAGTGAAGTTCAAGTACTTCAGAGAGAATCTTGGTGTCCTTCAGATAGAAGATACTTCGAGGAGGAAGTGATGGGACACATATGCAGGATCCATTACAAGCATGGTGGTAGGAGGATCCTTCCCATGGTTGTGGATGTAAGTGTTGTGTGATAAGGACCAAGATGATGCTCCAGATGATATGCATCAGGACAATGTTGTGATGATTATCAGGATGATCATGTGATGATGATGTCCATCAGGATGATGATGTGATGATGATCAGGAAGATCATGTGATGATGATATGCATCAGGATGATGCTATGATGATGATCAGGATGATCATGTGATGATGATATGCATCAGGACGATGCTATGATGGTGATAAGGACGATCATGTGTGGTGAGAATTAGGTCAATGTTCCAGATGATGTACATCAGGATGATGTATTGTATGATGATAATCAAGATGATCATGTGTGATGAGCATCAGGTCGTTGCTCCAGATGATGTGCATTAGAATGATGTACTATATGATGATGATCAATACGATCATGAGCATCAGGATGATGCTCCATGCAAAGAAGATGATGAGTGGGATCATTAGTATCAGGATGATACTCCGTGGCCATGGACAAGTTGTGCAAAAGCATGTAATCATCCATGGAGATCTAGACAGGTTGTGCTAGTCATGTAAAAGATCCTAGGATACTCTTTAGAGATATTGCAGTTACAAGACACTCTTTTAAGGTTTTTCAAAACCACATGTAGTCAATCCTGGAGATCCGGACAGGTTGTGCTATTCATCTAAAATATCCTAGAATGCTCTTTAGAGTTCTTGCAATTGCAAGACATGCTTTTAAGGTTTTTGTTGGTGTCCTTTTTGTCACCACTTTTGATCATCAAACACACTCTAATTGGCGTTATTTTCACTATTTTGCTATGATAAGTCATTCTCTTTTCCATTCAGACCATCAAACAGACTCAGGTATGCATTTATTTGAAAAACATATGAATCATAAATAATTATTATCATTTCTATTGTTTGTTGACTATTGTCTCATATTTCTAGACATTCTTGGCATTTCATTTTTTTTCTACAGGCTGCCATTGTCAAATAGACCTTCATTCGGTCATGCGTTCACATCGAGGATGTCCACCCGCATTCATCCTGTCGTTCAAACCTTCATTCAACCCGCGAGATTGTCGGTTGGGATATTTCTGGTCATTAAAGGCAGAAACAGAAAGATGGGTTCTGTTAGCAACATGGTTGTTGTGGTTGGTGAGCCCTTATTCTAGAAGATTTGCCTCCCACTCGCCTTGCTTGACAACACACCTTCTGCTCATGTCAACGCTCCAGAACTTTCATCTTCCTCATCGTCTAGCTTGATAGCATGCCCTCCTTCCCACGTCAACATTCCAGAAGATCCTCGCCCTCTCATGCTCATCCTGCCAACACATATTCTACCCACGATGGAAGGAAACCGACTCACAGCTGTTCACGTCAAGGGGAAATCAATGCCATGAAATTAGGCATATGGCCTGTGCGCTGTCATCAATCACCATGCAGTCGTTCCATAGTCACTAAGACTTCTATTTTAAGAGAGGTCGATTATGTCGACCTTCTCTCTGATTGTAAACTTATGTATAGATGCCTCCTTTGGAGAAATGCAACATAAGATAACACGATATAGCATATAGATGGTAGCAGTAATTTGTAGAAACGTTGTGTAACTTTCTCAGTTAATGGAAATTCCTAAGTTTTATTGTTGATGTTCTACTTTTGGTGATAAGTTGAGTTAAAGCTTCAATCTCTGATTGCTGGGAAGGGCCCCTCAACAACCGGAGGTTTTATTGTGCATATTTTGTATTTTTTTCCCTTTTTGCAAGTAAATAGTTTCCATTTCCAGTAATTGTATTTTACTGTTTTTCCTGTAGTTGTTGTTTCATTTCTTGTAATTTATTTCCTGCTGATAATTTAATTTACATTTCCAGAATTAATAAGTGACTGGTCATGCTTCAATCTTCTTAGTTTTCTTTAAGTTTTTTCATTTGTAATTAGATAGAGTGAAATAGTTAACGTTATAGTAGTTCAACTTCAATTCATAGTTAGAGTTAGTTTTGCTAATTTTTTTCCTGTAGTTGTAGGTTAGTTTTATTCATATCTTATCTTTGTTTGATTAGGCCATAGAAATAGTTCATTTCTTTACACAATGATTAGTATAGGTTGCTTCTTGTTATCTTAGCTTCTAACCAGTCTACTTGTTGCTTCCTTGCACTATAGGTTCACATGCAACCAGTCGGCGTTAAGATCATCCCATCTGCTTCTTTCCTTAGTTTAAATCATTTTTCTCCATCTGGACTATCATTCAGACTGTCTTTCAGACTGTCATCTGTATCATCATACAGACCTTAATACTTTCTGCATTGTTTTTATGCTTATTTAGAATCCAAGTTCTTAGGTTTTTGAACTGTAATATTTCTTGACTTTAATTAGCATTCTTAACTGTAATTAAGATCTTGTAACACATTACATAGAGTTTTAATTTATTTTCATCATTATTCTTAGTTTTCATTTCGTTTTCCTTAACTTTGCTTTTAGTTGCTTTACAAACTATGTTTCTTTACTACCTCATTCATTAATGCTTTACGGTTCTAGAATTCATCTGCTCCATTCTTAGTTTCGTTATGTCATGTTTCTTAAGATTGATTTCGGATTAGGCTTAGTAATTTCATTCTCCAAAATATCTTAGTTTTGATAGTTCTTTGTTCAAATATAGAATTTGCTTCTCTCATTCATACAGTTAATGAAGATGTCCATGAAATAAGATTTGGTCCAGAACTGAGTTATCTTTATCAAGATTTCTACTTGTTTCTAAATCAACTTCAATTCGAGAAAATATCTTTATCAAGTTTTCTACTTGATTCTCAATAAAATCCATCTTAAAGTGAATATCTTTATTAAGTTTTCTACTTGCTTCAAAGTTACATCAGTTTCATGCCCTTTGCGTATGGATAGGAAATAGATCATAATGTTTAAAGTTAATTGTAGTTGGACACTCTTTAGTTTGCATTTATTTATAGAAGTTAAATTAGATTTGCTTCCATTTTTTTTCCTTGTTACATTTGAAAGTCACTTTGATACGCTCTGTCCCATTCCTATTACATTTGATACACTTCCTTAGAATCTCAAGGAGAATGGAATTAGGTAGTTAGTGTAGTCTTGAAATATTAATTGAATGTCGGAATAGTTGTTGAATCCATTAAGTAGTTTGTAGTTTTCCTTTAAGATGACGTAGTTTCTTGTTTCATAATTAGTTGTCAAATTGAGTCATCTCATAGATAGGTTTCTAAACTCATTTACAATTGTTTCTAATTCCTAGATTAGACTTTTGATCAGTAGCTTTCAATTCCATCAAAGTAGTTTTGTTTTGATTTAGTTTTGCTTCCTAGAATAATATTGTCGTGTTTATGTTTTTAGTTATTATCCATGGAGTAGAGTAGTATAGCTCGATACTATTGTGATCTGTTGGTTTAGTTAGGTTTGGTCAGTTCAATAGTTTTATTTTTAAAAGTTTGACCCAGTTTTTCATTTTGAAAGATCTTCGATCTTTTCTTTATTAAACATTTCTAAGGTCTGTCGAGCCGAAACTTAGGTCCCATTCTACCTCAGCATATACTGTGCCACAACTCTAAGATTACCAACCCTGGTCGATAATTAATCATTTGGTGATTCCTTCAGACTATAAATACACTCAACATTTTGGCGCCGTTGCCGGGGAGTTGTAGGTAGGTAGAATTCAGTTGTAGATAGATAGAATTCAATTGTAGTTAGGTAGAACTTTATTTTCAAAACTTAGGGATAGATTTGAATTCTCCTCTTTCAAATATTTTAGAAATAGGCTGGTGGCAGGTGAGCGATAAGACGAGAGGTAAGAACATGCACATCTATTATAACAGGCATCCCCAAAAACTAGCAATTGTAGTGATGCAGTTATAATTTATTTCAGTTACAGTTTTGTTTTCATGAATAGGTCTAGAGACCTAAAAGGTAGATTTATTAAAACTAGCCCTCCTACTAAAATCCCTACTAAAATTCCTACTAACCTATACGGGGGGTGTGCCACCCTAATTACTAACTCAGCAAAAAGGTATCAGAAGACACCTAAAGGGAATAGTCCTACTTGGAAAGATAAGGAAATCCTTTTTGGAAACCATTTAGCGGAAAATTTAGGGACATCAGAACAGTTTGTTCATAAAGAAATTCCACTAGAAGAACCTCGGGATCATATTGAGACTGAACCTAGACAAGAGGAAACTCAAAAGGATTAAACTTCAGAACCTCCCAACCCTCCATTAGTACAAAAACCCAAAGACAATACTTTTTCAATAGTAGGTGGTCCAAAATTAGTAGATTTTGTTGATCTTGCACAAGTAGACACTCTTTTTGAAAATGCTATGAACATAGTCATCTCACATACTGAGACAACAATGGTAGGACCTTCAAACCTGGATTCCCACGTAGCTGGTAATTCTTCTCCTAAAAAGAAAAATACTCTTCCTGAAACAGAACGTTGGGACATCCCATATTCACCAAGAAAGGAACCACCTAGGTATTCTCTCTTTGGCAATCGAATCTTCATGGAGGATGAAAATGAAGATCTTGTTCGACAAGATGAAGGAGAAGGAGAGGTTAAAACTGAAGGTACTTTTGGATTCCCCATATTAGACACTGCACAAGATGTAACTATGAAAAACATCCCTCCCTCCTCACTACCAACCTTCTATGGGAAGTGTTCGGATATCCACATCATCATTTTCAATACCTTTCATGCAATTAGGGTTTGCATGCATCCCAGTAACCAGGTTGATGCCTCCAACACCTTACCCACCTTATTCTAGCACCCGGGAGCTTCTTACATCAGTTCTTTGTCCCTCCTAGTCAGGAAGACACCCACTTCTCACCTACTGCTAGAGAAGGGCGCACTTCTTCACCTACCACTGTAGTTCCACTTCAGTTACACTCAGTTAGCTCCGATTCTCCTTGATTTGAGCCTAGTTTCACTCTCGACTGACTGTTTCACTCCGTTGGACCTCCAGATTGACTAGATGACTTGTTATGACTTCAGTTAGCCTCCCATGCTCCCTCCACTGATCCCACTTCCCTATATCAGTGCTACACACTTTAGTTACACATGTTGCACTCAGTTAGACTCAGATTGACACCTGGATGATTGGTTCTTGTGCATTGATGACCACCACTGATTGATGATGAGGAATTATAGTTGGAGTCAAGTTACACCATTCAGTAATTTGAATGACCTTCTTAGTCAATTCGAATTGCTCAATTATTGTAACTGTATTGTATTGTAATTATTCACCCTTACTGGGATATTGAGCACTGATGCATGTTTTGCATAGTTTTACACCATATTTTCTATGTTCATCTGTTGTGATTGATTTACTTGTTCATTAGATATGCTGTGACTAATTTTACAGGAAGAGTAGTGAGGATCCAGATACATTCTTATTCGAGTTTGACATTTTGTGTAGGAGTTATAACTACCTACAAGATGGGAAAAAACTAAAACTTTTTCCTGCCACATTAAAAGATTCTGTTCTTCGATTGTTCATGGGATTAGGAGAATCTAGTATTAAAACTTGGGAAGACATGAAGAATGCATTTCTACGGAAATATAAGGATTACTGTAAAACTAAGTACTCTCGCAACAATATTTTCAAAATTCAACAACTTGAAGATGAGAGTCTAGAAGACTATTGTTACACCCAAAATCTACTCATCATAAGATTCAGTGTATACACCCCTGAAGATACCTTGAATAATTAATCACCCTGGGAGGATTTGTACCCATTTTTGCTAGTTTTTGAGAGGTCATCGTAGGTTGCACATGAGCAACATTCGACGTCGCACCTTTCCCCATTACAGGGTGCGATGAAGTCAGTTAGATGGAAAAAATAGCTTCTTCGAGGTCCTTCTCGAAGCTTGCTGACTTGGGACCCTATCCCTTACCTCTTGGAGGAGCTAGCACTCGGTTCCTAATACTTTGGAGAGATCCCTTAAGCCTCTCCTACCATCTCTCAACCTAACCTATCCATACCCTATCCAGTTAGTCCTATATGAATGAAGCTCACTCCCATCCCAAAGGGAGGAAGTCTATGGTATCTACATGTTGGTGAAATCACCCTTGGAATATCTCCACTCACCTATTGGAGAACTCATTCTTCCTTGGAAGGATATGGCAATTGGCTTCGTTGGAGAAGGGCTACAGTGTTAAGCCTTAGTTGTAGTTCTATATCTCTATTATGGACTCCCCTCTTTTTACAGTAATACAAATGCTTTCCACCAATATTGTTCATGTGTGCAATGATATTGAGTAGTTTACCTGCTTAACTATTTACTTAGATCTCTTGTTGTATAGATGCCTTTTACTTGTTTCTCTTGTTTCTTGTCTTGACAGGTCTTGCAGCTTGGATCTGATGACCGTGAGTCGTGGAGTAGCATTTAGGAGAAAGGATTGTGAAGTGAAAGGTAAGATATCTAATACTTGATCCTTAAGTAGATCTAGGAAATGCATTAGTAGTATGTTCCATTTGTTCTAGACTCACTTTGATCTAGGGAGATCCTGCTCACGTCTGCTCGAGTGGATTGTCTGATAATAAATCTGGCAACCATACTGGGCAAGTATAGAATCTGGTCAGTAGTTGTCAATCTGAGAGTCATTTTCAGTTGATTGCTTGACATGAGCCTTTTTATTTTTGCCATTTACTTCTTGAAGTTGATTTCACTGTTGGATCTTCATATTGAAGGCTCTAGTCTACTTCCTCTGAGTTTATACGACTCATTCCCAAACCATTCCATGGTTCATTGCTAAGAGACCTGATTCATTTTTTAATCTAGACTTTGCCTGTCGCACCTGGGCAGTGGGAACAGAGCGACACTATGTCATTTCTGGCCTTTGTTCTTTACCTGTTAGTTACTCGTCGCATCCCTTGCATTGGTAAACAATGACATCATCACACTTCCCGTGTAAGTAAACTGTGATGTCGCACTGTGTACAAGAACAGAGTGCGCCGATTTGTCAAAACTTGGCATGCAGGCATCTCCTCTCGATTTCACAGTCTGGGCTTTGGTTTGTTGTATGAACTCCCTCTGTGCTGCAAAATCCAGCCAGAGATCCTATTTTTTATTTGTGTTTTGAGAGTTTGATTCTGTTTGGATTGATTTTGGGTTCCGTCTTGGACAATCTTGAAGACCAGTATGTTAAATTTTGAGCATTAATTCACAGTACTCTAGGATCTTCACTGAGATACTAACATATATAGTATATCAATGCATAACAATCACAATAAGCATGACAAGCATCACAAGAATCAAAAGCATGAGAGACAAGAGACACAGAGTTTCCGTGGGGAAAACCCTAAGGTGAAAAACCCAACAACTTCCTCAGAGATAGAGAGAGCAATGGCTCAACCAAAATACAACCAAAATACACTAAGATAGTCTCCTAGTAGCAGATGATCCTCCTCCTCATTAGTGCACCACGTTTTCAGTGAGAGAAGTGTGAGTTTCCAAGTGATGAAAATAGAGATCTCCCGATCTCTATTTATACTAACCTATTTGCCTAGTTACACTATGGGGCCGACTTGTCTAGCTAGGTACATCCACAATATAATATATATTTTACGGCTGACCCCACTCATGGTGGTCTAAGAACCCGTTGCCAAGTACACACACTTGTAACACTTGTAAATACACATGACGACACTTCCTTATAGAGGAATAACACATCTCTTATAAGGGTACAATAAATATATATGAAATACATAGATGAAATACATTCCAAAGTTACATATTCATCAACACTCCCTCTTAACTAGGAAAGTATTTCTCGACACATTTATGCTAGACAAGTCTTCTTCTCAGGATCATCGTCATTGATGCATCATTATCATCACCATCACTGCTGCTGCTATCTCAACCAATCTCTGACTCTACTCATCATAGGAAGTTCTACATAGCCAGACCTGTAGGCCCACCACCTGCAGGTCTTCATCATCACTAGCCATACTATTGAATCCTCAAGACTAATTACGTGAGTCAACAAAACCTCGAAAGAGCATCCCAGTACTGATTACGAGCACACAGCTCAACCTATCGGATCTCCCAGGATCTTTTACATGTTACTGCACAACCTATCCATGGCCACAAAGTATCATGAAGCACAACTCAGATGCACATGTTGAGATATTGTAACTTCAAAGAATATTATAATTGTACTTTATTATTCTGGAGATGTTTCATTCATCCTTGAAGATCTTATTGTATATCCGGAGATGTTTATTCCTCCGTCGGAATGTGGTAACTTGGGTTATTAGACTTCCCTAGTGGGGGTCGGCCCTATATGTGTTATGTGGGTCAAAGGGTTATTAGACCACCCTAGAGGGGTCGACCCAGTCAGTTGTAGTGGGTTATTTAACCCATTGGTTAAATACGAGCCTACATGTCTTGTGTAAAAGACAAGTCGGAGTAGTGTATAAATAGAGGAGGTGTATTCCTCATTTAACACACACACTCACTCACTTGAGAGTGGCACACTTGTGGAGGAAAGTTCTGCTATGGAGAAGGAGGAGCTTATGCTCAGGGTTTTCATCTTTGTATATTGTTTTTCATCTATATTGAGGAAGATTTGCTGGGTTTTCTACCCCATGAGGGTTTCCCAGGATAAATCTGTGTCTCTTGTGTTTATGCTGTGCTTGTTGTTTCTTCAGTGATCCTGTATATGCAATTATTGTGAAATAGAATGTAATGCTGCTATTTTCTGTCTTAGCATATTAAATCTTAACATGGTATCAGAGCTAACCTGAAGGAAGGCAATGTATGGCACTTACAACACTTGCTTTACTTACGATAATTTGAAGGTTAGGGTTTTATATATCAAAAACCCGTCATCGTGGAACTTTCTCCATAAATCCATTTTGGCAAAGGGTCAGGATCTGAAACCTTTATAGGTCGTAGATAACATCTCCAGGTATCTTGTGTCCAAAGGGAACCCTCAGATGCATTGTACTTTGTAAGTTTTGATCAGTACAAGTTAGGGTTTCTGCCTCTTCCAGATCTCAGTCAAAATCAGGTGACCTAGGAAAAAAGGTCATAACTTGGGCTAGGAAGCTCCAAATGCAATTTAGTAAAAAGTGACAGGTAGTACACAAACTGTACTATCTCAGGAAACGTTTTTAGAGGCCAAAGTTGAACCAGTGACACGTGGCACGCCGTACACGTTCGCTCTCCTGTTTTATCCCATAAACAGGTCACGTTGCGACACTTGGCATAACTCTCTTTCAGAAAATCCAATTGAGGTCAGACCTATCGGGATGGAAATATGACATGTCAGGCTACCACAGAAAACGTTTTCAGATCCTGTGGAGCGAAACGTTCGGAGTTACAGCAGAAACAATCAGGTACATATTTCTGTCAAAACAGAATTATTTTTGGAGCACCTTCATTCATGGCTTCCGGAATTTATGGTTTCGGAGAAAGTTAGAATTTTTGGAATCGGAATCCATGGCTGAATGCTACTCAAGAAAATAAAAATTTAGAGACCAAGATCAAATTTTTTGGTTGGGTAGAAGACTGGGCTTGATCAAACATCAATTCGGGATTTTGATCGGAAAGATGGAAAATTAGGGCTTCAACAAAAGTTGGAATTTTTGAAGTCTGTAAGCACGACTGGAAGCTCCTAAGAAAAATAAGAGTTTAGAGCCTTGGATTGAACCTTTTGATTGGACAGAAGGGTGGGCTTCATCAAACCCTAGTTTGGGTTCCTATCCAGAAGATCCAGAAGTTTCGAAGGCAATTTTGAGGGGTCAAATTTTGGAGATTTCAAAATTGAAGTATGCTAGCAAGACACATCCTTCCATCCATTCAAAAGTGTGAAAGTCAAAGATTGATTTTTTTAGGGTTTCTCTAGAAAACCCTAATCAAACTCCATATCAAGTTTCAGGGGGAGTTGAGGCTAAGGCCTTACATAAGAAGACTACAAGAAGTCTCGACAGGTATGACTTAAGGAGGTTCAGGTATGTCTTGACATCTGATTCTTGATTAAGTTCATGATGTGTTTGTCTTCATATTATTTATTAGTACAATCTTGATTAATGTTAGAATTGTCTTATCACCCTAGTAACAATATGAATGCATGAGAATGATCGAAGACATTAATTGATTAGGGATATATGATTGTACTAATGCATTATGGTGTTGTGTGAGGTTGATGTTGTCTGCTAACAAGATACAGGTACATCACAAAAGACAAATCAGGTTCCATGACCATGACATCATGAAGACAAAGACTCATCCATAATTTTTGTTCTACTTACAAGGTATGTATGACTTTTTTATATTATGCTTAACCTATGAGACATGCAGATTCTAGCTCAGGACCTCTAAATCATTGAAGAGATTGTTAAGGTATGTTGTACATAACTAAGCAAGTATACTAATCCAGCTATGTTTTCTTATGTCAAGTTAGAATATTTCCTTGTGTTAGGATCCCTTATATAAGTATACTTGGTATGATTGGTTATGCTTATTCATAAAGTTAGTAATCAAGGGTTTATGCATATTATGTCTCTTATCTTGATGATTTAATTAACCAGAAGAGTACTATGATCAAACAAGAATATGCATGAGTAAAAGAAGACTTCCTTGAAACCCTAATGATCATGACTATACATATTCAAGATTATTTAGAATTAGAATGTTTTGAGAATATACTAATGAATGTATGTTTGTGTATGAGATCATGAGGATAACACTAGTGCACACTTGAGCATGCACAGTAGTACAGAATGAATAGAAGTTCAAAAGACATTTAGAAGATCAAGCGGGAGGCAACCACACAAACATAAAAGATAAGTATTTGAGTTGTTATTTGAAATAGTAAATAGATTGTATGCATATTTGTATTCATGCTGAGTGTAAACATTCATAGAGCATTGAACAGTATACTACTAATATGCATATGATTGGTAAGTTGGACAAACATTCCATTGTTGCTTGTCTAGAATGAAACCTCTTTGCTGACATGCTGAGAGCTGTGCACACTCTTGATAGTATGTTCTGGTAGAGATGGAAGGAATCTAGATAGCCACTGTATGCATACAGGATATGGAAAAGTGTTGTGCCAAAATATTGGTCAAGATAGTTGCATAACTATGTAAATGATATCTGTATGCATAATAGGTTATCATGTCAACATGATTTCATGATTATGAAGTATTACTAATAATGTACTTAATTTTGATATGTAGGAAAGATCATGAAGAATGATGAACACCGAACAAGTGATGGATGTTCAACAAGAAGATTTACAAATCAAACAAAATATAGAAGGCTCATGGCTAGAAGATTCTCTTAGAAAGAGGAAGAGAATCATAACAAGATGTTTGCTCCAAGTGGATAGATAAGACTATTCTCTTAATGGTGTAATTAAAGAAGAAGTGTGAATCAGGTTCTGTATGGGTACCCTGATGAGCTTAATAATCATCATGGGTGATGTGGATCTCAACCTTTGATACAAGGTTGAATATGTCTTCTATACAAAGATGACATGGATGCAAGAAGGAACTCACCACAAAGTTTGAATGATATTGAGGCTCATATCAGTAGACCCATATGAAGAGAGATGACACAGTTAGATATGCAGAAGATCATTCAATGCAAACTGTGAATGAATGAGAATTGACAGCTTCTTGACAAAGCTTGGGATTTACCAGAAGTAAAGCTAATCCTAACCTTTACCTTAAGGTTGTGGATGATGAACCTATCATACCATTATTGTATGAGGATGATCTCTTTCTGACAAGGAATGAAAAATAGAAATGAAAATGAAAGATCTCAAATTGATGCATTACTTCCTAGGTCTGGAAGTATGGCAAGGCTCATAAGGAATCTTTCTCAACCAGCGAAAATATGCCGATAAATATTAAAAGGACTTGATGTGTTGGAATGGCCACTCTCATGGATTCCAACTTGAAGCCGTTAGCGGATGACTCTTCAGAGTTAGTGGATATAACTCTATACAGACAAATTATTGGGTCACTAATGTATCCAATAAATACTAGGTCAGATATATGCTTTGCTGTAAATACCTTGAGTCAGTATCTAGTGGAAACTGAATGTGTTCACCTATTAGTTGCAAAGCATGTGATCAGGTACCTAAAGGATATGATAGACATTGATCTATGCTATTTTGGAGATCATGACTTCAGATGGCTACACGGATGTTTATTGAGCAGAAAGTGTATTAGACAGGTAGAGCACATCGAGAGGATGTTATTGTCTAGGATCAACCATGATCTTGCGGTTTAGAAGGAAGCAGTCTAGTGTGGCTCTTAGCACAAGAAGAATATATGGATGCTTGCTCTGCTAAGTTATGAAGCAGTATGGCTTCAGGATTGTTTGACTTAGAGATAGACCCAACTATGATCCTATGCAACAAACAGAGTTGTATCAAGATGGCAGAGAATCTAGTGTTCCAAGATATGGTGCAGAAAGGAACTAAAAGTTCGAATTTGTAACAAGTTACCGATGTACTAACCAAACCTCTACAGATCTGATGTACTAACCAAACCTCTACAAATTCGATGTACTAACCAAACCTCTACCTCAAGTAAATTTTTCCGAGACAAACTTAATATAGTTCAGAAGGACCCTCCTCGAAAGGAGGAGTGATGTGATCACTTATGATGAGATTGCCTGCATCAATAGAGAGGTCGATTATGTGGTTACCTATATTGGTGATTCCAATAGAGAGGTTGGTGGATGGTCCTTAGACAGGTTCTAAGTTGACAAAAGGATTGGATCATCCCTGGACTTCAACCCTAAAGAGAGCCGTAGACGTATGTCTTCGAGAATGAAGTCCTTGGTGGACATGTGGGGATTGGATCATCCCTGGACTTCAGTCCTAAAGAGAGCTGTAGACGTATGTCTTCGAGAATGAAGTCCTTGGTGGACATATGGGGATTGGATCATCCCTGGACTTCAGTCCTAAAGAAGAGCCGTAGATGTATGTCTTCGAGAATGAAGTCCTTAGTGGACATGAGAGGATTAATTCATCCTTGGACGTGGTCCTAAATGTATGGTTAAGGATTAAGTCATCCTTGGACGTGGTCCTAAATGTACGGTTGAGGATTAAGTCATCCTTGGACGTGGTCCTAAATGTACGGTTGAGGATTAAGTCATCCTTGGACGTGGTCCTAAATGTACGGTTGAGGATTAAGTCATCCTTGGACATGGTCCTAAATGTGCGGTTGAGGATTAAGTCATCCTTGGACAAGGTCCTAAATGTACGGTTGAGAATTAAGTCATCCTTGGACATGGTCCTAAATGCACGGTGGGGATTAAGTCATCCTTGGACATGGTCCTAAATGCACGGTGGGGATTAAGTCATCCTTGGACATGGTCCTAAATGCACGGTGGGGATTAAATCATCCTTGGACATGGTCCTAAATGAATGGTGTGGATTAATCATCCTTAGACCGTAAATCCCGTAATTCCAAAAGGAAGGATAGTGTTAAACATGATTATGATGAGATTGATCCCGTAAATCCGAAAGGAAGGATCATGTGTATTGCAGAGTATGTTGCTATCGTGTATACTTGTATTTATGAGGATACTTGTATTGATATTGATGATATGTATACTTGTATTGGTATTGATGAGGATACTTGTATTGATGAGGATACTTGTATTGATGATGTGTATACTTGTATTAGTGTGGATACTAATACTGATGATCTAGATGACGATGTTGCTGATCGTGATGATCGTGAGATGACGATATTGATGATCATGTGATGACGATGCTGATGATCGTGTGATGATGATGTTGTTGATCGCGATGGTCTAGATGACGATGCTGCTGATCGTGATGGTCTAGATGATGATGCTGCCGATCGTGATGGTCTAGATAATGATGTTGATGATCATGTGATGACTATACTGATGATCATGTGATGACGATGCCGATGACAATGTTGATGATCGTGTGATGACGTTGCCGATGATCGTGAGATGATGATGCTGATGATCATGAAGATCCAGATGTTGATGTTGTTGTAGCTGTTTGAGTGCTGCAGAAGATAAAGACTCAGTACTGAAGATGTTGATGTTCCAGTATTGAAGATGTTCCAGTAACTGCTTGAGTTACTGATAATGTTGAGAAATATTCCAATGATTTATAGATGTATCATCTATGATGTTGATGAATCCTTGCTTGTACAGATGCTGTTATAATATCCTTCTCGTTAAGGGGGAGTGTTGAGATGTTGTAACTTCAAAGAATATTATAAGTGTACTTTAATATTCCGGAGATGTTTCATTCCTCCTTGAAGATCTTATTGTATATCCGGAGATGTTTATTCCTCCGTCGGAATGTGGTAACTTGGGTTATTAGACTTCCCTAGTGGGGGTCGGCCCTATATGTGTTATGTGGGTCAAAGGGTTATTAGACCACCCTAGAGGGGTCGGCCCAGTCAGTTGTAGTGGGGTATTTAACCCATTGGTTAAATATGAGCCTACATGTCTTGTGTAAAAGGCAAGTCGGAGTAGTGTATAAATAGAGGAGGTGTATTCCTCATTTAACACACACACTCACTTACTTGAGAGTAGCACACTTGTGGAGGAGAGGTCTTCTATGGAGAAGGAGGAGCTTATGCTTAGGGTTTGCATCTTTGTATATTGTTGGTCATCTATATTGAGGAAGCTTTGCTAGGTTTTCTACCCCATGATGGTTTCCGAGGATAAATCTGTGTCTCTTGTGTTTATGCTGTGCTTGTTGTTTCTTCAGTGATCCTGTATATGCTATTATTGTGAAATGGAATGTAATGCTGCTATTTTCTGTCTTAACATATTAAATCTTAACAACACACACACAACACTTACACTCAACGGCATGGGAGGACCAACCTACCACCATCCGTGAAGGGCTCACAACACTTACATCAACGACCATGGGAGAACACATCTGCCACCATGTCGGAAAGGCCCTGCACTTACATCAACGCACATGGGAGAAGACATCTACCACCATGTCGGAAAGGCTCTGCACTTACATCAACGTACATGGGAGAACACATCTACCACCATGTCGGAAAGGCTCTGCACTTACATTAATGCACATGGGAGAATGCATCGACCACCATGTCAGAAAGGCACTGCACTTACATCAATGCACATGGGAGAACGCATCTACCACCATGTCGGAAAGGCAGTATGCATCTGTGGCTTCGGAACTCATCACACATAATCCAACTGATTATGTATTGTATCCACCTGATACATATGATCATCCTGATCATCATCACTGTACTGTCCTGGTACATATCATCTGGAGCAACATCCTGAAGCTCGTCATCATGATCATCCTGATCATACAATGCATCTACCTGATGCATACCAAGTATCTACCTAATACAGATCACCATACATGATCCACCTGATCATACAGTGTATCCACCTGATACAAATACAAATACATTATACATATCACCATACACGATCCACCTGATCATACAATGTATCCACCTGATACATATACAGATACATGGACCAAGCATCCAACATGATGCATATACAAAAAAACATACAAATGATCCAACTGATCATATCCATCATCCAACATGATGAGTACATACATATACATATAAATGATCCAACTGATCATATCCAGCATCCAACATGATGCGTACATACATATATAAGTGATCCAACTGATCATACAAAGGAGAAACTAGAACATCATCCTGATGCTCATCATCCAGCGCTTACATCCACGGCCATGTGAAGGATCCTCCTTCCAACATGCTTGGAATGGCTTCAGCAAATGTGTCCATCACTTCTTCCTCGAAGTGTCCTCAATCTGAAAAAAAACCCAGCCTCTCCTTGAAGTACTCGAACTTCACCCTGGCTAGTGGATTTGTCAGCACATCTGCAATCTACTCGTCCGTCGCAATATACAGGAGCTTCACAGCTCCTTTTTGCACTATATCCTTGATATAGTGATATTTGATCTCTATGTGTTTCGACCTCTCATGAAGCACTGGTTTCTCAGACAGCTTCACACAACTCTGGTTATCGCAAAATATACCAGTAGCATCCAATGGGAGATCAAATAACTCAGATAGTAGCTTCCGTAGCCATACTACCTCACAACTAGATGAACAGGCTGCAACATACTTTGCCTCAGCTATACTCAGTGCTATGCAGGATTGCTTCCTGCTAAACCAAGAGATCACACCTGATCCCATACTGAAGCATCACCCAGATGTGCTCTTCCTATTTGTAGCACTGCCAGCCCAATCTGAATCAACATAACCGTGTAGGTTAAACTTTTGATTCACTTCATACTTGAGCCCATAATCCACTGTACCCTTCAGGTACCTCAGAACATGCTTTACAGCAACCAGGTGAACACTCCTCGGATCTGTCAGGAATTGACTCAATGTGTTCATAGCAAAGCAAAAATCTGGTCTTGTGTTCATTAGGTACATCAAGGACCCAATCATCTGATGATACAAGGAGATATCAACTGGCTCAGATGAAGTATCACATAGAAGCTTCAAGTTCGATTCCATGGGTGTGGCCATGGCCTTGCAATCCATCATCCCGAATCTCTTTAGGATGTCTACTGTGTACTTCCCTTAAACAAGGAAGATCCCACCTACATTCTGCCTCACCTCCATACCTAGGAAATAATGCATCATTCCCAAATCTTTCATATCGAACTCAGCAGCAAGATTCCTCTTAGTATCTGCAATCAATTTGTCATCTCCTGTTACAAATAAGTCATCCACATACGGAAGTAGAATCATAGGATTTCCTTCCTCAACCTTGTAGTAAAGGTTGGAATCCGCTTTACTCTTGGTAAAGCCCAAACTAGATAGGAAACTTTCCATCCTACCATACCAAGTTCTAGGAGCTTGCTTCAATCCATACAAGGCTTTCTTCAATCTGCACACATATGACTCCCTGTCATGTATTTCAAAACCAAGTGGCTACTCCACATATACTTCCTCTTCAACTACACCATTCAAGAAATCAGTCTTGACATCCATCTGGTGTATTTTCCATTTCATTGCTGCAGCCAGGGAAAGTACTGTTCTAATGGAAGTATACCTGGCTACAGGTGCAAAATTTTCTTCATAATCTACTCCGTCTTTCTGAGAGAAGACACGAGCTACGAATCTTGCCTTGTATTTCTCTACACTGCCATCTGCAGCATGCTTGATTTTGTAGATCCATTTGGAAGTCACAACAAACTTCTCTTTAGGTCTTGGGACAACATCCCAAACATCATTCTTCATTATTGATTGATATTCCTCAACCATGGCATCCTTCCATTCTTTCTTTTCCGCTGCTTCTTCATAACTAGAAGGTTCTTTGTTCATAATGTCATAGAGTGAAGCAACATAGCTGGTATGTGATTTGGTTCTCTTCTTTGCTCTGTGTTCTTCTTCTGGAAAACATATACCCAAAAAGAGGTCTTAGGGTGACCTTTGGCCCTGCATATACCCTGAAACGACTCGATTCGACCTTTAACTTACCTTTGGAAGGCTATATATTGAGCTCTTATCGTGTATGGAAGGGAGGAGAAAGAGAAAGCAAGATAACTCTAGTGGATTTTTGTCGTGACTTGAGTCTACACTCATTGATCCTTGTTGCTATGAACTCCTTATGTTCACCTACCAAACACCTTTCATAGTTTTAGTTTGTGTTGATGTATATGTAACTTCGGAATGTATTTCACATATATGTATATTGTATTCCTATAGAGATGTTATTATTCCTCTTTACGGAAGTGTCGTCATTTATATTGTAAGTGTTGTAACTTATACTTGATGGGTTATTAGACCACCTTGTTGGGGTCGGCCCTGTATAATTCATGTGGGTCAAAGGGTTATTAGAACACCCTATTGGGGGTCGGCCATGTGGGTCAAAGGGTTATTAGACCACCCTAGTGGGGGTCGGCCCAGTCAGCATTATGTTAAGTGGTTAAGTTGAGGCCGACATAGTTGAGTAAAGGTCAAGTCAAGTTAGTGTAATACCCCAATTTTGACCCTTATGAAATATTGGCTTCTAATGTAAATATTGTATACACACGTTGTATGTTTCCCTAGCGTGGAGCTCAAGGCCAAGGCCCCACTAGTTTATGCTCAGATTTTATTTAAATCAGACACGCTTTGATATTGTGTTACCCATGTGCTATTAAGCCATGGGATATTGTAAATTGATGTAAATATTTAATATTGAAATAAAATACCAAAAATGGCTATGAGAGAAACGAATGAGAAGGGGCCATGTGTATCCACTAGGGAGTGGTGAGGGGGTTGTGGGATTGAACCATAGGCTTCCATATGTCACCTTGAGAATCCATAGGAATACCCAGTTTTTGCAGCCCAGAAAACCAGTGATGGAACCAGAAATCGCAACCTTGAAAGAACCCATGTTTTGAAGAGCCATAAACACCCAAAATTGGTATTTGATAGTGAAATCCAATGGGGGATCCATAGATATGAACCTTGGAGTGAATTTGGGAGCATTAGCTATCTCGAAATCCATAGGAATACCCAGTTTTTGCAGCCCAGAAAACCAGTGACGGAACCAGAAATCGCAACCTTGAAAGAACCCACGTTTTGAAGAGCCATAAACACCCAAAATTGGTATTTGATAGTGAAATCCAATGGGGGATCCATAGATATGAACCTTGCAGCGAAATTGAGAGTATTAGATACCCTGAAATCCATTGGAAAACCCAGTTTTTACAACCCAGCAATGAAGTGACGGGATTGAGTTATTGGATAACAGAACTGTGAGAAATCCAAGTGTGAATGACTGAGCAGAGGTTTGGTTTGCTTGATAAACCCAGTGAAGGCTAGAATCTCAAGGAATTAGTAGCTGGACCTTTCTATGCCCACCCTGAAGAGAATTGGAGGGAAGGGACGTCTGAGGGACTGTGCAGCAGAGAAGGGGACCTTCCTTGTGTTGGGTGCGGTAGGTATTGTGGGTGCCATGACTGCTGAGTTCATTTGAGATGCCTGTAGCTTTTTGGTTGAGCTCACTGGCTTAGCATCCTCCTCATTTTTCATTCGTATGCTTGATAAATGCAACGGTGTGTTGGCTTAGCATAGCTAACGACCGAAACCATGGTTGTGAGTGAGCCCAGCTAGTTCTTCCTTAGTGGATAAACAGCCCAGCTCGGGGGTGATCTCTCAGCTGAAAGAATACAAGCTAGACAGAGATCTATGGTTGGGTGGAACGTTTCTCTCACATAGCCAGTTGTTTGGACAGCTTCATCTTCAAGATAAGTGTTCTATGTATTATAAATTATTTGCATTTTGTGTTTTGAAATATGTTAAATTGTCCATGTTTAATGAAATGAGTTGATTATCTTAATTTGGAATCTATGCATGGCATTGGAATGAGATTGAGTCTCTATATGCTAAATCATCCTCTGCTGTGATATATGTATATATGTTAGGCATTACTGTTTGTGTGCTTGCTAGTATGTTTATTCCGCAGTGTTTATTTGAAGTATGAGTCTGCACACAAGAATTTTTTAATTGTTATGAGTTTATGAGAAAAAATATTGGGGCTAAGTCTGCCAAAAGTCCCGTATGATTGGTCATGTTCTCTCCCCTACATTTGGAAGGCAGGAGGGGACATTACATTTAGTGTATAAATAGAGAGTGTGTCTCTCTCATTTTACACATTTTATTGTCTCACTCACACTTGGGAGAGTGGTGCACTTGTGGAGGAGGAGGCTCTGCTGCTAGGACAAGACTATCTCTTGTATTCTGGTTGTATCATTTCTCTATCTATCTCTGAGGAAGTTATTGGGGTTTTTCACCTTTATGGTTTTCCCCAAGTAAAATCTGTGTCTCTTGTGTGCTTGCATTATTGTGTCCATGATTGATATGCTGCAGATATGTTGTACATGTTGTTCTCTCAGTTAATATCTGTTGATGCCCCGAAGATCGCAACATCAAGCAAAAAGGGATTCTCCCCGGTAGACTATCCCAATTAGATTGTCCACCGTTTGGTGTGGGGAATCGGTCTGGTTAGCAGTTCCGACAACTGTTAGGTTTGGAGATTTGCTTCAATTATACCGGTTATGGCTCGATCTGTTAAATTTTAATAATTTACTTCAATCTGATCTAGGATCTTAACTGAGAGAACAACATGCACAGCATATCTACAGCATATCAATCATGGAGACAATAATGCAAGCACACAAGAGACACAAAGATTTACTTGGGGAAAACCATAAAGGTGAAAAACCCCAATAACTTCCTCAGAGATAGATAGAGCAATGATACAACCAACCAAGAGAGATATCCATAACCTAGCAGCAGATCCTCCTCCTCCATAAGTGTGCCACTCCTCCTTGAGTGCATGAGTGAGAAGTGAGTGAGTAAATAGAGTGCCTCCCGCACTCTATTTATACTTGACTTGACTTTCCTTTTTACCTAACTCATGTAGGCTCGAACTTAACCACATAACATAATGCTGACTGGGCCGACCCCCAATAGGGTGGTCTAATAACCCTTTGACCCACATGGCCGACCCCCAATAGGGTGGTCTAATAACCCTTTGACCCACATGACTTATAAAGGGCCGACCCCAAACAAGGTGGTCTAATAACCCATCAAGTATAAGTTACGACACTTACAATATAAATGACGACACTTCTGTATAGAGAAATAATAACATCTCTATAGGAATACAATATACATATATGTGAAATACATTCCGAAGTTACATATACATCAACACTCCCTCTTAACTAGGAAGGTATTTCTCAGCACAGTTCTTCTAGCACAAGTCATCTTCTCTGGATCATCGTCACTAGATAATCGTCATCGAGTCATCATCATCGTCACTGCTGCTACTATCTCAATCAATCTCTGAATCTACTCATCATAGGAATTTCTACAGAGCCAGTCCTTTTTCATACTGGATGTAGGCACACCACCTACAGGTCTTCATCATCACTGGCCATAATGTGGAATCCTCAGGACTTATTACGTGCATCACAAAACCTGGCTGCAGCATCCCAGGCTATTACAAGCACACAGCTCTACCTGTAGGATCTCCCAGGAGCACATTACATGTGACCCATCACAAAACCTGGCTGAAGCATCCCAGGCTATTACGAGCACGCGGCTCTACCTGTCGGATCTCCCAGGAGCACATTACATGTGATCTCACCACAAAACCTGGCTGAAGCATCTGAGGCCTTTTTCATCCTGTCCAGATCTCCCAGGAGCAAATTACATGCCATAGGACAAAACCTCGCAAGAGTATCTGCCAGATATCCCAAGGCACCGAATTACATGCCATAGGAAAAACCTCGAAAGACTATCTGCAAATCTCCCAGGGCACAAATTACATGTCCTTCCAAGCAAAACCTCGCAAGAGCATTTTCCAGATGTCCCAGGGCACCGAATTGCATGCCATAGGAAAAACCTCGAAAGACCATCTGCAAATCTCCCAGGGCACAAATTACATGCTTACATGTACAACCTGATCCACGGCCACAGAGTATCAACCTAATACTCAACATACATCATCCTGATGTACTCATGATCATCCTGATCATCATCACTGCAACATCCTGCTGCATGATCTACCTGATCATCAATGCATCTACCTGATGCATACCAAGTATCTACCTGATACATATCATCATCCATGATCCTCCTGATCATACAATGTATCCACCTGATACAAATACAAATACATGATACATATCACCATACATGATCCATCTGATCATATAATGTATCCACCTGATACATATACAGATACATGGTCCAAGCATCCAACATGATGCATATACAAAATACATACACATGATCCAACTGATCATATCCAGTATCCAGCATCCAACATGATGCGTACATATAAATGATCCAACTGATCATATCCAGCATCAACATGATGCATACATAAAAATGATCCAACTGATCATATCCAGCATCCAACATGATGCGTACATACATACATAAAAATGATCCAAATGATCATATCCAAGCAGAAACCAGAACATCATCCTAATGCTCATCATCCAGCGCTTACATCCACAGCCATGTGAAGGATCCTCCTTCCAACATGCTAGGAATGGCTTCAGCAAATGTGTCCATCACTTCTTCCTCGAAGTGTACTCGATCTGAAGAATGCCAAGCCTCTCTCTGAAGTACTCGAACTTCACTCTGGCTAGTGGCTTCGTCAGCACATCTGCAATCTGCTCGTCCGTCGCAACACACAGAAGCTTCACAGCTCCTCTCTACACCATATCCCTGATATAGTGATATTTGATCTCTATGTGTTTCGACCTGTCATGAAACACTGGGTTCTCGGACAGCTTCACACAACTCTGGTTATTACAAAAGATACCAGTAGCCTCCAACGGGAGATCAAATAACTCAAACAGTAGCTTCCGTAGCCATACTGCCTCACAACTAGCTGAACAGGCTGCAACATACTATGCCTCAGCTGTACTTAGTGCTACACAGGACTGCTTCCTACTAAAACAAGAGATCACACCCGATCCCATATTGAAGCAGCACCCAGATGTGCTTTTCCTATCTGCAGCACTGCCAGCCCAAACATAACCCTGTAGCCCAAACATAACCCTGTAGGTTAAAGTTTTGATTCGCTTCATACTTGAGCCCATAATCCACTGTACCCTTCAGGTACCTCAGAACATGCTTTACAGCAACCAGGTGAACACTCCTCGGATACGTCAGGAACTGGCTCAATGTGTTCACAGCAAAGCAAATGGCTGGTCTCGTGTTCGTCAGGTACATCAAGGACCCAATCATCTGACGATACATAGAGACATCAATCAACTCAGATGAAGCATCGCATAGAAGCTTCAGATTCGATGCCATAGGTGTGGCCATATCCTTGCAATCCATCATCCCGAACCTCTTCAGGATCTCTACTGCATACTTCCCTTGTCCAAGGAAGATTCCATCTGCACTCTGCCACATCTCCAAGCCAAAAACAAATAGTGCATCATCCTTAAGTTCTTCATCTCAAACTCGGCAGCAAGCTTCCGCTGCATGTCGGCAGTCAATCTATCCTCACCTGATACAAACAGGTCATCCAAATAGTAGTATCGATGGATTGCCTTCCTCAACCTTGTAGAAAAGGTTGGAATCCACTTTATTCTTGGATAGAAAGCTGTCTATCCTACCATATCAAGTTCTGCACACATATATGACTAGACCATGTTGTCTTGAAATCCATCTGGTGCATCACTTTTGTATTTCTCAATTCTGCCATCTGCAACATGCTTGATCTGATAGTTCCATTTGGAAGTCACAACAGAATTCCCTTCAGCTCTTGGGATCGCATCCCAAACATCATTCTTTATGATCGACGGATCATGGCATTCCATTTCTTCATCCCAGATCCTGGGAACTTCAATATCTTCAATAGATATCTTTGTTGCTGGAACAAATGTTGTAGTCCTTTTGTAGGTGAAGATATACGGTCTTTCGTACAAAACAAGTTAAATTGCATGATTAGAAACATCTCATAATTGTCAGAACAAATTCTTACACATAAAGAAATATGTCATACAATCATGCAATTATCTTAGCCAATGCTTCAATACAACATTTATCCATATCCCGTAACTTTCTAGATGCCTTCCAATCTCTACCAGAACATTGTTAAGAGTGTGCACAACTCCCAACATGTCAGCAAAGAGGTTTCATCCTAGATAAGTAGCAATGGAATGTTGTACAGTGCCATAGGCTACTTACCCATGCATATTAGTAGTATACTGTTCATCAATGCAATTATTCTAATGTGCATAATACACAACCTAATTCTAGGAACATCAGTATATTCATCATTGAACAGTTTTATTTAAACAAACAAATATGCAAGAAATTAAAATACTTATCTTTGTTTGTTCATTGGGTGGACTCCCTCTGAGTCTTTGCTTCCTTACAGGAGCTGCTGGAGTCCTAATTTGAAGTAGCTTCTTCTACACCTTTCTGTTGTGGAAATATGGTCAACTCCCTCTGAATATCTGCATCCTTGCAGAAACTACTGAAGTGTGTTCCTTTGCTTTCTTGCAGGAACAACTGGAGTGTGCTCCCTCTTGATCTTTGCTTCCTGGATTACCTGTCCTTGAACTTACATTCATCCTTGGTCCCTATGCATGCTTATTAGTATGATTGTGTTATCCTTGTGAACTCATATAAAATCATACATTCATTAGTATACTATTAAAACACAATAATCTTAAGCATGTATAGTCATGATCATTTCAAACAGAAAATAATAAGCATTAGCATTCAAGGTTTATGTAGGATTCTTATGGTTAGTCAAATCATAAGAAACATAACATGTCTAAACCTGTAATTACTCAAACCTATGACTCTTCGGGTTAGTTGAATCATTAATCAAGATAAGAGATATAATATGTGTAAAACCTGTGATTATTCAAACCTATACCTTCATGATTCTTCTGGTTAGTCATATCATCAATTATGGTAAGAAACATAATATGCATACAACCATGATTATTCAAACCTATGACTTCATGAATAATCATTATCAACAACAGTATAAGATCCTAACACAAGGTAGGATTCTATCTTGATATAGGAAAAACATACATGGATTAGCATGCTAGTTAGTTATGTCTAACATACTCACATGATGTCTTCTTGTTCTTCTTCAATGACTTGTGCTCGTAACCTGTATATCTCATAGGTTAGCCATTATAAAACCAAGTTATACATACCTCGTAAATGGATATTCTATGAGATCCATGACAATGGATGAGTCTTTATCCTCATGTCATCATGATCATATGTTCTTGAACTGGAACATGATTTGTATTTCTTGGTGTACCTTTCATGTTAGTAGACAACATAAACCTCATACAACACCATAATGCATTAGTACAATCATAAGTGTCAACACCCTAACCAATGAATATCTTCTATCATGCATTCATAATTTTGTTAAGGTGATACGACAAATCTAAAATCAAGATTGTACTAACCGTAATAACATGAAGACAAACATACCATAAACTTAATCATGAACAAATCTCAAAACATACCTCGATGAGTCATACTTGTCGAGATCGCTTGTAATCTCCTTATGTAAAGCCTTAGCCTCATCTCCCTCTGAAACAGGAACTCCTTCACTTATGTAGATGACCAATCCATCTTCTTCTAGGATTAACCCTAACCACTTGATTTGCAAGAACTGGATCTGGAGCTAGATATGGGTTTGTCAGAGAAACCCCAAAAATTCAAACTTTGAATTTCAAACTTCCGAAAGGATAGAAATATGCGCCTTGATTAGCTGATCAAACTGGTATATTCAGAATTTGAAAACTGCAAAGTTTCACTCCTCAATTTTGCCTTTGAAACTTCCGGATTCATTGGACGTGACCCTGAACTGGGGTTTGATGAAGCCCACTCTTTTTCCCCATCAAAAGGTTTGATCCAAATCTCTAAGCTTCTATTTTGCTGAGGAGCTTCCAGCCGTGGTCACAGATTTCAAAAATTTCTATTTTTACAGAAGCCCTAATTTTCCACTTTTCTGATCAAAGTCCCGAACTAGGGTTTGATCAAGCCCGGCCTTCTTCCCAACCAAAAATTCTGATCTTGGTCTCTAAATTTCTATTTTGATGAGTAGCATCCAGCCATGGTCTCCGATTACAAAAATTCCAACTTTCTCCAAAGCCCTAAATTCTGGAAGCCATGAATGAAGGTACTCAAAAATAATTATGTTTTGACAGAAATATGTATCTGATTGTTTCTGGTGTAACTCTGAACTTTTCGATCCACAGGGTCTGAAAAAGTTTCTTGAGATAGCCTGACCTGTTATCTTTCCATATTGATAGGTCTGACCTCAATTGGATTCTCTGAGAGATAGTTATGCCAAGTGTCGCAACGTGACCTGTTTATGGGATCATACAGGAGAACGAACTTGTACGGAGTGCCACGTGTCACTGTTTCAAATTAGGCCTCTGAACACATTTTATGAGACATTACAGTCTGTGCACTACCTGTCACTTTTTACAAAATTTCATTTGGATCTTCCTAGCCCAAGTTATGACCTTTTTCCCAAGGTCACCTGATTTTGACTCAGATCTGGAAGAGGCAGAAACCCTATATTGCACAGATCATACATCGCAAAGTACAATGCATTAGAGGTTGTTCTTTGGACACAAGGTACCTGGAGATTTAATATTCATCCTGTAACAATTTCAGATCCGAAAACTTCGCCAAAACGGATTTATAGCGAAAGTGCTACGATGACTGGTTTTTGTTATATCAAGCCCTAGCATCGTAAGTGAAACAAGTGTCATACATGCCATATCATGCCTTCTTTCAGGCTAGCTCTGATACCATGTTAAATTTTAAGAATTTACTTCAATCTGATCTAGGATATTAACTGAGAGAACAACATGTACAGCATATCTACAGCATATCAATCATGGAGACAATAATGCAAGCACACAAGAGACACAAAGATTTACTTGGGGAAAACCATAAAGGTGAAAAACCCCAATAACTTCCTCAGAGATAGATAGAGCAATGATACAACCAACCAAGAGAGATAGCCATAACCTAGCAGTAGATCCTCCTCCTCCATAAGTATGCCACTCCTCCTTGAGTGCATGAGTGAGAAGTGAGTGAGTAAATAGAGTGCCTCCCGCACTCTATTTATACTTGACTTGACTTTCCTTTTTACCTAACTCATGTAGGCTCGAACTTAACCACATAACATAATGCTGACTGGGCCGACCCCCAATAGGGTGGTCTAATAACCCTTTGACCCACATGACTTATACAGGGCCGACCCCAAACAAGGTGGTCTAATAACCCATCAAGTATAAGTTACGACACTTACAATATAAATGACGACACTTCCGTATAGAGGAATAATAACATCTCTATAGGAATACAATATACATATATGTGAAATACATTTCGAAGTTACACATACATCAACACGATCCACCGTTCTTTTTTATTTTATGGTTTAGAATGATATGCAAGTGCCTAAACTAACTTAATCTAAATCCAGAACTCGAAACAAATCTGTATCTAAGAACTGAAATAAACCTAAACTATCTCTGCAAGGATAAAATTATAAGTATGAGTAATGTGCTGGAAGAGTTATCTAAAGATCAACAGATACCCATTAAATCATAAAGATAGATCTGTAGCAATAAAGCAAGAGATATTAGAAGATAGCTTCTAATTCCCATATAACACATTCCATTACTCATGTAGGAGAAAATTCATTTGCACAGGAAAACAGTAAGATCATTAAATACAGAGAAATAATTCAAGATAGCAAAGAAAGATCTCACAGTAGAATATAAAAGTCACAGGAATAATCCAGCATGCATCCAATATCCATTTCCATGCAAAAGATGTCCTCTCCAGGCTCTTATTAGGTACACTTCATTTTCTTGAAACAAGTGCAAGATAGCTCGTACAAGTTCAGAAAAATTATTTCCCTGCCAAAAGTCCTTTTACACTGTTTCCTAAACTTCTATTTAAATCATTAAAAAATGCCTCTTGGGTTGCCACCTGGATCTTTGCACATGTCCTCTACATACTTTTCCCTTTTAATAAACAAAATTGTGACCCTTTTCTTAAAACAAAAAATTCCTCAAAAAGAAAAGGACATCTATCCAATGTTCCACGCTTTAAACATAGGGAGACCAAAATAATAATAATAAAAAAGAACAACGATGTAGGATCAGCGTGTTCATCCTTGGGATGGCGCTTCTGCTGGGAGAGAAGGACTTGGACTCGTTGCTGCTGCTGGGAGAGAAGGACTTGGACTGGCTGCTACTGCTGGTGCTGCTTTCTTTTCCTCCTCTGCTATGTAACTGAACTAGATACCAGTGTCTCTGATAACCACGTTTGCTGAGGAAGGGAGAAAGATCTTCTGGGAAGTCACATCTTTACCAAGATCTGCTCCAATACCCTGAATTTCTGCAATTGCTGCTTGGTGGATTTCTTTAAGCAAATGACTGTATATTGATGACATCCCAATATAGTGATGAATATCATCAATGGCTAAGACAACAATCTTCTTTACATATTCTATTTGAATGCCCAGCTCTTCCTTCAAGTGAAATAAACGTTGCTCTTTGCTTGGGAATTCATCAAGGGACTGAGGAAAAATCAACTTGCACTTATCATGCACTTCATGGATTTTTTGATAAAGCAGGTTTCCTCTTGTGAGAGTTATCCTCACGGGGTGGATCTACAGGTTCTTGCAGATCTTCAAACTCACGAACAACTTCTGGAATTGCTTTAGTCATGGTTGTGTCTTGAAATCTAGTTTCCTCAGGTTCTTCATAAACTTCGATAGGTGCCTTCCTTGATTTGATGAATGCTGAGTTTTCATCAAATGTTACATCCCTGCTGACATCAATCTTCTTGAACCCTGGAAAGTATATTCTGTAAGCCTTCGAGCTTTCACTGTAACCCACAAAGATACACTTCTTTCCTGAAAGAGCTAGTTTAGTCCTCTTTTCCTTTGGGACATGAGTGTATACTAGACAACCAAATAATCTGAGATGGCTGACTTCAGGTTTCTTACCAGAAAAGACCTCTTCTAGTGTCTTGTTGTCGAATATCTTGTGGGGTGTTCTATTCTGCACATATACAGCTGTTCTAGCTGCTTCCGCCCATAGATGCATAGGTAGATCCTGGTCATGCAGCATTGCCCTTGTTGCTTCCATGATTGTTCTGTTCTTCCTTTATGAAACTCCAATCTGTTGAGGATTATAAGGAGCAGTCAACTCCCTCTTAATCCCTAAATCACTGCAAATCTTCTTGAAGTCACCTGAGGTGAATTCTCCACCATTGTCGGATCTGAATGCTTTGATATTCTTGTCAGTTTGATTCTCCATCAAGGTTTTGAATTCCTTGAACTTATCAAACACCTCATCTTTATTCTTCAAGAAGTATACCCAAGTCTCCTTGGAGAAGTCATCAATAAATGAGACATAGTAAACATACCCACTTAGAGAACTGGATGACATAGGACCACATACATCTGAGTGGATGATTTCTAGGATATCCTTTGCCTTGCTTTCATTGCTTGGGAAAGCCTTCTTAATGTTCTTACCTTTTGTACATCCTTTGCAAACACCTTCATGTTTGGTCTTGATTTCAAGAAGACCCTCTACAGCCTTGCTTGCAATTGGAAGTGCGCTATAGTGCATATGAGCCAGTCTTCTATGCCAAAGTTCACTTTGGATCCATGGATTCATGTACCATGGCATGTTCAGGTTGTCCCTTCAATTTATACAAACCTCCCTCTTGCTCTCCAATCACTACTGCATCATCTATGGTCTTTCCCTTTGGCCACATTAGGACTTGGCCATCCACAAATGCAACCCTCATACCTTTTGCATCCAGTGCAGAGATGGAGAGTAAGTTCTTCTTAAGCCCAGGTACATAAAGGACTTCTTTCATCTTCAAATATTTTCCAGAATCTAGGTTGTAAGAGGATTCACCACTTCCTTTGATTGGGTATTGAAAATCATCCTTAAGTTTCACCTTATGGGGTGATTCATGTTCAGATAGATTCACAAAAGATTCATTAAACCTAGTCATGTGTTTGGAAGCCCCACTGTCAATTAACCAATCATTACAACCATGGGAGATAGTACCTGTGAGAGTAGAGATTACAACATATTCTTCTTCACTTGATGAGTCATCATCACTAACATCACTTTCTGCCCTAGCCTTCTTCTTGGGTGGTTCATCATCTTCAGCAGCATGAGCATGGTATCTTTTCCTACTGCCCTTCTTCTTCCTGGTGTTGTTTTTCCTTTTGTTCTTGGGACATTATGAAGTAAAATGACCTTTCTCATTACAAGTGAAGCATCTGAGATCTTTCTTATCTTTATGTTGATGATAATGTGAATATTTCTTGGTATGAGAGTGCTCTATCTTTGACCTTCCTTTCTTGGTGTGTACTGTGAGAGCTTGATCTTCACTTCCCATCTTTTCTTTTCGGGCCACGAGCCTTGCTTCTTCTTGAGAACATTCTTCCCGCAATTTGTTGAAGGAGATCAACTTCTTCCTTGCACAAATTCCTTGAATAAAGGAATCCCATGACCTCGGTAGGCCATTTAGAGTGGTCATCACAACTTCACCTTTCTCCACCATTTCATCTACCGCTTCCAGTTGTTCCTTAATCTGGGAGACTCTAGAAAAATAAGATTGAATGGTTTCTCCATTCTGAAACTTTACTCCTTTCAATTGGTTCTGCAAGGTCACCTTCCGATTTATGTTCTTCCCTTCAAATAGCTTGGTCAAAGAGTCAAACATCTCCTTGGGTGTATTTCGAGAAGACACATGGGGTATGAGATGGTCTTTGATAGAATCAACAATGATTCTCTTTTCCTTGACCAAGTTCTTCTTATGCAATACTTTAGCTTCTTCATCCTCTGGGATAGGGATGTCTTCTTTTACATATGAGTCCAACTCATTCTCTTCCAAGATTAACCCAATCCTATACCTCCAAGCTCGGAAGTTATCAACCCCTTCAAGCTTAACCTCAAGCTTGGTGTGGTGAGAAATCTTAAAGAGTACTTCAAATGGAAATAGAAAAGATTTAGGTCTTACCACTTGAAATGCTGAAAATTGGATCTAGTCTCGGATTAGGGTTTGTCAAAAAAACCCTAAAAATTCAAAATGTGAATTTCAATTTTCTGAAAGGATATAAAGATGCGCCTTGATGATCTGATCAATCTAGTGTGTTCAAAATTTGAGATCAGCAAAGCTTTACCCTTCAGATTTTCCTTTTTGTCCTGTCGGGTTCACTAGGGAGAGCCCTGAATTAGGGTTTGAGTTTCCCGGAGATCTACCCAGCCAAAAATCTCGATCCAAAGCTCTACACTTCGATTTTTGCAAGGTGCTTCCAGCTATGTCTTCAGATTTCAGAAATTCCTATTTTTGTGGAAACCCTAATTTTTAGGGCCAAATCTTAAAATGCTCAGAATTGAATTTTGATTAGACAGATAGATTCTCCTTGATGAGAAGAGTTAATCTACTATACTGCTTTTCCAAAAACTGTGGAGAGAAACCCAATAAACAAGAAACTCAATTTTTCATCACTGCAAAATGTCTTCTTCTCAGGTTAGCTCTGATACCATGTTAAATTTTGAACATTAATTCACAATACTGTAGGATATTCACTGAGAGAATAACATATACAGTATATCAATGCATAACAATAACAATAAGCATCACAAGCATCACAAGAATCAAAAGCATGAGAGACAAGAGACAGAGAGTTTCTGTGTGGAAAACCCTAAGGTGAAAAACCCCACAACTTCCTGAGAGATAGAGAGAACAATGGCTCAACCAAAGTACAACCAAAATACATTGAGATAGTCTCCTAGTAGTAGATGATCCTCCTCCTCACTAGTGCACCACTTTTTGAGTGAGAGAAGTGTGAGTTTCCGAGTGATGAAAATAGAGATCTCCCAATCTCTATTTATACTAACCCGTTTGCCCAGTTACACTATGGGGCCGACTTGTCTATCTAGGTACATCCACAATATAATATTTATTTCAGGGCCGACCCCACTCATGGTGGTATAATAACCCATCACCAAGTACACACACTTGCGACACTTGTCAGTACACATGACGACACTTCCCTATAGAGGAATAACACATCTCTTATAAGGGTACAATAAATATATATGAAATACATAGATGAAATACATTCCGAAGTTACATATACATCAACACGGTAGTGGTGGATACTCTTGTCTCCTCCACCTTCATCCGCTCACCCTTGCATTTCCTTTCTTCCATTTCTGATCTGATCATTACATTAGATCAGTTTCCAAACCTCGTTCTCATCATTGTTTGAGCTTTGCTTGCTACTGTCTGATTTTGAGTTAAGTGTGCCTTTCAGCTTGATTGAGTGCTTGTCTTTTCTTGAGTTTTCTGAGTGTACTAGTGCTGCAAGTAGTGTTTTCGTTTTTTTCATTTAAATCTGAAAGCTCAGCTGTTATCAAGTTTATTCGTTGATGCATCTATTGAAAAGTTTAAAAGTACTTCTTCCCCATCATTTCTTGAGTGTTTTTTAAAGAAAAACGTTCTTGCATTGGAATGTTTCGTTTATCAATCTTTTGGAAAGTTGAATGAATGTATAATCATTTGTGTTTTTTTTGAAATATGAATCACTCATCTTCTTGAAAGACTCAAGCTAAGCTTCCAATTTTGCAAAAGTGTTGCCATGCTAGGGAAAGATAAGTGCATGCTTTATTTTTTATTTCTTTTGGGCCTTTGAAAGTGAAATTGAAAAGCTTGCATACTCCATCTTAGAATTCTCTCTTTTTCATTGCCTAGTATCATTCTCGTTTTGAAAAGGAAAAGAAAAAAATGTTGTGATTTGCAAAGTAGTGTTGTGTTTTTTTTGTTTCGTTGGAAAAAGGAAAAGAATACTTTCATAGTCAGTTTTGTTTGAATTGGGATTGTGTTGCATTGTGTTGTTTTGGCAATCTCGACGGAAAGAAAAAGATTTCTCCTTCCCATAGCTAGAATTCATTGAAAGAAAAGAATATTTCGTGCATGTAGCTGGCGCTTGCATTATGCTTCCGATTATGTACTTAGCTCATGCATTCACCTAACTGTCCAGGATCAAATTAACGGTAGAACTAGATAAAATTAACGGTAGAACTAGGTAAAATTTTTAGCAACTTGTGTGTAAGTTAGAGACGTGTTCCGACGTCGTTAAGCGTGGTAGCTGTCGTTATTTTCCAACACTGTATCCTGGGGGTATTGTAATCTTCCACGTAGTTATCGTTATATCAAGATCCTTCACATACCCACCAAGTACAATAATCCATACTTGGCGTATATCGAAGGGTGTATCACGTACTTGGTAGTATATCGGGAGGTCTCTTGCCAAACGGTTGTGCATTAGACAGCACCACTATGGATTTGAGCTCCCACGTAACTTACGTATATTGGAAGACACCACTAGGATTCCTGAAACCAACTAAGTTAACCATTTGACCATCTTGGCAAAGCAATACACCGAGAACAACACTCAGGGAGATTAGCATGCACGTACTGTCCAGGTAATAAAGTATGCAGGAAAAAGGTATGGTCCCAATCCTCCTTGTCGCATGATATTGTTGGACGTTGCAGTATATTGCGGTTTGCGATGCCTTGATAATCTCGTGAGGTTCCAGACTTTTGAATCCAATCTGTCACATAAGTTTGCTTGTTGCCTTAGTTTGAGTAGGTTTTTTTGGACTGCTTTTCTTTTAGCTTACCCTTAGGAGAAACACTGTTTCAACCATCCTAGCTGATTGTCCTGACGCTCTGGTGGATTTTCCCTGGAGAAGATCCCATACGATCTTAATCTTATCACTTGAATATCCCCTTAATCCGGAGGTTATTTCGAGGGTAAGCATGGATTAGTGTAACACGGTTGTAGTTACTGAAGTGGAAAACCCCATTCTGAATGTTGGAGGACTTTTGTTTCCATAAACTCCTTCAGATTCACTTGCCTCCCATCCATCGCAAGATGAAGGAGCACAAATCCCCGCTTCACAAGACCTTTCTCCCATCATCCCAGGAGAACCTGGATCGTTAGAATGGATAAACCGACCCCAGGACGACCCTATAGTAGCTGTTGGTCCTTCAACAGCTTATTGGACCTCTTCTACAGACCACCCAGTAGCTCATTTTGCCATCTCATGGCCACCTAACTGGACTAGTCCAGAGCTCTCTAGACCCTACTACAAGCCTAAACCCTCCAAGATTTTTGGCCCTATCCATGAACATGTGGAACAGTTACGTATCAGGGGTGATGACCTTTGAAGACATAGTCTCGATCAACACTCTGAAGAGTTTTGAAATCAGAAATTCCAAATAAGATTCGACGACAGACCCATCCTGGTTCATCCGATATCTTTTGGATCACCAGAACAATCTTCCCACCATGAGACCACTAATAAGACTGGTCAAACCTCATAAGAGTCTAGTCCTACACCTCAAGTGAACCAACTGGTGGAAGGACAATAGTCCAACACACCTGTTACTACCACAGTTACTTTACCAGTTCCTCCCTTACCTCAAAATTCGAGGGGAGGATATTCCATTCCCACGAATTATCCCATCAGTAATGTTATTACTACGGTAGCTAGTCAACAAACTACATTGGTTCAACCTTTGAATAGTGGTCAACCTGTTGTGGCTAGGGGGAAACCCCCATTTCCCAACCAGAACATAGGCGGTGGAATCCTCGACGAACCTTCCATTTGACCTTCCCAACCTGCTAGACCATCCACCATGGGATTATCCCATGTTGGGGGCCATCCAATGTAACCCTACCCTCATGGAGTCAAGCGTATCCAGGTTCTGTTAACCCTGCGCTGGGCCAATCTAATCTTGGAAATGCACCATACGAGATACCTTATCCCGGGAATCCATACAATCTATGGGAACAACAACTTGTATTACAACATGGACCCCAACTGACTATCCCTTAGGTACCACCACCCCTGATCGGTCCTCCCCCACCTCCTGCTGGAGGCAGTAGGCCCCCATGTAACCTTAGTGGAGGTCCACCTCATTTCACAAACAATACCCCTCACCCTTCTTGCGGTGGTGGGAATGGTCCACCATCCCCTCTTGGCAGAGGCGGCAGGGGACCACCTTATCATGGTGGAGGAGAAAATTTCCCTTTGGGTTGTGGAGGTGGTCCACCACCCCCTCCAGGCGAAGGCGGTGGAGGACCTAATTACTATGGTGTTGGAGGTAGTGGTGGATACCCTTATCCTTCTGGCGGCGGAGGTGGTGGGGGCCCCCATCCTTCTGGTGGCGGAGGTGGTCCACCAACCCCTCGCGTTGGAGGTGGTGGTGGGCCACCTTATTACGGTTATGGACCCCCACCTCCTTCCAGTGGTGGCGGTGGACCTCCACCCCCTCTCGATGGTGGGGGTGGACCCCCACCTTATTGGAATGGACCACCTTATGGTGGCGGACCCCCTTACAGCCCGGGAAGCACACCCCCCTACGGCCAATTTCTTCCTGGTACACTTTACAGTCATATTGGTCCTTACATGCCTTATCTGTATTATCAATACGTGCAGTCTAACCTGCAGCTACCCTTCCTAGCTACTTTGGACATGCCTGAACTATCCCATTTAACCAATGATCCTATTTACCACGGATCTAACTAGCCACCAATTCCGGTGAAACTTTCGTCTGATATACCCAAATTTGACGGTAAGCCGAGTGAAGTCCCAAAAAACCACGTGATGAGTTGCCATTTATGGTGTTCATCTAATTCCTTAATGGATGACTTGATTCATCTTAGATTGTTTCAAAGGACTCACCGGTTCGGCTGCCAAGTGGTACATTGAGTTGCCACCTCATTCTTTTCCTGATTTTGGTTCTCTTGCCATGAACTTTTTGACACATTTCCAGCTGCCCATACGGTATTGTTGGTTGTGGAGCTAGATCTTCTAGTCTCATAGATGATATTGTATCAGCCGTGTTTGTACCCCAGTTTTATATGATATGTAGGTGGACTGTATAGTCACCCCAGCGGGGGGGTGTGGGGGGGCATCGCCCCCCCACGGGGTTCCAGGGGGGATCATCCCCCCTGGATGGGAGATTCGGGTGCCAGCGGTCCCCCGGCCTGGGTTTGGGTGTAGCGCCCCCGAGAAATGGGGTTTCGGGGGCAACGCCCCCAAAGAAAATTTTTGGGGCTGTTTTCGCTAGTTGTTTTGCGGGCCCATGGTTTTGGGTATCCCGTGGTATTTTCCCATTGTATTTCCCTTATAAAATAAAGACATTGTAATACGGCTAGGGATGAGGATGTATTAGGTTTTATGCATTGTAAAGATCTCTAAGATGAGGAGAGAGACTGTGAAACAGAGAAGAGGAAGTGCAGTGGTTGTGCTGCAGGTTGTATCCCTTCACCTTGCTGGATGATAATAATAATAAGGACTGGAAAATTCAGTGTGGACGTAGCCCAAGTTGAGTGAAACACGATATATCTGTGTCTCTCTTGTAATGTGTATGTGTGATTATATTTGCATTTCTGTTTATTGTTATTGCTCTGCAATCCTGTTTTTCTAACAAGTATGAAACTGGTACCAAGTTTTTAACCTCACTCCGTCAGAATACCGCCACTCATTTTTCTGATCATATCCATGAGTGGCGAAGGAGACAACATCTCATTAAAGCTCCTATTCCAGATCAAATCCTAGCAGACTGGTTCACAAAATCACTCATCCCTACCATAGCAAGAGTTGTTGTGCTACAACAATAAATTAGTAAATAAATAGGTTATAAACTATTAGTAATAGTAATTAATTATTATAGTTATGAAGAGGAATGTCTCTTCAATAGTGGATGGCCCAGCCATATTTAAGGCGGCCATATCCATTGTATTTCATCATCAAATATATTATTATTATCTATTATTCAATATGAGAGTCGGATTCGACTATTAAATTAGTGAACGGATATGTTCACAGCATTTGGTATCAGAGCCATTTTCTTGGCATTTTGTGGATACTTGGTTTTTGGCCAATACTCGTCGGAGATTCTTCGAACTAGGCCTTTGGCCATTAAATTTAGATTTTCTGAGAAAAAAAGACATCCATTTCCACTGCTTATCACGTCCATTCTCCTCCCATCTACGCCCTCATTTCTTTCATTCGCTCCTACACTCTGAGCTCGGACTCGGCTCATCAATCTTTGCTCCGCTCACTCTATTGCTGCTTACGTTCTCCTCACCTGGGGCCACACCCCACGCCCAACTCGACACTCCTTCCGCTGCCCCATCTCCCCATCTCCAACCACACCGACTGTTCCATCTCCATTCACTATTTCCCCTACGACCTTCCACATTCACTAGCCCTCACGCAACCTAATCTACACCATTATCTCCCTGCACGCTCCTCCCCTCTTCCTGCTCGCTCCCTCCCGCACGTGCATCCACTCGAAACCCACGAAAGTCCATCCTACCACCACTTCATAGCCCCATGCTGCTCCACACGCAACCTCCTCCCTCCTTGCTCGTTGCTCGCCATCCTTCCAACCGCCACCTTCCGCCACGTCTTTCCACGCTCCCCTTCTTCCACCCACTCCTTCCTTCTGCTCTCTCCCAGCGCTCATCCCCTCTTCTCACACCGGTTCCTTTCACTACTCCGCCTCCACTAGCTCCGCCGCCTCCACTCTCCTCTCTTCTTCCCTCACGTAGTCCTGCACTCTCTCCTCCCTCTCCTTCACACTACACACTTTCTAGTAAACCACACGCTCCAAGTCTCCACTCCGCGTAGATTTCACTGCTTATTACACAGTAGTTCTCTGCTGCATTTGCAAGCCACCACTCCGCCTCTCGTCCTCCTCTCCACCTCTCATCCTCCTCTCCAGCAAGTGAAACCCTAAATTTAAAAAAAAAAAATTAAATATTTAAACTTTGTAATAATATTATTACATTAGTTTAATATTTAAAAAAAAAAGAAACTATATATTAAACTATATATATAGTTTACATAAGACATTAATAATAATAATAATATTAATTAATAATTATTATTATTTAAAAAAATATTATTATTGAAATAATTATTATTATTATTTTAAAATAATAATTAGTTTTGAAAAAAAAAAACGAGTTATTAAAAAAAAATCCCCTTTACAAGACCTAGGGCGTCATTCAATGAAGAATTGATCAAGCTTTTTGAGCAAATCAGTAAGGATATAATTGAAATAAAAAAATCTATTAACAATTTAACACTTATAGAAAATGAAGATGTATGTGAAAATTCCGTAGAAGAAGCCACTAAAGCTGAGGTAAAAGAAGAAGATGTAGTAGACCATTATGTCAACCATGATGAAAGTAATGGCATTGATCAAGATAATATGCAAGACAAATATACAGCACATCCTATTAATGAAGAAACCAACAACGAAATATTTGACAAGGAGAAAGATGATCTTGACCCAGATTGTGATAAGAGACAAGCTGGTGTTGATAATAATAAAAATAATAAATGCAATGACAAGGAATGGATCCTACAATGTGCAGAAGAAGTCAAGTCTAAGAAAGTAAATATTCCAGATTCAACCTATACCCTAACTATCCTCTCACCTCAAAGGAATCTCAATGGAAGTTATATGGTGATTTCAAATCCAAGAATGTTATATGATGATTGTGAAACTTCATCTTACAAGACAAGTAGAAGGGGAATAACACATGATGACATCTTAAATATGCTTGGACTAATATTAAGGATAGAAGTGATGGAGTCCAGTGTCCACCTAGATGGTAAAATTTTCAAACAAAGCATCAATATAGTTAGGCTTTCAAACCAAATCCCACCTTGTGAGCAAAGTACGGATTTCTTCACAAGGATCAGAATGAAGAACATCATTTGGAACAACTATAATATCTATCAGACAAAAGATAAGACCGGTGTTCTTATGCGCATTATAAGCACAAAAAGCCCATTCAAAGGGATTGACACAAAATGTTTTGGGAATAACAACACGAAAATAGTTAAGGTCATAATGTATGTTGAGCATGTTCAATTGACAAAAAACATAGTTAAAAGAAGCAATCACACCAGTAGAAAAAGCATAAACAAAACTTCGCCAAGTTCATACTTAATGCAAATACCAAGACAAAATAACCCAAAGGAGACCATGGTCGTAATCAAAATCGCATCTCTCAAGTCATCAGTGCGACATAGAGCCAGAATAAAAGACGTCATGAGAAACTCAGCTTTGAGGACAAAGCTTTTCCAAGGGAAAGGCAATGCTACAACAATAAATTAGTAAATAAATAGGTTATAAACTATTAGTATCAGTAATTAATTATTATAGTTATGAAGAGGAATGTCTCTTCAATAGTGGATGGCCCAGCCATATTTAAGGCGGCCATATCCATTGTATTTCATCATCAAATATATTATTATTATCTATTATTCAATATGAGAGTCAGATTCGACTATTAAATTAGTGAACGGATACGTTCACAGCATGTTTCCATGCGAGGTGGTGTCACTAAAGAACAAGCCATTGCAAGTGCCCATGTACTAGACCTAGTCTACACTCAATCTCGCACTTTGTTTGATATTCTGCCTGACACACCCCATGATGTTAATGACCCTACGAAACCACATAAGGGACTCCGAACTGATGGAATCATTGGTTCCCTTAACACCCAGCCTGCTTGTAGCACTGTTGGATCATCCAACCTTCACGGTTCCTCCCCATTACCAACTTAGGTTGGCCACAACACCACCAAATCCACCACTCCTGCTCTAACTGAAGAGGTGAACTCTGTCCAATCAGCTTCATCTCAGAAGTCTGGTGGCAAAAAGAAGAACAAGGGGAAACCCAAAAATTCTTCCGCCCAGTAGGAACAAAAGAGCACCCCTAATGATACCAAGTAGAAATGGAAGCTAAAGTATCCTTGTTTACTGTGTGGAGATGACCACTTCTCCAAAGAATGTCCCCATAGAGACGAAGTACAAACGTTTCTTAGGGGTAAACCAACTCCCGCACTCCTTAATGATCCGTTTCCTACTCAGAACCAGCAAATGATTTCTCAACCCCCCAACCCAGGGGGAACCATCCAATATCGTGCATATTCTCATGGTGCGTAATGAGACAATCAATTTGAACACTCGCTCGCGATCTTATGAATTAGTCCCTTCGAAGGAACCCATTGGAAGTAATGCTAAAAAATCTTCCAACTCCTTAACTGATGTCACTGTACCATCGACTTCTCTCACCATTGATAAGCCATCCTTAGACTCGATATTGTGACCACCCAAGAGTACAATTCGGAAAGATGTTTTCAATCCTAACGCTTGGGCGGCACAAAATTGCAATATCGTACAAGACTTGGCACAAGCTCCTTGCGCCATGTCTACCTTTGGAAGTTTTGCAGAATTGTCCTAATCAATGCAAAAATTTCCTTGCAGCCATCGGTGCAGTCAATCCTGATTCCTCGAATACCATCATGTTCCGACTTGACCACTTCAAGCTGAGGCTCTCCCACCAGCTCGCATTCCAAGTTCCTGCGAACATTGCTGGGAAGATTGTCCATCGTGCCCTTTTAGACGAAGGCACCTCCACTTCTGTCATGTCGATCGCCTATTGGAGAGCCATTGGCTCCCCTGAATTGAATCATTCTCCTACCACGTTGAAAGCATTCGAAGGGCATGGCTTTCAACCTCATGGGCTCTTACAAGCTCTTACAGTTGAGTTGGGTAGAAAGACCGTAACCGTTAACGTGGAAGTGGTCTCAGCCCCAATAGATTATAATCTCTTGCTTGGTCGCAATTGGTTTTACGCCATGTAGGCGGTAGCCTCTTCAGTCTTCTACATAATACACTTCTCCCACCAAGGACGAATTGTTACTATCGACCAATTATATTTTTGTGCACCAGATGCTACTACTCATCCTGGTGACCACATTCCTTCCATTGGACAAATGTCAAAACAGTATGAGAGTATAGGGGTTGGCCTGTTGAAAGATTCATCTCTCATGGGTGTTTTTCTGGCGATGGATCCCCCTAATCACGTCGCTACGATGAACATGATCTCCACAGAGATTTCATCTTACTCTACCGAGACTTGGCTTGTACCGAATGAAGCCACAACACACCTGCTTGGAGATATAATGCCTCTTTCACCCGCTGAATGTATCTACAAGGCTATCCAATCAGCACCAGAGGACCATTTAACCGTGGCCTCTCCATCCTGTTCTCTACAACAGACATCATCTCTACTTGATCTCTTACTTTTGACTTTTCATTCAGACGAGTTCATCATGGAAGTTATGAATGTTGACGATAGTCTGTGGGATGATCTACACCATAGGTCATCTTTTCTTCCTCCTTTGGAGTACATATAGGACAACATTCACACCCTTTTTTCACCAGACATCTACCCGTTCCCTCATTCTTACATTCTTACATGTCTTACAGACACGGAGGGAAACTTGACCAACATTGAGCCAACCACCCCAGTAGACATCTTGGTGAAACCTGGTATAGTGGAACATATTCGCATAGCCTAGAAGTGTTCCCCTGAAGAAATAGCTGCTGGCATGGCCTTATTCAAGCAATTTCCAGAAGTATTTGCTTGGTACTATGAGGAGATGCCTGGGATAGACCATGTGATTGTTTCTCATGAAGTAAAAACCTATCCCGATGTCAAACCTGTACACCAAAATTTGTGACCATTACACCCCCGGAAGACGACGACAATCAAGGTTGAGATTGAAAAAATCTTAAAGGCTGGTTTTATTTATCCTGTCCCATTGACGGATTGGGTCTCAAACGTCATCCCTATAAACAAAAAGTAAAGTACCATTCGTGTCTATGTTGATTATCGGGACCTTAACCGGGCTTGTCCAAAACACAACTACCCAACCCCCTTCATCGACCAGATTATCGACAATTGTGCCGGAAGCATCATCTTCTCATTTATGGATGGATTTTCTAGTTACAACAAAATTTAGATCAACCTCACCGACCAACACAAGATGGCTTTCATCTGCCTGTGGGGAATGTTTGCATACCGCAAACTCCCGTTTGGCCTTAAAAATGTTGATGCCATATTTCAGCGGGCTATGTCGTATGCCTTCCATGACATTAAGGAATTTGTGGAACCTTACTTGGACGATCTCCCTACTCATTCAAAGCAGTGTGAGTTCCACATTGATCATTTAACGGCCATTTTCCTTAGATGCAGATGGTACAATATCCATTTGAATCCTCATAAGTGTATCTTTTGCATTGATTCTAGACGCCTTTTAGGATTTATCATTTCAAAGGATGGGATCTGCATTGATCCCTTAAAGGTGGAGGCCATCATCAACCTGCCACCCACGACTGATCTGATGGAACTTCAATGTCTCCAAGAAAAGGTGACTTATTTAAGATGTTTTGTTTGCAATTTCACGGGGAAGACTCAGGGGTACATGAGACTGCTCAAGAAGGACGTCCCATTCATTTGGGACGACCAAGCTCAAAAATCCTTCGACAGTATCAAACATGCCATCATGCATGCTCTTGTGCTCCAACCGCCCAATTATTATCGAGATTATATCTTATATCTCGCCGCTTCTGCTACCACTATCGCCATGGTTTTTGTACAGGAGGATCAAAACGCCCAGGAACATGTATTATACTATGCAAGTAAGGTTCTTGCTGACACTGAAACTAGATATTCACATGTCGAAAAACTCGCATTCATGGTGGTCATCGCCATCCAAAAGTTCTGGCACTATATCTTGCTCCACACCACCACCATCATCGCAGACTCGAACCCCATGTACCACGTCCTGACAAGACAGGTTCTTGGGGGCAAGTAGTCACGTTGGATCGTGATAATACAAGAATTTGATCTTCTCTTCGAGAAATCCAAGTCAAAAAAATCTTTGGTGTTTGCCGAGTGGATCTGTGACCTTCCCTGTTCTGATGCAGAAATTGAGCACAATGACTCTTCTGGGTGAATCATTGTTTCTCATCAGTATGACTGATCCATTGTATAGAGATATCTCATTATATCTTCAAACCCAACGCTTCAACCTTCAACTGTCTTGCGACGACTGTCGTAAGATACATTACCATGCGAAGTATTATTTAATCATCAATGATACTTTGTATCGCCGTGGCATTGATTCAATTCTTCAACGTTGTCTAACTCATGATGAAGCCGAACGCGTTCTAAATGACTGTCATGCTAGAGCATGTGGTAGCCACCTCTCTGGGATGGCTACAGCCCAGAATTTTTTTGTGCGCAGGATATTATTGGCCTACTATCTTCAAATATTGTATTGAGTCTGTAAAAAAATGTCCTCCTTGCCAACACTTCCATACGAAGAAGCGCACCCACCTCACCCCATTACACCTAGTTATTGCCGTAGGCCTCTTTGCAAAATGGGGCATTGACTTTATGCATTGTAAGCCTACCTCGGCCGGGGGGCATAGTTACATCATTGCAACTGTGGATTACTTTACAAAATGGGCCGAAGCTATGTCTACATACCAGAACGATGGCAAAACCACCGCACTCTTCATGTTCAATCATGTAATAGCGCGGTTCGAAGTTCCTTAGGTGATTGTTACCGATCATGGTTCCCATTTTTAAAACCATATGGTTGATGAACTGAGCAATAGGTTGGGTTTTCGCCATGAAATTTCAACACCCTACTACCCACAGTCCAATGGATAGGTCGAATCCATTAACAAAGTATTGAAAACTATGGTCCAAAGGATGGTAGGTACGCAAAAACCCAATTGGCATAACATGCTCTTTTCAGTGTTATGGGCCTACGAAACCTCCATTAAAACTACCACAGGTTTCACTCCTTTCCAATTGGTCTATGGATTGGAGGTTTTCCTACCTATAGAGTGCAAAATTCCGTCTCTACAACTCGCTATCGAACTTCTTCCTAATACTACTACTAAGGAAGAACGTCTCCTACACTTAGCAAAACTTGACAAGTCCCGCTGAGATGCCGCTCTTTCTAATGAAACACACAAGAAACGCATCAAACCTCAATACGACAAGTCAGTTGAACCTCGTATCTTTAACGAGGGTGACCTGGTCCTCACTTATGACCAAAAGCACGATAAACTAGGAGTAGGAAAGTTCGAATCCATGTGGCATGGACCTTACATTGTCAAATGTGTTTTGGAAAAGGGAGATTACGAGCTTGAAGACTATGATGGAATCTCTTTGGGTGAACCCCACAATGGGGTTTACCTGAAGAGATACTATGCCGAAAGTTGTCATGCTTATACTTTCTTGTAAATACTATACATGGCGTGTTTTTTGTGTTTTTGAGTGCTGTGACGCATTTTTTGAGTGTCTTTAGATCTTGTTTCCGCTCCTTATACCATGTTCTGTCTGCGTGTGCAGATGGCAACATGCTATCGATTCATGGATGGTGCCAGCTGGCATACCCTTAACCTTGCTTCGGCATCCTAGGTACTATATTCCCCAACAGGTGAGCTCATCAGCTCAGGAGGAAGTTGCCTAGGGTTTGCGACCAACAATGCAGCAGAGTATCAAGCAGTAATCAGAACCCTAGCTAACGCCATTTCATTGGGTATGAACCACATTGTGATCCACATGGATTCTCAATTAGTGGTTTCCCATCTTAACCGGGTTTACGCCATCCGTGATCCCACCTTACTCCATCTCTTCAGACGAGTACGTCTCCTGGAAAGGTCATTTGAATCCGTTCAGTACCTGCACATTCCATGGGAGTTAAACACAGTTGCCAAGTCGATGGCCAACTTCATTTTGGATTGGTACATCACACACACATAATATCCATAATATGTAAAAGCATTCACGACATGTAAATAATGCACTATATAAAAGCAAACATGTAAACAAGATCACATCACTCATCATTTTAAAAACATAATGTATAAATCGCCAAGAATGTTTGTATATATATATATCATTCAAAAGTAGTGCTGGTACAAAATCTGAAGCATGATGGCTTTCAGTACTACAAAACCTAAGGCCTCTAATCTCTCAGTACAAGTATAAAAGTGTCTTTAGGCTTAACACATGACCTCTACACCACCCCTAGCACGGATAGCCCACTGTTGCTAAGTAAGGAAACAATCCACGGTCCTCACTACCTTGCGGAGTAGGGCATTGAAGCATTCGAACTCTCCAACCCCAAACCTATGCATAGGTCTCAGCAAGTCATTTATTGCTGGCTCAGGAATCTCTACTATTAGTTGGGACAAGTTCCTGTATACCTCCTCCATCTCCTCGATGGAAGCATGAGCACCTAGGGGCACAATTGCTTCCCCACCTCTATCCCTCCTCGCCAGAAGGGAAAGTCCTACCAGCCATATGGGCCCCACATCTGCACACACATGTTATATACTTGTCAGTACTGCATAAAAAAAAATGATAAATATGCAAAACTAAAAATACAAGGGTTTTTGTTCTCACCTATGTCACCCCATACTGCACCCTTGGGCAGCACCAAGTCAGGATCCTCTCTGAAATCCGTAATGCTGTACGGGAAAACCTCAACCATGAGTAACTGGCCTTCCAGCCAGCTGAAGAACTCAGGACCAAAGCTGATGATAGGTCCTCCACCATGGCAGGTCATCACCTTAGCCCATCTGAGCATGTGGGGATCTCTAGGCTCCCTGTCATCTAGTACTATCTGTGGACGCAAGAGAGAGATCCACTCCAAGATGAAGGATACCACAATCGATCCATAACCAAACTGCTTGAGTTCTCCCCGCAAACACTTGGTCAACTGAGCTTAGATGTTTGTGAGGAGACCCTCGCACCAGTTGAAAACCCTGGGGGACATGCAGTCCTCCGCATAAATCATCTGAGCCCGAGTGGCCATATGTGGGGCTTGGCTTCCCACCACTCCAGTAATGGTAAACAATATTGTATGCAGTGGACGGCTCACCACATCCCTAATAGGAATATTCCCATTGGAAGATCGAGCAAGAGCGGTACAATGTTGTGAGACCATGTCATCAACTGTGCAGTCAGTGACCCATGTTCCAGTAAGAGATACAGGGTCCCCTCTCCAGGACAAACTACTAAGGAAACAGATGTCCTCAACATCTATAGTGAGGATGTGCTCACCAATCACAAAATGTTGTTGGGCCGCATCCCAACTCTGGAGCATGTGTGATAGCAACGGGATTTGGGATCTCATCCCTTGAATCTCAAAGAACTTGAGCAAACCGTAGTTCCTTAAGGCATCCACGCATTGTGGATCATTGGCATCTTGTACATCTTCTACTTCGTGTTCTCTTTCCCGCCACTCTAAAACCATGTTGGCTTGCTAGCAACCTGCCAAAAGGGACATTTAAACACTGTTAGATTCTACTTCAACCACAACAAGTTCTTTTTTTGAGTTTATTTTGATGTTTGGGAAATGCATCTCCATCGTCACACTGTACTTTTGCATATAGTGCGATGTCGTCACACTTCACTCATTCAGAACTTGTGCCGAGTCGGTCTCGTCGCAGTTCCCGAAAGGGCCAACTGCGACGAGCCGAGAACGCAATAGCCCTCCATGAATTCATCAAAAAACCCAAAAATTGAACCTAAAAACAAGATCTAATCCACTGGAAAGCTGTTGGATGACGTTTAGGCTTACCTGCTCCTGACGGTGGGTGAAATGGGGGATTGTAGCTTCCGGAATCGACAAAGGAAATTTTGGCTCCAAATTGGTACTTCTCCTCCCAAAGTGGAAAATGAAACAATGAAAACTATTTTTGGCCAATTTTTCTATTTATAAATAGAATAGAATATTCCTTTTCAAATATTTTGATGCTCTTAGACCATTTATCATAGTTTTTGACCATTTTTGTCGTATTTGGGGCTATTTGACACATTTTCTAGTGTGTAGGAGTTGTAAGTAGTCTTTTGTGTCGTTTCTCGTATCACAACAGTCATCATAGGTATGAACACTCCCTTGAACGTTTTGTCATAATTTTTGCAATGGTTAGTTTGTAATTATTGCGTGATGATGAGTTTACTCTTCGTTTGTTCTCGTACTCATAAAACTATGAGAACAAGTACCGAGTTATGATTTATAACTTTTTTGGGCTCGTTAAACTCCCACGAAAAAGGACACCCCCAGAGTTTACTGTTAAGCTCTTTTCAAGCTCTCGAAAAATGAAAAGATTGCCAAGCGAACTTGTCGCATTCACGCTTGTTAAAGTATTTGAATGGTCATCTTCCTGGTGATAGTTTACCCCTTTTTTGGACCAGGAGGCACTAATTACAAAAAAGGTATACTCTAGCCAATCATGACTGGAAGAGTCCTCTCCTGCATTGTTTTACCCTTTTTCGGGCGATGAGGCTAACTTTACGAAAAAGGACCGTTGGAGTCTTCTTTAGTTCTTTTCAGACTCTCTAAACATGAAATGACAACCGCGTTTAACTTTTATGGACTCGTTAACTTCTCACATTGAAGGGCCCATCATGGGATGAACCCATCCTATCCTAGGTTCAGAAAACATTTGGGATTAAACTCATCTATGAGATGAGCTATACCGAGCATCTGGTTACCCTCATCAAGCTCGTAAAAAACACATGAGGCACTCATCATTAATGATGGGGAAAAAGGAAAGCGTTTGTGTTACATACCTTGTTAGTGGTTGTATGTAATCATTCTTGAACATGGCACTCATCTGCATTTGCATACAGCACTTAGATCATCCGTTTGTCCTCGAGTTCCACTTATTTCCCGAGTCTTGTTACTCCTTTGAGTCATTCAAAGAAAATATTCCATCATCAGTCGCTTTAAGAATTTGTGTCGCACTCGTCGTGTCAATACTTCCAAGTCATGCCATGCCCATGTTCAAGAACATGTCTATCATTTATCATCTGTAGTCAGTACACCCACCATCATGTCGGTCTGCTCTGAGTCAGTCTTGCATGTTACTGTACCATCTGATCTACCCTATACATTTTTGTCATGTTTCATGTCGATTGATGGGGGATTCATCATGGCCCTCCTTCGACGGATTCATTCTTATCAACTTCAACAAATCATCCAAGGATTGAGTCTAGAAACAAATCAAGTACCTTGGCCCTGCATGCCTCAATGGCAAGTTACCTCGCTTTCAACATGAGTTTACATCATTGACTCTTGATTGAAATATTTCATCTTATGTTCGACTTCAACTCATTTATTCACACTTGATGATATGTACTGTGATACCTTGGGAATCGTTGACATCAATGGTGATCTCCCTCGTACTTGTTAACGGTTTACATCAATGGTCGTTTATCAAGTGGTTTCTACCATGTTCGACGTCAAGACATTTGTAATCACATGGATAGATTCGTATCATTGCGGGTTCATCTTGAAGACCTTGGGGAGTCATGTTTTAGCCAGGTTGCGATGGAGTTTGTATTGAGTTATATCACAAGGATCCACATTTGTATTGGTTGTGGCTGTGTTATCATCTCATCATGGATCTACGCTTGTGTCTAGTAGCCATGATTGTGTTCAGTCGGTCATTACTACCATGGATCTGCACTGTATTGGTCGGTAGCCATGTTGCACTTTATATGAGATTTTCAGTTCAGAGTCAGTTGTACTGCAGCAGTGTCCTTTGTCCGACAAGTCTATTGCCATTTCTTCTATCAAAGCACTTCACCTGTCTATCTTCAACAGCTTCATGCTTTGGGGGGCATTCTGTTACACCCAAAATCTACTCATCATAATATTCAGTGTATACACCCCTGAAGATACCTTGACTAAGTAATCACCCTGGGAGGATTTGTACCCATTTCTACTAGTTTTTGAGAGGTCACCGCAGGTTGCACATGAGCAACATGCGACGTCGCACCTTGCCCCATTACAGGGTGCGACGAAGTTAGTTAGATGGAAAAAATAGCTTCTTCGATGTCTTTCTCGAAGCTTGTTGACTTGGGACCCTATCCCTGACCTCTTGGAGGAGCTGGCACTCGGTTACTAATACTTTGGAGAGATCCCTTAAGCCTCTCCTACCATTTCTCAACCTATCCTATCCATACCCTATCCACTTTGTCCTATATGAATGAATCTCACTCCAATCCCAAAGGGAGGAAGTCTATGGTATCTACATGCTAGTGAAATCACCCTTGGAACATCTCCACTCACCTATTGGAGAACTCATACTTCCTTGGAAGGATATGGCAATTGGCTTCGTCGGAGAAGGGCTACAGCATTAAGCCTTGGTTGTAGTTCTATATCTCTATTAGGTACTCCCCTCTTTTTATAGTAATACAAATGATTTCCACCAATATTGTTCATGTGTGCAATGATATTGAGTAGTTTACCTGCTTAATTGTTTACTTAGATCTCTTATTGTATAGATGCCTATTACTTGTTTCTCTTATTTGTTGTCTTGACAAGTCTTGTAGCTTGGATCTGACGACCGTGAGACGTGGAGCAGCATTCAGGAGAAAGGATTGCGAAGTGAAAGATAAGACATCTAATAGTCGATCCTTAAGTAGATCTAGGAAATGCATTAGTAGTCTGTTCCATTTGTTCTAGACTCACTTTGAGCTAGGGAGATCCTGCTCGCATCTGCTCAAGTGGATTGTCCGATAACAACTATCTCGAAAGATTTAACTATGTGTTACATAAATCCAGATATAGTGATCTTTGGGAAGATGCAGTAAGAACACTCTTCCTCAAGGGAATCTCAAAAGAATTCTTAGAAAACCTTAATCTCATGGAAGCAAGAGACATTTCTCATAAGTATTTTGCAAATATTTGTGAACTATGTAGGAATTACTCTAGGAGCCAAGGGAAAAGTGGAAGATACTTTCGAGAATCTTATGCTAGGAACCTAAAAGGAAACACATCCAGTCCTAGTGGAGTTACAAGGGTAGAGTTGGGAAACCTATTTGAAAATTTTAAAACAAATATCTTAGGAGCTATGGGTTCTCAACTAGATGCACTACAAGCTAGAAAGAGGCAAGATGAAGAGTGTGCAACAATGAGTGTTTTATGTCCCAGGTGTAGAACTAAACATCCCCAACGAGAATGTCCATTGAATAATGTTTCAGTTTGTCACCTTTGAACAGAAGAACATCCAACTAATAATTGTCCATCATTTCCTGGGTTGCAAGCTGTATATAAGAGTGGAAACTTTGTTGAAACATCTAGGAGGCCTTGGAAACCTAGAGATCAAACATCATATCAAGATCCATCACAAATTCCACCCTTTTACTATCCTTATCAACCTCCTCAACAATGGAACACTTCAGGCTAGCAGAATTGGCATCCGTAGTACCCTCCTTAGAATGCTCAACAACAACAATGGCCACACGGGTGGAGAAGAAGATCTTATGCTCAAACACCTCCTTCTATGCCTAACTATCCTTACCCACCTAATATTCAACAACTCTTTCCTGGATTTGTACCTCCTTCACTACCCCCTATCCCAAATCAACCTCACCATTTCCAAAATATGACTCCTCCAAGACCCACAATATTACCTGCACAACCGATACCAAATCCTAACAACAATTCAACCCAAGATCTTAATAGAATTGGGTTGTTACCTCTTCCATCATATGCCATTTTGACCGTAGCAATACATGAGATTCAACTGCGGTCTGGAAGAGTTCTACAAGATCTTCCCAAGTCATCAGTTGTTATCCGAGAAGAGAATGAAGAAGAAAACATACCTAATGAAGTTTTGAATGATGACATTCTTGAAGATGTGGTTATTCCTAAATATTCAACACACAACCATCCACATAAAAAAGTAATTATAGGAGAAAAATCACTCTGATACCTGGAGCTTCTAGTAATAGAAAAACCTGTAACTTATCCAGAGTATGATATCATTAACGAATTGAAAAATATTTGTATTAAGATCCCTTTGTTACAAGCCATTAAGGATATACAAATATATAGTAAAGTAATAAAGGAACTCTGTATTAAAACACCAGCTAAAAAACAAAAAGACCCTCCGACGATTCATGTAATAGGTGAAATGTCAGATTACATAACAAACCAACCTAGAATCCCCAAGTATTCAAACCCAGGAAACCTCGTGGTGACTGTTATCATCAATAACACCGTTATAGGAAATACACTTATTGATCTAGGAGCTGCTATTGACCTGATGACTACAATAGTTTTAGAAACTCTCTATTTAGGATAGTTCCTCTGCCCTACCCCAACAATGCTAGAATTAGTAGATCGCACTATGGTGCAACCTGTAGGGATCTTAGATGACATCACTGTATCAGTAGATTCATGGGAATACCCCGTGGACTTTATGGTCATAAAATCAAAAGACCCATCCAAAGGTCACCCCATTATTCTGGGAAGACCTTGGTTGGCTACTGCCAATGCATTTATAGGATGTAGGGATGGAGAGATGATTATCTCTGATGGGTTATATACAAGAAAACTAGCTTTATACCCACCAGCACAGCCAATAACTGAAAACCTATTTTGGTTAGATTGTCCTTTTGGGGATGAGAAATTGGAAGAACATTCCCCTGTTAGTGATTTCTCCTAGGCACTTCAAGAAAAAAATATCGAGAATGTGTTGAATCAATTTATCTCTTCCACAACATGTATATACTTTCCTTAGTCTTTTTTCCAACTTGACCATATCATTGGAGATGAATTCCAAGAAAACATGAGCCTCTCAACATTTACAAGTACACCTTGTGTATTCGCAATCAAAGAACATCTAGGATCCTATACCATACCATGTGAGGATAGTTCCAAAAAATATCTACACATAAATGCAGGTTTAGATGAGAGTCAACAAAAAAAATTACTAGAAGTTCTCAAGAGTCAAACCGAAGAATTTGCATGGGAATATACTGATATGAAAGGTATACACCTAGATACCTGTATTCACCACATTTACACAGACTCAACCATACCTCCTGTTAGGCATCCCCAGAGAAGAATGAATCCAACCCTAAAAGATATAGTAAAAGATGAATTACAAAAACTCCTTAATGTTGGTTTCATCTACCCAATTTCCAACAGTAAATGGGTGTCTCCTCTGGTGGTAGTTCCAAAGAAAGTCACAGGGAAATGGTGTATCTGTGTTTACTTTCAAGAATTGAACAAGGACACTCTTAAGGACTACTTCCCCTTTCCTTTAATTGATCAAGTGCTAGATACCTTATCAGGGAAACAATACTTTTCTTTCCTTGATGGGTATAGTGTATAAAATCAAATATTAATAGCACCTGAGGTTCAAGACAAGACAACCTTTACTTGTTCTTGGGGGAAATATGCATATCTAGTGTTACCATTTGGCCTATGTAATGCACCTACCACCTTCCACCGTGCAGCTCTAGGAATCTTTGTTGACCTTATACATGATTGTGTAGAAGTTTATATGGATGATTTTACAGTTTATGGAAATACCTTCCAAGAAGCCCTTGATAACCTCGAAACAGTTCTTATTCGGTGCCAAGAAACGAACTTATCCCTTAGTCATGAAAAATGTAAGATGTTAATAACCGAGGGCATAGTTCTGGGACATCATGTCTCTCTTCAAGGTATCAAGTTGGATCCTTCCAAGATAGAAATAATTGTTAATCTTCCTCCTCCAAAAACTTCGAAGGAAGTAAGAAGATTTCTTCGCCATGCAGGCTATTATAGACATTTTATTGAAAATTTGACTAAGATAGCCGCACCTATGTTCAAGCTACTCATGAACGATACATAATTCCAATGAAATGAACCTTGTCATCATGCCTTCGAAACTTTGAAGGCAAAGCTGTCAGTGGCACCAATACTAAGGGTCCCCAATTGGTCCCTTCCTTTTCATATATCCACTGATGCTTCCGACATAGCTATAGGAGCAGTCTTAGGTCAAAAAGAGGGACAAACATCACATGCCATCTATTTGGCTAGTAAAAATTTGACTCCTGCATAATCAAAATACATGGTTACTGAAAACGAGTTTATGGTAGTAGTCTATGCCATCAACAATTTTCGTCATTATATCACAGGATATGAAATTTTCATACATATCGACCACTCCACCATTAGATTTTTATGAATAAAATCACCAATGGCAGGGTGACTTGGTGGCTTCTTCTGTTATAAGAATTTAACATCACTATTGTTGATCGTCTCGGTCGAGAGAATGTGGTAGCAGATTTTCTCTCTCGAATTCAAATTGATGATAATGCTAGTCCTGTCAATGATAGCTTCCTAGATGAACATTTGTTTGTTGTGTCTGTTCAAACCCCATGGTTTGCAGACATTGCCAATTATTTAGCAACTGGAAAGCTACCAAACCATCTCTCCCCACCCGAAAAACGTAGGATCATAGTTCAAAGTTCTAATTATTATTGGGTGGATAATGATGTTTTTTCTATTGGTCCCAATCTTATTATTAGACGATGTGTATGAGAGGATGAGATGGAAAAGATCTTTCATGCATGTCATGGTGGACCTTGCGGTGGGAATTTTTCTGATAAGAGAACAACACACAAAGTGTTGCACTATGGATATTACTGGCCAAGCATTTTCAAAGATGTTGCCAAGTATGTCAAGGGATGTGACAGTTGCAAAAGAATGGGTATACCTACGCCATCCGATGAGATTCCCTTACAACCCCAAGTTATGGTTGATCCTTTTGAAAAATGGGCTCTAGATTGCGTTGGGCCAATTTCCCCTATGTCTCGCAAGAAGAAGTACATTCTAGTCTACACAGATTATGTCACCAAGTGGGTTGAAGCTCAAGCATTTTTCCGAGCCACGGAGAAATATGTGGTAGAGTTTATATATGAAGAAATATTCACCCTATTCGATGTACCTAGGGAAATTGTGACCGATCAAGGATCCCAGATGGTGAGCTCCCAATATGGATTCCTAATGAGGGAAGCTGTACTAAGAGCCTACTTTAATTATCAACCCGGGGGACGTACAAACTTTAGAGGTGCAGGCACTATCTGTGCTCTTATAGGATAATCTTTGCCATGGTTGAGTATCAGTATCAATGTTTTAAGGGTTGCATACTCAATATGTAAAATTGTTTATACTATGGAATTAAATACTCGAAAACAGTAAATCTATTTTAAAGAATTAAAATGTTGAAAGCAACAAATCTGTTTTAAAGAATTAAAATACTAAGAGAAATAAATCTATTTTAAAGAATTAAAATGTTGAAAGTGGAAGAGATAATCCTATGAATTTACCTAATGCAGAATGGTGAATCTAGACTATGAAAGTAAAATGCCATAACAGATCTATTCTAAATTAAAGAAAGCAAGGTCTATAATTACTTACGCATAAAACTAGAATTCTAATCTAACATCTCATGCTACACATCTATTATTAAGAAGTTAAAGCAATCAAATTAAAGCAATCAATCTCGAGAAGCAATTAATCATGATGGGAAACATTCATAAACCTTAGATCTAAACCATGATTTTTGAAGGCAATGATAATATATATGGAATCATTAATTAAAATGTGCATTGGAAGAAAGCAGCTACATGACTACTGAAATCATATTGCTGAAATACAGAACGTATTATGAATTACTACAGAATCAAGACATCATTCAAATGCTTCCATATGTGATATAAATTTTCATCACTGTAAACACATAATCGGAAATACCTGAAAAATGGAAATCCCCTGACTTACGTGTTGGAGGGGCCCTCTCCAACCCGTACTCAGGAGGGAACGAAACTTATAGACGCTAACTGGGATTTAACATCAATCTTCCATTAAAAAATAAACTCCATGTCTTCACAAAGGTCTGTAACTCAAAAGTATCTCAAGAGTGCAAAAATGTAAAACAATGTTTCTCCAAAAATGTCAACAAAGACCTATCGCTACCCGAGAGGTCCATATTTATATGATTCTTAATGCTGAACCTAACTAATTGTCTAAATGCCGATTCTCCTTGAACATGAGTGCGTTCTTTATAAATCAGGAAACAGGGCACCGAGCTGCATGATCCCTCAGTCTTCTACATGTTCGTCCTTTAATGCCCCTGAACCTACTCAATCATGCTTGATTTCCACAGAATTAGTTTATTGAATACGCATTTTAAACATACAAGAATAATCGTCAAAAACAACTTCATTAAATAATTAAAGTAAAACATTTTTCTCACAAATGAGTGTGTTTCTTCGCCATTGCTTGAGCTTGACTATGGGAAAAAGGTTTATCAATTACCTCAAAATCGGACTCATCATTCTCTCCCATACTTGAAGGATTCACCCATCCTAGGGTGACTTACTCAATTCGTTGATGACCTCCCTGATGTCCCATGCTACCACCTTAGGGATCCCTTCCTACCTATGATATCCAAAAATTTTATCCTCCTTGGCCCATGCCCTCCTTTCTTCCTCTTCATTAATTTGTCCCTTGATGACTGGGGAAAGAAAGAATGGGGGATTCAGCCTCATCCCAATCCATCTAAGTTGATTTCTTGCCAGATATTCCTTGTAGAGTGTGGCTTTGAAAAGAGCATCATCAAGCTTGAGGGAGGAGTGGACTTCTCTTCTTTTCAGATCGTTTGCCACTCTACTCCACCTTTCCTTAATGGACTCATGAAATTCCTTCTGTGTGCTTCAAAGTGTAATGTCAAAATGAGTCATAGCCTCCTGTTGTTTTGCAATGAGAATGGGAATTAGTTCCTCATCCTGGGTGAGGATCCTATGGTTGTAGATTATCCCTTCAGGGTGAGTTCACTCTGCTCTGATCATCACTGGGGTTTTCCATTTGGATGCGACATAGATATGGTAGTCCTGGGCTCACTCAATTTCGTGGTTCATCCATGAACATAATGCCATTAACTGGAAATCGCCCACATATGGGTTTGGCGACCAGTTGGGCGAGCCAAAAACTACGAAATTATGCAAGAAGAATTCACTCAATTGGTCCTTCTCTAGCTATGTGGAGTTCAAAGATGCGCCCATAAACTCTTTGGGAGTGCTTATCTCTATAGGGAGTCCTTGCTTCAACCTCTAGAGCTGGAATTTGTCCCATTTATCTTGTATATAAATTGCATATACTGCCGACGACGGTCTAAGGTCTTGTAGTCTATCATATATGTCAGTAGTAGTGGCCAAAGCGTCCTTAATTTGGTAATCTCCTGGTCCTTTTTGGCTAATTTGTTTTGTGCCTTGGCCAATTTTTCTCGAAGCACTGAATTCTTCTGTTCAGCTAGCTATAGCTCCTCTGCATGATGTATCTTCAGGATTTGTGTCTTCTTAGCAGAGAACGGGGGAGGTGTGGGCTGGCTTCCTGGCCCAATTCTTAACTTTTCCAGCTCATTTCTGAGCTTTTCCAATTCTGCCCGTTCCTTAGCGAGTTGGGTAATGACTTCGGGGTTTTCATTATGTTCTGGAGGGTTCCCCTGGAAGTTTCCTTGCTCTTGTATCCTCTGCTCTTCTTCTTTATCCATTTCTTCTTCTTCTTCATCTTGAATTTCTTGCTCATCCTGCTCCTCTTTTGTAGTGGGGTCTCTCTGATATACCCACTGATCATCGTCCCCATCCGACACATTCTTAACAATGGGACTGGGTTCCCTACTCTTTTCCTTGTCTATTCGGATTCGAGATGCTTGGGTGAATCTCTTACTCCTTCTCTTTCGCTCCTGATTTTTGGAAGGAATCTTTGGCTTTTCCTTGGGGGAGTCCTCTCTTGATTGTTTGATTTTCACCAGGGTCTCTGCCACATGGTCCAAGTCAATCTTCCTTTTCTCCCTTGATGTAGAGGCAGCTTTGATCATTTCTCCTAGTGGTATGCTAGTTGTGGGTGTACTTTTCATCCTTTGAACATATTCTACGGATACCAGCACAAATTCTTCCCACGAAATCTCTGGTATCTGCGCCTTTAATTTCTGGCAAACGATTAACTTGATTAGCCCAGGATGGGTCGAGGCATCCTCCTTACCTTTAGCCACAAATGTTGTTGTTTGATGAAATGTGACTTATGTTCCTTAACAGCTCTAGGATCTGAAAATGAAATATGGGAACATAGCTTAACCTACCAGAGCACGTGATGTACCTAAAAACAATTTCAACCACGTCCTCTCATGGCACTGGCATGGAGAGTCTTTTGACTCCGTTTTTGTCTTCGTCATAGACCTCTCCTTGCTCGAAGAAGGCTGTTTTTGCTTCCTGGTTCGCCTCCCTGTCATCCCTACTCCAATGCAAACCTCTCTGTAGTCTAGTGTATTTGGAAATTACATCCTCATCAATATTAATATGTAACCCCTTCACTCAGGTGACGTATTGTTCATTCTTAATATGTTTGAAGTTTCTTGCAAACTCCTGAGCTACCCCTATATCGTATCCTTTCAGTCCAAGGATAAAAGGCATCCAGCCTGCATTGCAAATGATCTGCAGGATTCTCAGGCTCTAATAAATGGTGATGTGATCCTTTGGTTCACTTCTCTTGAAATCCTTTGTCATTTTAGAAACTTCTTTATGATCAGACAAAACCAGAAGTTTGGAATGGGGTTTATACCCTCAACTGGTCAGGCTCTTCCTACAGGGTCGAGGATTGCAATGCTGGCTGAGAGAGTGCACTAGCTTTTTGGTTTGTTGCTTCTTGGGAATTCTGAGAGGTTCCTTATATGCAAAATCATGGAAGATTATGCAGCTTTACTTACTGTCTTTCTGCACCTGTCATTTCCATCATTCTTGTACTCTCCATTTTTAATCCCTTTTTCCCCATGATCGATCTCTATACTTCATATGATGAGGGTTGTGATCATGATTTGCTGAGGGTGACAGGACTTAGGTAGCGATCATGACTTATTAAGGTGACAGGACTTAGGTAGCGATCATAACTTATTAAGGTCATTCTACCATGCCGCCGATTTAAAATAGAAGCTGTCCTCAACTGACTAGAAATGAATGTAGTGTGGGATAATGTTTTACCTTAAGAATAAAATAAGATCGTTCTAGAGATTACCTTGCTATGTATGCGTACCTGCATTGATGATCTGGTGCGTTTTTCATGGATGGCGGATTTTGTAGTAGATTTTTGCATGTCTGTAGTTATGTGTGTGGGCTGCTTTTTCCTTTTTGCTCATTTGAATTTGATGAACTGGCTTCTTTTGAAAGTTGTACCAGTTGTTGATACAACTCATGTGATGATGCTTCATATTGGATGATTGAATGGTAGTATGTGACTGGCTCTCTTGAATAAATTGTAGGCTCACGTGAGTATGTTGAAAAGAATGGAATGGCACGTTCGAAGAATTCCGTAGTAGTTGATGATTGATTGCTGAATGTAGACGTGGCTGGCTCGCTTGAGTGCTGATATGTAATGTATCTGGCTCGCTTGAATTGAGTTGTAGGCTCGCTTGAGTGCTGATATGTAATGTATCTGGCTCGCTTGAGTACTGATATGTTCATGGATGCTTCATATTGGATGTTTTTTGTCTTTTTTCATTTTTTTCTTTTTTGTCTTTTGTCTTTTTTGTCTTTTTTTTTATGAGTTGAATTTCACTGATTTTCCGCATCCTCTATCAACATCAATTATTGCTGGTAGAGTTGTTGTGTAAATTCTTCTTTTGACTATGGTTTCTTGTAAAGTTTTAGGCAATGCCCATTAACTATCATGGGGAACTCCTCTTCATCAATTGTAATAATTCTCACAGCTCCATTTTCATAAATCTTCTGTATAATGTAAGGTCCAATCCATCTAGTGGTTAGCTTCCCTTTGAATGTGTGAAATCTGGAGTCGTAAAGTAGTGCCCAATCACTTTCGTTGAACTTTTTATCCTTCAGATGTTGGTCATGCGATTTCATTCTTTGTTGTTGGATGCTTTCAGTATGTGTAAGTGCTTGTTGGCGTTGCTCATCTAGTTGATTGAGCTGTAGCATGCGTTCTTTTTGAATTTCTGACAGGTCCATATGTAAGTATGCTGCAATTCTTAATGTCTTTATTTCAAATTCGATTGGCAGCATGACCTTTTTTCCATAGACTAGTTCATAAGGTGTGAATCATGTAGTTGTTTTCCATGTAGTATTGTAAGCCCAAACTGCCTCACTAAGTCTGTCAGCCCAATCCCTTTTGTGAAGTTGGACAGTTTTTGTCAAGATTCTCTCTAATTCCCTGTTGGTTACCTCAGCTTGACCATTTGCTTGCGGGTGGCAGGAGGATGACTGTCTGTTCTTTATATTGTTTCTTGTCATCAAGTCTTCAATTAAATTTGATGTAAATTGTGGGCCCTGATAAGAAACTACGTCTCTTGGCACCCCAAACCTATGAAATATCTTCTCAGTAAAGAATTTGGCCACATTGGTTTCATTTGCAGTAGCCAGTGCTACTATTTTTGTCCATTTTGTAAGGTAATCAGTGCATATGAGGATGTAGCTTTTCTGATTTGAATGTGGGTTGAGTGGGCCAAAAAAATCAAATCCCCACTTTTCAAATTCCTCCACGGAGATTTTTGGATGGAGTGGCATCTCTTGTTTTTGTGTTGGCTTTCCCATCCTCTGGCAATCATCACAGTGGGACACATACTCATAAGCATCTTTGTGGAGTGTTGGCCAATAATACCCTATTTGCAAGATCTTGTAGGTTGTCCTTTTTGCAGCATAGTGTCCTCCACAGGGTTCATTGTGGGTGGCATGCATTATGTCATGTACTTCATATTCCCTAATGCACCTTCTAAGTATTTGATCTGGTCCCTGTTTAAAAAGCATGCCTTCTATCCATATGTATGTTGCACTTTGTCTTATTAATTTTTTCTTTTCTCTATAACTGTAATGTTCTGGAAACTTCCCGGATACTAAATAGTTTGCTATGTCAGCAAACCATGGGCTTCTTGTTGATATGAAAAAAGGTGCTCATCAGGAAGGTTATCTTGAACCAATTCATTATCTTTTCCATGTGTGACTCTTGACAAAAAGTCAGCTACCACATTATGCTTTCCTGGTTTATCTATTATAGTAATGTCAAATTCTTGTAGAAGTAGCATCCATCTAATAATTCTTGCACTAGTATTAGGCTTGTTCATAAGATATCTGATTGCTGAGTGGTCAACGTGGATCAAACTTTGGTATCTTGTGATGTAATGCCTGAATTTATTGATTGCATGTATTACTGCTAGAAATTCCTTCTCTGTGATTGTGTAGTTGAGTTCTACCCCAGCCAAATTTTTGCTTATATAGTATATGGCATAGGGTTTCTTGTTTCGATCTTTTCCAAGCACAGATCCGATGGCTTTATCTGATGCATCTGTGTGGATGTGAAATTGAATTTCCCAGTCTGGTCCTTGGAGTACTGGTGTTGTGATTTTTTTCTGCTTAAGTCTTTCAAATGATGTCATGCAGTTGCTTGTCCATATGAAATCATTGTCTTTTGTGAGAAGTGCAAACATTGGGGCAGCAATTCTGCTATAATTTTCAATAAACCTTCTGTAATACCCAGTCTGTGCAAGGAAACTTCTCACATCCCTTTGTTTTACAGGTGGTGGCAGTGTTCTGATTACTGAGACTTTGGCTTGATCAACCTCTATCCATCTTTGTGATATATGATGTCCTAGAACGATGCCTTCTTCCATTAACATCCTGCATTTGTCATTTCTTAGGCACAAGCTCATTTCAATACATTTTTTTAATACTAATTCAAGATTGTTCAATGCCTGGTCAAAGGTCTATCCATAGGGTGTGAAATCATCCATGAAGACTTCCATTTTGTCATTTATAAAATCAGAGAAAATACTCAATATGGCTCTTTGAAATGTTGTTGGGCCGTTACATAAACCAAAGGGTATGACCCTATAGGCATAAGTTCCCCATGGGCATGTAAAGGTCATCTTATCTTGATCAACGGGGTGTATTAAAATTTGGTTGTACCCATTGAAACCGTCTAAGAATGAAAAATACTTGTTTCCAGATAATGTATCTAACACCTGATCTATAAATGGAAGTGGAAGGTGATCTTTATTGGTTTCTTTATTTAGATCCCTGTAGTCCACACAAATTCTCCATTTGCCTCCTTTTTTGGTACTATAACTAGTGGTGAGACCCACTCACTATCAGATATTGGATAGATGAACCCTGCATCTAATAATTTTTGTAATTCCACTTTGACTGTCTTTTAATGCAGGGTTCATTCTTCTTTGGGGTTGCCTGATAGGAGTAGAACCTTCTTTGATGTAAATGTAGTGTTTGTAGATATCAGGATGTATGCATTTCATTTTTGCATATGTCCATGAAAATGATTTACTTTGTTCTTCTAGTATCTTCATTAATTTCCTTTCTTGTTGTGGTTCCAAATTGGAATTTATGTTGACTGTTCTGCCAGGGTGAATTTCCACGACTTTTACTTTTTCAATCTGTTCTTCTAGTACTTTTCTCCATAATTCATCCATGTTTTGTTTTGAACTATCACCTGTTTCTGTGGAAAAAAATTCCTAAATAACATGATTGTTAGAAGATACATTTTGTATAAATCTATCTATATGTCCATCTTCATCTATTGCTTTTAGTGATATTGCAACATCAATTGTTAGGATAGGTCGGAGGTTGTGATTTGGTGTTTTTTGGTAATCATCAGTCCAATTTTGATATTCTAACTTTGAATATTTCATTGCTAGTGGGTAGATTGTGATTTTATTCCTGGTATGTCCACTGGTGACTGTTATATTTCCTAATCGGAAACCTATGTAAGCGTCCGCAGTTGCTAACCAAGGCCTACCTAGTATAATTGGATAGCCACTAAGTTTGCTTTTGATTTCAATTATTATAAAATCAGCTAGGTATTCCAAGGATTCAATATTGATCATAATGTCTTCTAGCATTCCTTCAGGTTTCACAGTGGATGTGTCTACTAGTTGGAGTACTGTTGTGGTTGGTCTGGCCATTGATTGGAGTCCCAGGTATAACATGGTTTCCTTAGTCATGACATTGATTGCAGCTCCCAAATCTATTAAGCTTTTGTTTATTTGCTTGTTATTTATGGTGACGTTTACTACAGGACTACCAGGATCAAGATATTTAGGGTTTATTATGACACCCAGCATTAAATCGGCCAATTGCCGCACTACATTAATAGTTGGTGGGTCACTCTTCCTCCTTCCTAGTTTCTTTAGGAAATTCTCTCTAATAAATTTGTTGCAGATTGGCACATTCCTTATGGCTTGTAAAATCAGGATTTGGATGTTTAAGTGCTTGAATTCGTTTAAAATTGTATTCTCTTCCTCTTCTTTTGTACTTCGGACTAGTTTCTCTGGAAATGGAGGGTTTCTATTGCATGGGAGTGGTTGGGTTTCGTCCTCAGGAGGGTTTGATTCATTTGGATGCTGAACATAGGGTTCTGCTATTTGTTCTTGAGCTTTAGGTTGTTGGATGTTGTGTGGAGATGTATTCTGTAACGTTTTTATAGATCCCAGGTTTATTTTGTTTATTTCTATGGCGTCTACAACATAGGTAGGGAATTGTGTGATATCAACATTATATGTCTGTTGCTATTGTGGATGTATGTTATTATTAGGATTTGGGATTGGTTGGGATGGAATGGGTGGAGGTCTGGGGGGTGGCATAATAAGTGGCTGTTTTAATGGCGCCCTCCAATTTGATGGATGGGGGTATTGATTTGCATAATTTGTGGTGGATGGAAAAGGTGGGGGGTATCAAGGATAAGACAGTGGATAATACAGTTGTTGATAGGATGGATGGTATGTTTGTTGATTCTGTTGCCATTGGTTTGGATTTGGTTGTGCTTGCCATGCAGTTGGTGCAGAGTTCCAATTTGGATGTCCTTGATTATAGTAGTCTTGATTTCTCTATTGACATGGTCTAACAAAATTATTGCTCCTCTGATTTATAAAACAGAGCTGTTCTATTTCTCTTTCAGCTGTTGGGTCTTGAATAGCCGCCTTACATGATGTTAAGAGGGGACATTTATCAATGGAATGGTCGTCAGTGCAGAGACCACATACTTTGATGGTGTTCAGTGTGCACTGCCCCTTCTCCTGCTTCTTTCTACAACGAGGATAGAATACTGCCAACGCTTGATTAATTTCATCCTGTTTCTTTTTTATTTGAAGAGAATCAAGTTGCATGGCCAGAGATTGCAGTATGTCAGTCTTCATGTCGTCTAGGAGGTTTCCTAAATCATATTTTGTAAGTCTTGGTCCTGAAGATGTTGATCCACTAGTAGATGTGTGTGTATCCATTGTCCCATTCTTAGTTTTCCTAGATCTAGAGTATTTTTTGAAGATTTGCAGGATCTGGTCAAAAGATTTTTGGAATATATCTCCATCTCCTAGAAGATTTAAGACTTCAAAATTCTCTTCTTTTACACCTCTAAGAAGGACAAGTTTTAGTGATTCAGGATCCAAGGTGCAATGACTGGCTCATTTGTAGATAAGTTGAAATCTTTGGGCATAATCGTCTAATGACTCTCTTTCTCCTTGTTGCATCCTAAAGATTTCATCCCTAGTATCATTGGCCTTGCAGTAGTCCCTATATTTTTCTAAGAAAGCTTGTTTCATTTGATCCCAGCTAAAGATACTATAACCTTCGAGGATCATAAACCACCGAAGTGATAGGTCTTTTAGTGTGGAAGGAAAAAGACTTAGCTTTTGTGCATCAGTAATGTAATCAAATTATCCGCAAACTACCTCAAATTCAAACAGGAATGTGTCAGGATCTTCTGAAGTCAAAGCATGGAAGTTTGGTGGATTATTAGGATTGATGTTCTTCATCCTGGCATCTCCAAGAGGTATGCTAATGGGAAAGGTGAAAAGCTCCATAGGTTCCTCCTCTTCGTTTTCCATTGTGGTGTTTGAGCTGGAACTGGTAGTGAAGTTGCTTCTGTTTGGATCGTATGTGGAGTCAGTTTCATTTTCAGAGTGTAGAAATTGAAACTGAGAATGATCAGAATTGTTATTACCGTTGTTGCTCATGGAATGCTTGGGCAAAACGTGGCCAAACCTATCCCTTTGCCGACGAGGCATTCATTGGTAAGAAAAAAGTATTTATGCTTTTGTTTTATGTGATTTTTGTTTTCTTTTTGTGGTGTTTTTAGGTGATGTCTCCTAAAATATTTAGCCCCTCCTCGGAAACGACGCCAAAAATAGGTGAGCTCCCAATATGGATTCCTAATGAGGGCAGCTATACTAAGAGCCTACTTTAATTATCAACCCGGGGGACGTACAAACTTTAGAGGTGCAGGCACTATCTATGCTCTTATAGGATAATCTTTGTCACGGTTGAGTATCAGTATCAATGTTTTAAGGGTTTCCTACTCAACATGTAAAACTGTTTATACTATGGAATTAAATATTGGAAAATAGTAAATCTATTGTAAATAATTAAAATGCTGAAAGCAGTAAATCTGTTTTAAAGAATTAAAATACTAAGAGCAATAAATCTATTTTAAAGAATTAAAATGTAGAAAGTGGAAGAGATAATCCTATGAATTTACCTAATGCAAAATGGTGAATCTAGACTATGAAAGTGAAATGCCATAACAGATCTATTCTAAATTAAAGAAAGCAAGGTCTGTAATTACTTACGCATAAAACTAGAATTCTAATCTAACATCTCATGCTACACATCTATTATTAAGAATTTAAATAAATCAATCTCGAGAAGCAATTAACAATGGTGGGAAAAATTCATAAACCTTAGATCTAAACCATGATTTTTGAAGGCAATGCTAATATATATGGAATCGTTATTTAAAATGTGTGTTGGAAGAAAGCAGCTACAGGGCTACTGAAATCGTGTTGCTGAACTACAGAACGTATTATGAATTACTACAAAATCAATACATCATTCAAATGCTTCCATATGTGATATAAATTTTCATCACTGTAAACACATAGTTGGAAATACCTGAAAAATGGAAATCCCCTTACTTACGTGTTGGAGGGGCCCTCTCCAACCCGTACTCAAGAGGGAACAAAACTTATAGATGCTGACTGGGATTTAACATCAATCTTCCATTAAAAAATAAACTCCATGTCTTCACAAAGGTCTGTAACTCAGAAGTATCTCAAGATTGAAAAAACGTAAAACAATGTTTCTCAAAAAATGTCAAGAGAGACCTCTCGCTACCCGAGAGGTCCATATTTATATGATTCTTAATGCTTAACCTAACTAACTGTCTAAATGCTGATTCTCCTTGAACAGGAGTGCGTTCTCTATAAATCATGAAACAGGGCACCGAGGTGAATGATCCCTCAATCTTCTACACGTTCGTCCTTTAATGCCACTAAACCTACTCAATCACGCTTGATTTCCAGAGAATTAGTTTATTGAATATGCATTTTAAACATACAAGAATAATCGTCAAAAACAACTTCATTAAATAATTAAAGTAAAACATTTTTCCCACAAATGAGTGTGTTTCTTCGCCATTGCTTGAGCTTGACTGCGGGAAAAAGGTTTATCATATACCTCAAAATTGGACTCATCACCAGTTTACCTCCAAATTGATGAGAGAGCTTACTAAAAAATATGGTATTAGACATTGTAAATATTCACCATATCACCCGCAAGCCAATGGTCAGGTAGAGTCCACCAACAAAGTATTAGAAGCCATCTTGACTAAGACTATCCAATTACAGCACAAAGATTGGGAAGATAGGCTCCCAGAAGCCTTGTGGGCTTATAGAATAACTTGGAGGAACACCACTGGCAACACACCTTATGAACTTGTTTATGGTAAACAAGTTATTCTACCTATTGAATTTCAATTCAAAACCTTTCGTATGGCTGCACAATTAGGGATGAATTTAGAAGAAGCATAGAGACAACGAATCCTGCAAATAAATGAGTTAGAGGAGATTAGGACTGATGCTATTCAGCGCACAATTTTAATAGAAAACCAACAAAAAAAGTGGAATGATAGATACATTAAACAAAAACAATTCAAAACTAGAGACTGGGAATTACTTTTCGATTCAAGATACAAAAACTTTAAAGGTAAATTAACTACTCGTTGGATGGGTCCATATGAAATTGTTACAGCTTTTGAAAATGGTTTTCATAAAATTAAGACAATTGATGATTCGCAAATTTCCTTTATTGTAAATCGACATAGACTTAGACTCTATCATCAACCAATATCTAAACAAGATTTTGTGGAGAATGCCTTACAACAAAAAGAGATGGAACTGGTAGAAGAGGGAGTCATTCCTCCTTCTCCTGGTTCTTGAATTATTTTGGGCTATCTTCAATTGTATATATGTAAATATATTCTTGTTTTTCAATAATAAGAGTCATTTCTAACGACTTATTGCATTTTTATAGGAAATTCATTTTGATGATCAACTTATGAAATTTTGTCAATTAAAATAGGAAGGCTCTTTTCCCTTTTCCTAAATTTCATATGAGTTTTTTGTTGTACATATGTTTTTGTTTTGAATAAATTTGAATCATCTAACAAGTAGTTTTGTAGCTTAATAACAAGAACCTTATCCTTATATTCAGCTCATGCAATATTATCTGAAAAGGGAAGTGCTCCAAAAACCTCATAATACATCCTAAGTCCTTCTCTTTCAATTATTGTTGAAAATTGAAAATTTATAGGAAAGGTTAAAGTGTTTTTTTATATCATTTCAAACTACTTTTCTTTTATGGTTCTCTATATGGTATTTGATTTATACATGCACATTTCTGATTTATCATTATAACAGTTGCTTAAGACCTACTTTAATCATCAGGATTTTCAAAAGTTCTATCTTACACCTATGGACTACTAGTTCATCCTAGACTCATTATCAAAACTTGTCTCTTAAGCATTCTTTTAAAAGGTATCCCAAGAGTGAGTGATGCTTCTATTTTGTGGGGAACATTACTAATCTTTCATGAAGAAGATGTACTGAGAGGTCAAAGAACAGCTTTAGGTCATTATCTTTTGACATGATCTATAATCTAGGCTATTATAAATAAAGTTACTCATAAGGTTCGTTCTAAAATTTTGAATTATGTGTTTAGTAAGCTTAGCACACTCTAGTGCCATACGGATTCCTTACTAAAAATCATTATACGAAGCAAACCCATTGGGGTACTGAATAGGCTCGTTGGAAACAAGTCCATGCTAAGTAAAATCTTAAACAAGGAAGCTCCGTAAATGCAAGTAAACCCGTCAGGGTACTGAACAGGCTCACTGGAAGCGGGGCTCTGCTTGCATGGTACCAAGATAAACCCGTCGAGGTATTGAATAGGCCTGCTGGCAGCGGGGGCAATATCAGGTAAAAGAGGTTTGGTTAATGCATCACTATGAACATGGCTCATAAAAAAATTGATTATACAAACACATGTTTAGGCCAATTATTTATAATGTCATTAGAGAATGGCTATAAGCTAAACTTGGACCCTGTCATCTAATTCAAACAACACCTAGGGTATGATTATCCTATAAATGGGAACCATAACTATAGAAATCTCACAAACTCTAGGGTGAACTTTATCTATATTCTATGGATGACAAGAGATCTTTAAAATGAGTCATGGATGACTGGTTTTCCTATGGCATTTTTCGCATCCATTGCACAATCATTCTTCATATGGTCTTGTTAAGCACTATTGTATTGTTTTTTTTGAATATACATATCTAAATCATCTACATTTTGTAGTTAATACTTCATTTTCTTACGAAAATTATTACAACATTTTTTAGAATCTATCGACAAAACTTTTAATTAAAAATATGTGAATATTAATCAATTTTTATTTGATTGCTTGAGGACATGCCATATTTTTCGTTTGGGGGAAGGTTCAACACTGTCTTTAGTTTCTGATTATTTATAAATTCATTTATCTCGGACAAAATGATAGGTGTTTTCAGGATAATGCAAAAAAGTAGAAGGAGGATTGTTCTAATCAAGGAGGATTGCTCAGGTCCATTAAAGCATATTTTTGTACAAAGGTTTGTATGAAGGGTTGAATGACGATCCAAATGAGGCGAATCAATAACGATCTAAATGAAGTGCCGAATGAAACTTTAGCTTGTAATGATATTAATAAGTGTGCTAAGATATTCAAAATTTTGATTTTTACTCATATATCTAATTAACTAATCATGTCAAGGATCAAATTAAATGCCATATTTGCATACTCATTTCATCTCATCAAATGAATTGATCAACCATCATATGGCTATCATACGATTTTAATCCTCCATTAAGTTTTATCGTGTGATCTATCGTTTCATTTATTAAGTCATCATGATTTTTATGTGTAATTTGTGTCTATAATTTCATAATGAGGATTACATTCAACCTATCCAAAGTTCACTTTGAACATGGTTGAATATATCATAGCCATCTAAATTCACTAACTCATGTAGTTCTACGATGGAAAATGACTCAAGGTAACTGAATGATAGCGTATCATTCAAACATGCCAAATCTATCTCCATGATCATTCATCCGTTCAAACGGATTTCAATTTAAACTAACCCTTGCGTAAATTTTGCTTCATCTTGCTCACTCTTCATCCGCCTTGAACCTATCAAAATCCATCCCCTGCAGTTTTGTGTATCCCCTATATACATCCGCATCCTTCTACCTCTGTTCAATATGCCAATCCGTCATGAACCTGGAAGTTATGAGGACTTACTTCACATCCCTGAATTCAAAGAGTGTCGTGAAGTATTCCTTCGAGCTAGATGGGGTCCATTCCTTTGCCTTCTCCAAGGTCATGACCACAAAATCTCCTTTCTCTTTGCAAAAGGGTTCAATGGTAAGACTGCCAGGGTCGGCCATCTCACTTTTTCTGTGATGGAAGAATCCATTGCATCAGCCACAAAACTGCCCAGGGAAGGATCTCGTTGGCACAAACATCTTTTCCTTCCACGGATGGAGCTTGAGTTTGCTCTTAAATCCGACTATCAACATGTTGCTGGAAGCAAAGGGTTTCATAGGGAATGGGTTAATCCTGAAGATCTTGAGCCTTTGACTGTCATCATCAGATTGATCACTTGTGAGGGTAAGTACACTGTTTTTAAAGCTTGCCACTTCCGATTATTGTCACATTTCATTAATAATCAGGATCTTAATTTCCCCTTCTATTTTCTAAAGAACCTAGAGAAAATGTCAAGTCAGGTTAGGAAGAATACCAGTAACCCCTCTGGAAGATTATAACACCACTGTTTTATTAAAATCCTGATCACTCACCAGTTGGAAGAAAAGGGGAAAACCTGGGAATGCTTTGTCTTTGAAATCCTGAACCCTCATCTAGTTAAGAAGCCTACGGTTAAATTCCCTTCCTCTCATAAATGTCATCATTTCCTAACCTGTGCTAATGAGCCCATTCAAAACCCTACCCAAGCAAATAGGGATGCCAAGTCTGTACGATTTAGTGAGGGTGCCTCGGGAGAAATAAGCCCTGACCATGCATCTTCTTTTGAGCATGTCCACAAGGACACAACCACGGAACCCCCATTCTTTTCACCCATACCCACGAAATCAAGAAAGGCTAATCGTGACTAGTCCGTCGTCTAGTCTGTCGATTAGTCTGTCATTCAACTAATGCATTTGGACAACCCTGACGACCAAGAAAATGACCTTGTCCTTGAATCACCTCTCCTTGCGTTAGCCAACATCTTTTCCAGCTTACTTGAAGACCCTGTCTTGGAACCTTCCCCTGCACATACTGAAGATAAGACCCTTGAGGAACAGATTACATCTGCTGATCCCGAACCATATCTAAGGGAATCGAGCCCTCAAAAAGACCCTGATTCTTTTGCAAAATCATCTACCCCACTTCAGTAGACTGTGGACAGACTAACCCAAGACATAGTAGAGCTAAGAATCCAGAATGAGAAGTATGTTGAGATCATCTCTAAGCTTTGTCAAGAGAGAAAGGACTTACATTTCCAAGTGAAATGTGTTGAAGATTTAAATGAAGCCAAAATAGTTTCCAACATTTAAATCCGATTGAAGCATGATGCCTTGAAGGATCAGTTCTAGAAGCTTAGAGTTAAAACCACTTCCTCTTCCAAGTCAAAGGAAGCTGCTACTGCAACTTAGCCTTCTTCCTGAATTTCTCTTCTTTTTGCTCAGTGGGACCTAGCATATCTCCAGTTTGGGGGAATGTTGGTGTCCATTTTGTCACCATTTTTGATCATCAAACACACTCTGATTGGCGTTATTTTCACTGTTTTGCTATGATAAGTCATTCTCTTTTCCATTCAGACCATCAAATAGACTCAGGTATGCATTTATTTGAAAATCATATGAATCATCAATAATTATTATAATTTTTTATGGTTTGTTGACTATCGTCTCATATTTATAGACATTCTTGGCATTTAGTTTTTTGTTCTATAGGCTGTGGTCATCAAAAGGACCTTCATTCAGCCATGCGTTCATATCGAGGACGCCCACCCGCATTCATCCCACCATTCAGACCTTCATTCAACCCACGAGATCGTCGGTTGGAGTATTTTCTGGTCATTAAAGGAAGAAACAGAAAGATAGGTTCTGTTAGAAATGTGGCTAACGTGGTTGGTGGGGCCCCTGTTCTAGAAGATTCTCCCTCCTTACTCACCTCGCTTGGAAAACACACCTTCTGCTCACATCAACCCTCCAGAAGTTTCATCTTCCTGATCGTCCAGCCTGACAGCACGCACTCCTTCCCACGTCAATGTTCCAGAAGATCCTCTCCCTCTCACGCCCAGCGTGCCAACACATATTCTACCCATGATGGAAGAAAACTGACTCACAGCTGTTCGCGTCAAGCGGAAAATCAACACCGTGGACTCAGGCATATGGGCCTATGCGCTGTCATCAATCACCACGTAGTTGTTCCATAGTCGTTAAGACTTCTATTTTTAGAGAGGTCGACTATGTCAACCTTTTCTCTGATTGTAAACTTATATATAGATGCGTCCTTTGGAGAAACGCAGCATAAGATAGCACGATATAGCATATAGGCAGTAGCAATAATTTGTAGAAACGCTGTGTAACTTTCTTAGTTAATGGAAATTCTTGAATTATATGGTTGATGTTCTACTATTGGTGGTTAGTTGAGTTAAACATTCAATCTTGGATTGTTGGGAAGGGCCCCTCAACAACCAGATGCTTTATTGTGTATATTTTTTATTTTTTTCCCTTTCTGCAAGTAAATAGTTTCCATTTCCCGTAATTTTATTTAACTATGTTTCCTATAGCTGCTGTTTCATTTCGTGTAATTTATTTCCTGTTGATAATTTAATTTATATTTCTAGAATTAATAAGTGATCGGTCATGCTTCAATCTTCTTAGTTTTCTTTCAGTTTTGTCATTTGCAATTAGATAGAGTCAACTAGTTAACATTTTAGTATTCAACTTCAATTCATAGTTAGAGTTAGTTCTGCTAATGTTTTTCCTGTAGCTGTAGGTTAGTTTTATTCATATCTCAGCTTTGTTTGATTAGGCCATAGAAATAGTTTATTCTTTAAACAATGATTAGTATAGGTTGCTTCTTGTTATCTTAGCTTCTAACCAGTCTACTTGTTGCTTCCTTGCACTGTAGGTTCATATGCACTAATCAGTTGGCGTTAAGATCATCAAATCTGTTTCTTTCCTTACTTTAAATCATTTTTCTCTATCCAGACTGTCATTCAGACTGTCTTTCAGATTGTAATCCGGATCATCATACGGACCTTAATACTTTATGCATTGTTTTTATGCTTATTTAGGATCCAGTTTCTTAGGTTTTCGAACTGTAATCTTTCTTGCCTTTAATTAGCATTCTTAACTGTAATTAAGATCTTGTTCCACACTAAATAGAGTTTTAAATTAGTTTAATCATTATTCTTAGTTTTCATTTTGTTTTCCTTAACTTTGCTTTTAGTTGCTTTATAGACTATGTTTCTTTTCTACCTGATTCATTAATGCTTTACTGTTCTAGAATTCATCAGTTCCATTCTTAGTTTCATTATGTCATGTTTTTTAAGATTGATTTCGGATTAGGATTAGTAATTTCATTCTCCAAAATATCTTAGTTTTGATAGTTTCTTTGTTCAAATATAGAATTTGCTTCTCTCATTCATATAGTTAATGAAGATGTCCATGAAATAAGATTTGGTTTAGAACTGAGTTATCTTTATCAAGTTTTCTAGTTGTTTTTAAATCAACTTCAATTCGAGAAAATATATTTATCAAGTTTTATACTTACTTCTCAATCAAATCCATCTTAAAGTGAATATCTTTATTAAGTTTTCTACTTGCTTCAAAGTTACATCAGTTTCATGCCCTTTGCTTATGGATAGGAAAAAAGATCATAATGTTTAAAGTTAATTGTAGTTGGACAATATTTAGTTTGCATTTATTTATAGAAGTTAAATTAGATTTGCTTCCATTATGTTTCCTTGTTACATTTGAAAGTCACTTTGATACGCTCTCTCCCATTCCTATTACATTTGATACACTTCTTCAGAATTTTCAAGGAGAATGGAATTAGGTAGTTAGTGTAGTCTTGAAATATTAATTGAATGTCGGAATAGTTGTTGAATCCATTAAGTAATTTGTAGTTTTGCTTTAAGATGATGTAGTTTCTTGTTTCATAATTAGTTGTCAAACTGAATCATCTCAGAGATAGGTTTCTAAACTCATTTACAGTTGTTTCTAATTCCTAGATTAGACTTTATATCAGTAGCTTTCAATTCCATGAAAGTAGTTTTGTTTTGATTTAGTTTTGCTTCCTAGAATAATATTTTCGTGTTTATCTTTTTAGTTATTATCCATGTAGTAGAGTAGTATAGCTCGATACTATTCTGATCTATTGGTTTGGTTAGGTTTGGTAAGTTCAATAGTTGTATTTTTAAAAGTTTGACTCGGTTTTTCATTTTGGAAGATATTTCGATCTTTTCTTTATTAAACATTTCTAAGGTCTACCAAGCCAAAACATAGGTCCCATTCTACCTCAGCATATACTGTGCCACAACTCTAATATTACCAACCGTGGTCGATAATTAAATATTTGGTGATGCCTTAAGACAGTAAATACACCCAACAGTTTTGTGGATACCACAAGTAATCAGTCCTGGAGATATGGACAAGTTGTGCTAGTCACATAAAAGATCCTGGGATGCTCTTTAGAGTTCTTGTAGTTGCAAGACACTCTTTTAAGGTTTTGTGGAGACCACATGTAATCAGTCCTGGAGATTCGAACAGGTTGTGCTAGTCACGTAAAAGATCCTGGGATTCTCTTTAGAGATCTTACAGGTCGCAAGACACTCTTTTAAGGTTTTGTGGAGGTCACATGTAAAAGATCCTAGGAGATCCGATAGGTTGAGCAGTAAGCTCGTAAAAGTCCTGGGCTGTTCTTTCAAGGTTTTGTTGTTGCAAGTAATCAGCCCTGAGAATTCCACAGGATGGCACGCTCGCAGAGATGATGAAAACCTACAGGAGGCTAGGCCTACATCCAACATGAAAAAGGGTTGGCTCTGTAGAACTTGATATGATGAGAATAATTGAGAGATAGCACTAGTGATCAAGATGACTGGTACAGCAGCAGTGACGATGATACTCGATTGATCCAGTGACAATGATCCAACTCCATAATTGAAGACTTGTGCCTATATGTATTGATGACCTGTGTCAAGAGAATACCTTCCTAGTTAAGAGGGAGTGTTGATGTATTTGTAACTTCGGAAGATATTCACTTGTATATTGTGTATTACATTTGTACTTTATTGTATCCCCGACGAAGATGTCTTATTCCTCCAATTGGAAGTGTCATCATTTGTATTCTATTGTTGTACCTCTGAAGGAGATGTTTGTTCCTCTGGATTGGAGAAGTCATTATTGTACTTGAGTCATGTAAAGTCATTGAGGTCCATCCTCCCATGTATGATAGGGCATTAGAACCCGGACTAATGTCGCAAGTTATATTGTAAGTGTCATAACTTATATTTCATGGGTTATTAGACCACCTTAGAGGGGTTGGCCCAGTGTGGTTCAAAGGGTTATTAGACCAACCTAGTGGGTTCGGCCCAGTAAAAAGTGGTAATGGATTATTAGACTGTCCTAAGGGATGTCGGCCCAATTAGAGTAAAAGACAAGTCAAGTCATTGCATAAATATAGAGTGTGTCTCTCTCATTCTATTCATTCACTCACTCACTCACTTCGCATTAGTGAGAGAGAGGAGGAGCGGGCACAAGTGGAGGAGGATTAGTTGCTGCAGTCATCTATCTCTTGGGGTTTGATCTTTGTGATCAATGTATTGGTGCTTATTCTATCTCTGAGGAAGTTGCGAGGTTTTTCACCTTCTTGGTTTTCCCCGGTGAAATGCTTTGTGTCTCTTGTCTCTTGTCTCTTATGTTTGATATGCTGTACATGTTGTTCTCTCAGTTAAGATCCTAGATCAAATTGAATTAAATGATGAAAAACTAACACCTATTTTCCACATTGTTGCTAACACTAACCTTTTGTGTTGCTATAAATGCTTGGAAAACTTCTACTCCTTGGGATAGATATTCAAACAACTCTTTGTTCCCTTTCGAATTCACTCTCCACAACCTTATCTTGGCTACAAGGTTTCTAGGGTGAAGCTCTAGATGAAGTCATCAACACTTTTCTTCCCGATGTCCACTCAACTTGTAGTGGTGGAAATAATTCTTGGTGCTACATGGACTTATTCACATCCTTCTTTTCTTTAGGTGACTGAGTTTCTTGTTGTATTGGGGAAGCCTTATTTCCATTATAACTTTTTTACTAACAATTGGCAATGATATAGCCTTTCTTCTTGAAGTATTTACAAACAAAGGAGGTCTTACATAACACATACCTCTTGATATTCTTCTTCTTGTTCTAGTCAATCTACTTGCCACTTCTTCTAAGTGTTGTTATAGGATGATTCTTTGAAATTATCTCACAATTTCCTTGATACAATCTTTCATGAGAAGAATAAATTGGTAGTGTGTTTCCATATTCATTCATTTTTTTATCTTTCTTCTAATGAGTAGGCCAATTCCACAATGTATTTCACCTTCAAAAAATTGATCTTGGTGGTCAAGGCCTTTTCCTATGTGCCATTGCAACCCAGGACTCCATTCTTAATCCTCAGTTCAACTAAAATGGGTAATATGATACCTTAACTTCTCCTACATATCACTTGTCCATCATATCCCATTTACCTTAAAAAATTTGAACCAATGCCTTTTGTATGCTTTTGAAAATCACCAAAAATTCTTAGGAAAGGTCTTAAGAAGGTGAACTTACCATGCTAGTCTTTGTCATGGTGTTGGATTCTACAGTCACAATCAAAATTATATTTGCTTACTTGTTCTTTTACGTGACTACTTGTATCTTTACAAATGCTTCTTCCTTCTCTACCAACCCTTAGTGCAACAGAGTGATCATCTAATTGAGCATCTTCGCCTTTTGGCTATCTATATAAATTGTTATTATTGATGTTGATTATTTAGCAATGGAAAGAGTCTTGTTGTTGTCTCAAGGTTATTCTCCATTTCTATTGTTCTCTGGTCAAACATATAGACCTTATATTCCATGTCATATTATCTTATTGAAGCTATACATTGATGGCTACATGTACTCTAAAATTTATATTTTTTCTTTGCAAATGTTGAGTTTTATTTCTATTCAAAGTTCTAGCAGCTACACCATAGTCAAGCATTCAATTTCCATGGTGCCATATGATTTATAAGTCATGGACTTATAGCTCACTCACTTCACAAAAAGGGATACTCTACGGAATTAATTTGGTCTTTTTTCTCAATATTATATATATATATATTTTGGAATTGTCAAACAAGACGAGATTTAGGAAATAGGCTTAAAGGAGAGAAGCACTCCTAGCATTAATCTGATGTCCTGATTCCAATGGAGTTGATGGTTCATCAATCCAAGCCACGGTGATTATTTTATGGCCCATCTAAAATTGCCTCCCAAAAGATTCCAAGGACACATGGCAAATCCCTTTCGAGGGCATAGAATTTGAACCGGGAAAAATAATTGAGTTACGTCGGCTCCCACACATGTGTATGGCCATTGTGGACGTTTTCACGATGTCCACGCACTCCCAGGGGCATTTGGACAAGAATTGACCCCCTCAAGCAAAATTGGCATGGCCTTCACTGAGAAAAAGCCTAGTTCCAAAGATGGCACAATAGAACAATTTCTAGGCATTGGAGGAATGGTACGGGGGGTCCCCCAGCTAAACAACGGGGTCCCAAATCCATCGGAATCGACGGATTAGCGACTGGATTCATGGCTTTGGTGCTACCAAAATTTTTTCCAGGCACCCCGTGGCCATTCAAGGACACTTTGAGGATTTGCAGCTCCCACATGTGTGTATGGCCATTGTGGATGTGTTGAGGATGGCCACACTCTCCCAAGATCCTTTGGATCATAAATGAACCTCTTGAGTAAGATTGGCATGGAATTCATTGAGAAAAACCCTAGCTCCTGGGATGGCACAATAACACCATTTCTAAGCATTTGAGGGATGGTGTAGGGGTTCCCCTGTTTGAAACCTGGGGTCCTGAATCCATCGGAATCGATGAAATTGCGACCAGACTCATGGTTTTGGTGCTATGGGAATTTTTTCGAGGAACCCCATTTCCATTCAAGAACAGTTTGAGGATTTGCTCCAGGGGCACGGAACCCATACCAACAAGTAGACTTGGATTCTTTCATCTCCCACATGTGCATATGGCCATTGTGGATGTGTTCAGGATGGCCACGCTCTCCTGGGAGCCTTTGGATAATAAATGACCCCCTTGAACAAGATTGGCATGGCCTTCTACAAGCTAGGGTTTATTTATTGTGTATGTGCATGGTCTTATGTGTGTATATATGTGTAGATATTTGTATATGTTCATGTTTTTTATGTACAAATTAATGCGGTCAAACTTTAGTGCTTCATTGCGTCAATTACCCATCTTTAGAAGTACCAAATGCAATAAGAACTCAACAAAACATGAAGAGACAATTGTAAAAAACATTAGAAAAATTGTATTGGGGCCAGAGTGTTTATGATAGATGATTCTATAAGAGACAAGTCTTAGTTTGCATAAAATAAGGTTGGTTTCCCTTTTTTTATTGTTAGAAGAATTTGTATGCATTAATAACTGAGTTTAGAAGGATGATTTGAAGTGACATATTGAATTAAATGTTAAAATACATATGTTGGTGACACTTTCATTGTTTAAACACATTGAGTTTTCTACACTTGGATGCTTTTGATTTGTTTATAAATATGTGAATTTTCTTGTGTGATGTGTGTATATTGGATGTGAATTTGCTTGTGTTTGTATGTTGGATGTTGTGTGTATATGTGTATGTTGTATGTGAACACAATATACTCTAGAAAATACTATTATTACATTCTCAGTGTACCCCCATAGAACATGTAGTATAAATCCTTGTATGGAGACCATTTCAAATACAATGGACTCATATTGAGGTCACTTGGTGTTGTAATATCCCAAATTTTGTTGATTATGTTTATGTTATATATTGGGTGTAAACCCCGATGCATATGATTTATTCTGATGATATATATATATATATATATATATACTGGGCGTAAGCCCCAGTGCACATGTTTTACTTTCGTTATATATGTTGGGCGTAAGCCCCAATGCGCATGATTTACCTTGGTTATAAATATACACATTTGGGCATGGACCACAATAGATGCAGATTATTGTTATGTACTGGGAAGAAAGGCCTGATGTACTTGATTGATGTTTACTATGAGATTGGGTATAAACCCTAATATACTGAGATGATCTTTGTTATATTTTGTGCAAAGTTCTGGTATGCATCACTGACTTTTATGATGTGTTGAGCATGGGATCTGGAGAACATGGATGACCTATGTACTTGGCATAAGCCCTAATATACATAGAGGACTTTTATTATGTGCTAGGAATAAGCCCCGATGTACATAGAGCGCTGGGCATAAGCCTTGGAGCACTCTTACTTGATGTTGAGCATAAGCTCTATAACATCGGATCTTTGGCCATCATTAGAGGAAATTTCAATTGAAAATGGGCCTTCCAAAAATAATAAAAATTCCATTTCATCATGTATTAGCCAATCAAAATGCTTTAAAATTCAAAAAAGGAGCACCTAAAAAAATTGGAGGGAAAAATAAATACTACTTTTCTGGATCATATTTTAAACTTGTCTCCTTGTAGGTTTACTCAAATTTCAAGTGGGAGGACTCTTTGGATGCATAATTAAACTATGCATCCAACGAGTACCCATGTTGCATACTTTTAACATCCACACCATGAAAAATTGAAAATACATTAAAAAACGTGTTTTCTCTCACTAGAAACACGTTTTTAATATATTTTTCATGGTCTGGATGTTGTTGAAAGTATGCAACATGGGTACTCATTGGATACATAATTTAATTATGCATCCAATGATTCCTATCGCTTGAAATTTGAGTAAACCTACAAGGAGATAAGTTGAAAATATGATCCAAAAGAGTAGTTTTTTTACTCTCTCTCTACTATTATTTTATTGTTTTCTTATTATTTTCCTTAAGAGGCCCATTTTTTACCCAAATTTTCTCTAATGTGTATCCCTAGGTGTATCTTAAAAATACATCCTAGTACTAGTGTTGAGCAAGGAGCTCTCGAATTGCACTAGCATAACGCCCGTTGAAGACTGTTGAGCATAAGATTTGAATAACACCTGGGGTTACTTTACTTAAAGAGGCGTTGAGTTGAGGAAGGATCTGAATAGCACCACTAGTCGTCATACGTATTTAATTTGACTAATTAAATCACTACTCATCCAATCAAGGACTGAGGAAACTGCCACGAAGTATGAGGAAATCCAACATGTAAATAGATCTAGGGCTACCTAAACCTAGTAGACCATCTATACCCACCAAAGGCCTTGTCAAAAGCATCTACCTTATTTAATTAATGCATCAGAGTTATAATGTTATACTTGAATTAATCAAAGTGAGTAATTATGAAAGAAGCCTCACTTTTGTACAAAAGTATTATGTATACCTACTTTTATAAATATATATGTAAATATATTATAAATAAAGAAAGATATGAGAATAATAAAAGACACACCAAGTTATATAAAGTAACGTCTATAAATCAAGATGAAGGAATTTTACATATATCATTATATTATAAATAAAACAAACTATAAACTTTACTATAATTAGTTAAAGAGAACAAAGTAACAATCCTAGACAAAACTGAAAGTTTATAATTAAATAAACTTTTTAATTATATGTTATATTTTAAACTAAGAGTCAAACTGAAGTTAATATTAAAATAATATTATTAATTCAACTTCCATTTACAAATTTCACCTAGCACAATTTCCAAAGAGGGGATCATCTATCTTATTATCATTATCTATGGTACACCAAGAGAGAATTTGTCCAAATTCTTGTGAGAGGAAAATACCAAGTTTCATATGCAATCAACCTTCTACCTTAGGTTCTCCTAAATTCTTTGCATGTTGGAACAAGCTTGGGGGGATCCAATTTAGAACCAGGAACGGTTATGGGTCATGGTTGGGAGGAAAGTGGCAGTTCCAAAATTATTTGGTTAGCATCCTACAGGTCAGCCAAGATTAACTGTTTTCCATTAACTAGTGTCTGGGTGTGTAGGCTATAAACAAAAGATCCCAACTACAATATTTCAGGTAAGAATTTATAAGCCTATTTCAAAGTTCTTAGAATACTACAGACTGATAGTTAGGATTTAATTCTTGTAAACCTTTAACAGTTCTTTTCATTAGAATGTTGGTTATTACTATGTATTTGGGAGCAAGGGATAAGGCATTGGGTCCCTAGGGTAAACATTTATTTTTTCAAAACTCTATTTATGTATGCATTTTCTAAACCTCCAACTTTTCCTTACATCGCTCAGACTTACGATCTAGCACAGCTAGCTACGCTAGCTTGTGCTATATCTCAGTCTAGTAATTAAAATTATCTTCCAAACACGAATTACATTTTTCATAGGGTTAATTCTAAACCAACACAATCTAAATCTAAAAGTCTTCTACAACAGAATCATCTCTTTAAAAAGATCGATTCTCTTTAAACACTAGATCCTAGGTTTTAAATTAATTAAAATCAAAGCTATAACAATTTAACCATCAAACCATTCTAGAAGAGCTCAGAATTATAATATCTAATTCATCAAACTTAAACAAGAATCTTTTACACATTAAATTTAAAATCGAATTATCCCTTTTTCTCTTAAACCTTAGAATTTTTTTCTATGCAAATCTTTTTATGCCAAAACAAGTAAATCGATTTCAGATCTTCACATATAGAACTCAGTGTTGGATGAAAAGCCACACTGCTATCAACATATTAATTTAAAACAATAAAAATGCACAGGATAAAGCCACGCTCTGGTCAACATTTGAATAAACCATAGATATGCATGGGTAGAGATGAGACTTAGTATAGCCTAGTTATTGAAATTAAATAAAATAAATTATAGATTGAAATATCAAGAAGCATAGATACAGATGGGAGCCACTCTATTGCATTGGGGCTAGTTTAATTTTCTACCAAACTAAATCACTATCACAAGGAAAACAACTGGTATAACATTCTTAATAATCACGCTTATACAGATCAATACATTTTCATAGACCAGCCAAGACAAACAAAAACAAAGTAATCCTTTAATTACACAAGGTATATATACTTTCCAGAATGCCATATGATAGGGATCGAATCTTTCAAACAAACCACAGACTCAGAGTTGAAATGCATTTTAGCTATAGACAACATTCAAACCCTAGAAATGTTTCTCTTAAAAACTCATTTTGATTTCATTGCTCATGCCCAAAATAATTCAGTAAACTATTAAAAATTTCTACAGTAGAACATCTTTTCGACAGAGTAAAAACCTAGTTCCAGTTTTACCATCAACTTAAAAGAAAAACGCAAAGTAGTCAAACTAACATCCATATTCCATTTAGAAAATAGAGACTTCCATATCTTATAAACAATTATGATTTAGTTATCAAAAATAATTTATACAGAGGCTAAGTATTATTTCAACTACATAGTTTGGACAATGTCTGCCATTAAAACCTCACGCCCTGAAACATCCAGCACATTGTGCCATAAGGTTATCTCAATAGTCAAACGCTGGAGTATTTAAAACTTAAAAGTGAGGCTCATTAAAACACCTTGTAACTCCCAAATAGAGCCATTCAAACCTTTATTGGTTCAAACCACATCAACACCTTTGAAAGCGTAGGTCCAGAGTGCACAGGTCTTACCAGGACCCATGGCACCTAGCTTCCACGACAGGGCACCATCAACGGAAGCTAAATTCCACCTTCAACCTCCAACGAAACCCTCCTGCCAAGTAAATATAAGATAGAGGTTAAATTATGTTACAGTAATAAGAACACACAATGATAAGTTACAGTATCTAGTTGGGGAGTATCACGACTTCCCTTCCATCATAATGTTGTTGTAAGGACCATGTGCTACACGCAGGTGCAACATATCCCCATCCATAGCAAAGGCCAAGAGCCCTGGTATCTCTAACCCCCATACAACCAACGCAGAACAACAAAACCCCAAATGTCGAATGCACGAGGGTTTTACCTGCCAAAGCCAGCATGGAATCCAACTCATGGTCATCACATGGGTTCATTAATTCCCATCTACCACCACTACCATTCGAATTCCTTCCAGTGCTTATAGTTTGTGACACTCACCTTTTGTCACCAAGCACTTTGGGTAGAGTGTTATCAAAGTTTAAGACCATAGGATAAGCCCTTCTCTTAAAGCAAAGGTTTGCTTTCTCCCAAAAAAGTTGTTCACTTAAGCAACCTTAGAACACCCACATACAAGTAGATGGGTTTATGACTTAGATCATATAGATCTAAGTAAGCCGCGAGGTTCTCTCAACCTCCTTTCATTAAAAGAAAAGAAACAAGGATAATCATTAACATGCAAACATCTAGAAGTATCACTTATTGCAAATCCAAGTCAAACATAAGTACACATCAATCTATAATACTTGTCATAAAATATGAAGTAACTGAATGGTTGTAATGTCCCTCACATCCTACCAAGGCGATGGAGAGAACATGATTCTAAAACTGGGCAATTGGCCCCATGCTTACTAAAAGGATGCATGCAGATGTATAAATCTAAGAAACATGGCGGAAGTAAATTCAACTACACATCTATCATACATTCAAGATATTCATACCATTCATCAATATGGCTAACAATCTGTTGTCTCAAATCTAGTTGGCAAGTACTAAGCGCTTCCATATGCATTTCATGTACATATTTCTCAAGCAAAAAGACATGAAAAACATTATGAGCTCTAGTGCTAGCAGGCAATGCAAGTCTATATGCAAATGGGCCTATTCTTCAAGAACTTCAAATGGCCCACAATATCTATGTGATAGCTTGGCACAACTCCCAAGCTTCAAGGAACTCTTCCTTGACCTCACTCTAAGATACACATGATCCCCAACACTAAATTCCCTATGCACTCTATGCTTAAGAAATATGTACATGAAATGCATATGATAGCGCTTAGTACTTGCCAACCAGATTTGAGACAACATATTGTTAGCCATATTGATGAATGGTATGAATATCTTGAATGTATGATAGATGTGTAGTTGAATTTACTTTCGGTATGTTTCTTAGATTTATACATCTGCATGCATCCTTTTAGTAAGCATGGGGCCAATTGCCCAGTTTTAGCATCATGTTCTCTCCATCGCCTTGGTAGGATGGGAGGGACATTACATTTGTTTATAAGAGCCCATATTTTAGTTCCATGTTCCCTCCCTTGCATGGGATAGATAGGTGGGGACATTACAATGGTACGGAACATAACCGCCAGTGTGGAATATAAGAACGCCAATACGTAAACCAAAGATCTAAACTATCATATTGGAATAACAAACCACCATGTGTTAGACGACGACAAGAAACTAGGTTAGGTTTTCAAGTATCCCTTGCATTAAATTTATTTTCAGTGTTGAAGTTAATTTAGTATAAACATTAGGTTCCAAACAAAGTTAATGCCCCACACAGAAATTTTTTTAATTTTACAGTTTTAGGGACATTACAAGTGTTATCAGAGCCTAGTTACAACACTAAGAGACCTTTTGGGCTCACTGCAAAACATCTACTGCAGAACTTTAGAAATATAATTATGATCTTTTTACAAAAAAAACTAACAAAATTTTATTTTTCTGACTAGCTAAAATTTCCAGGTACAAAATACAATCAGAATTATGAATGCAGATGAGAACAACAGTACACATGGGAACTTAAATTCCCCACCTCGAGAAGAAGAACTCATGGGGGAATTGAATTCATACTTAATGAAGTCAATACCGAGTTTACAAGAAGAATTACAGATTTTTAGAGATGACAACATCAATGAAAGATGAGAACACCAAGCAATCAATGAAGCCCTACTTCAGAGATTTACAGGTGTAAACCCCCATAGACAGTCCACCTACTCAGCAAACAAATCCAAAGAAAACTACTGTCATATAAAAAGTTCCAGCAGTCCTAAAGAGGAGGGACAGATTTCATGGAAGAGTATTGTAAAAGCTCTTTCAGTGATGATGGTTCACCCTCCCCTTGCAAGAAAAGGCAGAAAAATGATGATAGTTTGCAGGGAGAATTCCGAAATATTAAAGCCCCAACATATGAAGGAGAAATGAACACTGGGGAGAAAGCTGAAGAGTGGCTGTTAGGGATGAATAAGTATTTTCGAGTTCACAATTATTCCAGTGAGATGAAAACACTACTGGCCATTTACAACTTAAATGGAAAGGCAGCCAGGTGGTGGAGAGACCTAAAACATACAAGAGGACATGAAGTAAAAGATATTAGATGGAGCACTTTGAGCAAGTTGTTCCAAGACAAGTACATGTTAGAATGGTTCTTTGACAAAAAGATCAAAGAATTTCACGAACTGAGGATGGGATCCCTGACTATGGAAGCCTTCGTCAACATATTTTTGGATCTATTACATTATGTACCATACATAAAATATGAGAATGTCAAGATATAGCAATTCTTAGGATGTCTTCCTCATAATTTTCGAGAGAAAATTGAGTTCAACATGCCTAAAAATCTAGACGTGACATTGCACAAAGCTAGAATCTGCTATGAACATGGACAACCAAGGAATGGAAACGTAAACAAAAATTGAGACAGATTCAGGTCCTTTTCCGACAACCGAAGGCCAGGGTTTAGGCCACCACCATACCGAAAAAAAAACAATAGTATCCATCCCAACAGAAATTTAAACTGACCTGGTGCACAACCAAATGTTCCCGCACCACGTACAAACAGACCAGTTTTTAAAATAGGAGAAAAAGTTTCCTTGCCACCCATTACTTGCTGGAAATTCCAAGGGCTGCACTACTTCATAGATTGTCCCAACAAGATAGACGAGGTTTTACACAACATATAAGAAAACCCAATGGTAGAGGACATGAAAAGAACACCAAGAATTTATGTACCACTCGATGGCCAACAAGCAGACCACCAGGCCACTATGGTCGAGATTGAAGGTAAAGTATCAAACACAACTATTTTAGTATTGATCGACCTCGGTGCATGCCAAAGCTATGTTTCCCCAAAAATAGTTGACACTTGTAAGTTAAACAAAGAGAAACACGAGAAACCATGGCTGGTACAACTAGCCACTGGTACCAAATGGAAAGTCTCCAAACTAGTTAAGGTTTGCGAGATAGATTTGAACGAGTTCCCAACTAAGGTAGATTTAAATATCTTACCCCTAGGGTTGTATGGCGTACTTATTGGCATGGAATGGTTGGAACAACACCATGCCATGCTCAATTGTTTGAACAAGTCAATATTATGCACAGATAGCCAAGGGAATCAAAAGAAGATCCAAGGGATACCTAAGAAGGTTTCCGTTAGAAAAATATCCACTTTACAAGTGAAGAATTGCATAATAAAGGGTTGTAAACTATTTGTAGTTAACATTCAAACCGTAGAAGCCGATATGGAAAAAAATATCGAGGATTTCCCGGTTCTGGTAGAGTTCAAAGACATATTTCTAGAGGAAATATTAGGGCTACTGCCCAAACGAGACTTAGATTTCTCCATAGAACTAACACCTGAGTCAATACCAGCCTCTAAAGCCCCTTACTGCATGAGCGCACCAGAGTTAGTGGAGCTCAAGATCTAGTTACAAGAGTTAATTGAAAAAAGGATACATTCGACCAAGTGTGTCTCCTTGGGGAGCACCGATACTCTTTGTCAAGAAGAAGGACGAGACGATGTAGATGTGCATTGATTACCGTCAAATCAACGAGTTAACCATCAAGAACTGATACTCACTCCCTAGGATTGACGACTTGTTTGATAAGGTCGGAGGAGCAAAAATATTTTCGAAGATCGAATTGTGATTTGGATATCACCAAGTAAGCATCCGTGATGAATACATGAGTAGGAAATATTTTCGAACATGATATAGCCATTACAAGTTTGTGGTAATTCCTTTTAGATTGACAAATGCACCCGCATATTTTATGTCCATGATGAACAATATATTTAGTCAATAGCTAGATAAGTTCGTACTAGTCTCCATTGACGACATACTGATTTACTCCAAAACAAGGAAGAACATGAAGAACATCTCTGCATTGTGTTACGAGAACACCAACTTTACGCTAGGTTTAGCAAGTGTGATTTCTACAAACCACAGATACAGTACCTAGGTCACATTATTTCAGAGAAAGGGATAGGGATCGACCCTGAAAAGATTAAAGCCATCGAGGAATGGCCTACGCCTAATCGCGTGACCGACATAAGATCATCCTTAGGATTAGCAGGATACTACAAGAAGTTCATTGAGAACTTCTCACGGATTGCTTGTCCTATGACTACCTTGCAGAAAAAGGCAAACAAATTCCTTTGCACAACCAAGTGTGAAGAAAGCTTCTAGAAACTAAAACAACTTTTGACTAGCGCACCTAATTTACAAATTGCCGATACTGATGGGGACTTCATTGTTTGCAAAGATGCAAGCAAAGAAGGACTCGGTGGAGTCCTTATGCAGAATGACTTCTCCATCTACTACGAGTCCAGAAAGTTAAAAGAGCACGGACATAACTACCCCAGACACGATATTGAACTAGCCGTCATCATCCACGCGTTAAAGATGTGGAGACATTACCTTATGGGGAAGAAGTTCCTATTAAAGACGGAAAATATGAGCTTGAAGTACTTATTTGACCAACCTGACCTAAATGCTAGGCATGATAGATGGCTATCTTTCCTTAGTGAGTACCACTTCAAGTTAAAACACATAAAAGGAAAAGAAAATAAGATCGACGATGCTTTAAGTCGATGAGCTCATATGTTATATGACGTGACAATAAGTCAGCCTGATTCGTACTTACACGACAAGATTAGAACGACATGTAGGAATGACCGTTTCTATGTCAAGTTCCTTAAAAATATTCAAGAGGATAGGTTATTCCAACAACAAAATGAATATAGGATCGATGAGTCAGGATTGTTATGGTCGAAGGAAAGACTCTATGTCGTGGACAACAGAGACATTAGACCCAACATCTTAGCAGAATCTCATCAGAAACCCTACTCAGGACATCCGAGATATCAGAAGATGATATCAGCGGTAAAGAAACACTTCTTCTGGCCTAAGTTGAAATCTGACATAGCATTAATCATCGCTAAGTGCCAAGAGGGCCAACTGGTCACAGAGGAACACCAGCACCCTTCAGGGTTACTACAACCACTACCCATTCTAGAGTGGAAATGGGAGGTCATTAGTATGGACTTCATTATGGGGTTACCAAAACGTAAGAAACATAATGATTGCATCTTTGTAATTGTAGACAAGTTATCCAAAGCAGCGCACTTCATACGAGTTAAGTCTACTTACAAGGGTGTCCAAATTGTGAACATCTTCCTAAAGGAGATCTTCTGATTGCATGGGATACTCAAGGAAATCATCTCAGATATAGACATGAAGTTCACTAGTAACTTCTTGAGATCCCTGTTTTTCGGTTGGAGACATAGTTAAACTTCATTACTTCTTACCACCTGCAGACTGATGGATAGAGAGAACGGGTAAACCAGATCTTAGATGATATGCTTAGGATGTATGTTATGAACAACCCCATGAAATGGGAGGATTATTTGCACCTTGTAGAGTTTGCATACAACAACGGGTACCAGACCTCTGCCAAGATGAGTCCCTTCAAGGTACTCTATGGCAGAAAGTGTAGGACACCAATGATATTGGATAGCCCGGTAGACAGACTCATGCTAGGTCCAGATTTACTAAAAGTCTTAAAATAGCTAGTCACCAAAGTACAATAGAACTTAAAGGGGGCACAAGACCACCAGAAGAGTTATGCGGATAAGAAAATAAAAGACAAGGATTACCAAGTCGGCAAAAATCTCTTCTTAAAAGTGAAGGTAAAGAGTATCTCTTTGATCTTGGGGAAATGCGGAAAGTTATCCCTGTTGATGCCTCGGTTGAGCAGGTTAGATGCAAAGGTGCTAGAATGGTTCCAAGGATACCAACAGAGGAAGAAAACCCAAGCTGAAAGGCTTCGAAAGACCCTGTGCAAGGGAAGTTCTATCCTAGTATGTTTGGTATGGTGATCCCCCACAGATATTCAGCCTCCGCTGGCACTCTAAGAGTTGGTGATTTGACCAATTAGGTCAGTTTTCCAATCAAGGAAAACAAGGGTGTGAAAATGGTAAAGCTAACCTAACCTAACCTATTTCAAAAGAGGAGACTAATCTAAGTTAGTCCTATTCTAAAAACAAAGCTTGATATTATGCAGATCAACCTTGAGGTGTGATGAACAAGTAAATTACCATCTTCAATAGAAACATCTTTGATGTGTTACTTATTAACTTAAATCACAATCCATTAATAAAAATTGAAAGACAATAATTCAAGTACTTAAGCCTGTTCAAGATTCAATCCATAATCATTTTGTCAATTGAAAAATTAACCATGATTATTGTATGGAACGAATCATTTGCAAGAATCGATAAAGAAAATATTAATATTGAATAAAATCAATAAAATACTTCACAGCATCAATCAATCATATAGGGAAACCAATATAACAGATCCATACATTATATATATATATATATATGCAAAATGATATCATTCACTGTAGATGACAATTTGAAGTATACAACCAGTAATTCTCAAATAAACTTGAGGAATAATAAGAAATAGATCAAAAGATGACTTTACTGTATTAAAAGAGTCTTGTACAGAAATTACAAAAACTTTGATGAACAGAGTATCCCTAGCCTTTCTCCTGTTGATGTGTAACTCCAAAATTACCAACCCTTAACTAAGAGAAGCATAGCTCCTTAAATAATAAATTTACAAAAGTACAGATGGAAATTTCGATAGGTACGGATTACAAAAACTTGGATCAAACTATGGATCCAGAAAATCCTGCCACTTCTCATAGATCTCTAACAACTCGTCTATATTTGGAAAATTAACAGATTTGAGAGCTATATGAGCATTGTAGGTATTATTCTCCATGTCATGTTTAGCCAGCTTGAGCCAAGTGTGAAGGTAGATGTGAATTTTTCCTTCCATGAAAAGTGGTTTTTTGATTAAGCTCTCCATGTCATCGATGCTGACTTCATCAAGGGCCTGGATCTTATGCGCGGCTTCCTGGGTCAGAATCAACATTCTCAAAAAAGGAGAAATCCATCAAATTGTCCACTTCAGAAAGAGTTGGCAGAATATCAGTTTCTTCATTGATTATAAAATATCGTATAATAGTATCATCCTAATCGGTTGGCTCTTCAGGAGTTTTCTTTTCCTTCTTGTCAAGAAGTTGCATGTAGACAAACAGAGCTTTAGAATCCTCTTCCTCACCATTGTTGCTTAAATCAGGAATGCCTGCATCAAAAGGTGGTGACATAGGTTCTTGATACAGCAAGGGATGGAGTTCTTCATCGTCAAAACATGCGTCGAGGGATTCATTACCTTTATGCATATTGCTCATGCTAAACATGTCATGAAAATATTTTCAAAATAAACATGCAATACTTCCTTATTAAAGGATACAGAAGACGAACTCAAGGTTTCATGTTCATTTCTAAATTAAGGCCAACTAATGAGATAGTAATGATTGATCAAGACAAATTGCAATGATTAAAATCATAGGACCAGTACACTGCAATTATCCAGATTGTAACGAAATGAGCCATAACATGCGTAAAATAGATCTGGATCCATGTGAAAGTACAAATCCAATCAAAACTCACACGACTTGAATTGCATTTGAAAACTCATCATTACAAGTTTGTTCACATCAACAATCATGTCTTCGGATTTGGAATGAAAATGGAAATTGTGGCAAGGGAGTTGACTACGAAATGACTTATACAAGAGATTTAGTACACAAACTAGAAGCCCGACTTCACCTGTCAAACCTAATCCAGGTCGTCGATTTAACAGAATGACCAAAACGACCCCTAAGAGACTTAAAAGGTATCATTTACAGAGCTTTACGGAGTTCAATCAATAACAGAAGAAAGTCATTACTGAATCCAAAATAACCAAACTCCTAGACGCAAATGCAACAATGGAAACAACCCGACTTGAAATAACTGAAAACCGGTAAAACCAACCCTTACCAACAAATCCGAAGTAAAAACATGTGCAACACAGTAATTTTCAGTAGTAAAAATGATAAAAGAAAAATAGAAAACCCTTATTTATTGAATTCACAAGATCAAATCCTGACCATGCAATTTAGAATGAACGAACGGCTCAAATTGCCCGATTCGAGATTTGGGATCCGGTGATGGGTGCTTTATTCACAAGGTTTATTTAGGTTCCCAAAAGCTGGAACCCGAAAAAGTCGGGTTTCTAGTTTCGGGAACACAAACCACAACAAATTTAATGAAAATAACGATTCTCGAAAGCCACAACCTGAAATGTCGGGTTCGGGTGTCGGGATAGTAATCCGTGAAAATGAAAAATACATTCCTAAAAGCTGCAACCTGAAAGTCGGGTTTCGGGTTTCGGGAACAATAACACAACTAGAACTTAAAATGAATTCTCGAAAGTCAAAATCCGCAATGGAAGGTTTCGAGTTTCGTGTTTCGAGGTTCCATATCCCGGAATTATTGAAAAGGAAAACCCGCAACCCACAACTGTCGGGTTTCGGGTTTCGAGTTGACAACAACTGAAAAGCAGAAAAATGAAATCCCGCAACCTGCACCTTTCGGGTTTCAGGTTTCAGGTGCGCAAACTGTCAGGTTTCAGGATGGTGAAAGAAGATGAAAAAATACTCAAAATTAAAAGCTTCCTCCAGACCAAAACACTTAGAAAATTTATGAGAAAGATGGAAATCAGACCAAACAAAGGTAAGGTAAAGGATGAAAGGGATAACATTGAAGAATCTGGTGTTTAAAGAAACACTTACCCAAATACCTTTTTACTTATTAAAAAATTGGTGCTCCTGTGCTTTAGCTAAAGCATGGGATATGTTGTTCCTACAACAAATGGCGACTGGTTGGGATGGACCAGTTATCCCTACAACGAAATTCAACTAAAGAAAGTATGTCAGTCAACAAAACTTTTCATCCTGAACTTCTAGAAAATGTTCACCAAGAGACAGTTTAATAAACAAGAATCACAAAATTAGTACACTCCCATACATGATCATGTTAAAGATAATGCCAATCTGATAAGGAGTTTCAGGAAACAACAGGGATTCTTTACCTTCACGTAATCATGGAAAACCAGCTTGTGTTGAACCTAGAGAAAAACTCATAGCTGCTCATGGATGTCCTAATTACAGATCATCTTGATTTATTGAAATTTTATTTATTACAATGCTTCGTTTTTCCATATACATATATTTTCTCATTTTTTTTTTGAAACAATGCATAGGGCCTTGTTGATATAGGACCACTACCCTAACTTGGTGATCAGATGTCAGTAGTTCCATTCACAAACCTAATCTAGAAACTGAACAAGCGAGCTCGGTAAGGAGACTCCTTGTCTTCCAACTATGAAACTGAAAGAAAACACCATGGCTTGGTAACCATATGATGATAATTTCAGTCCAGGATCAGACCCACGATCATATCAAGGATGACTTGTGATAAGACCCCCTTGTCCCTATATACAACCGGTGTCCAACAAAAAAACAAGATTTTATTGAAGCGTGAATCACAAGGCACTACCATGGCTTGGTAACCATATATCAATAGTGCTACTCACCAGTGATTTGTAGATCATGAATGGACCGACCTATGATAGTATCTTCCACCTCCCAATAAAAATGAGAGTCATCTTCCAAGTGTGGTGGCTTAATGTGAAGATGTCATTCCACTAAGCACCTATGAACCTAATGGGATGGCTTAAAATAAGACCCCCCCACCTTGTAATTTACATTGATTAAGAAAATTATTATTATCAAGGTGATTTGTAAGAGGCTCTAGAGTAGATGAGATCGAGCAGGTTATTATAATATGATTTTTTAACCATGAATCATGAGATAAAAAAACTTAGTCATACCCCAGATCTCAATTAAACAACTAAGACATGTATAAGATGATGACCGGGATGGAAGGGTACCAATCAAAGCCTTGTAACTATTAACTGTCTAACTTCTGGTAAGCAAATTCTGACATAGGAAAGAAAACAACACACCAAACTTATGTACAAGTGGATCATACAGATCAAACAAAATACTTTTTGAGAAGTGAAACATTCCTCGATAGGTGTCCACAACTCCCTCCAGTGTCTGTAATTGAATAGTACTAGGACCGATCTTTTCTGTAACAATGAAAGGTCCTATCCAAAGGCGCTGAAACTTGGTATAGGCATTCTTGTCTTTATGTTGTTTGTCCCATATTAATACCAAGTCTCCAACAGAAAAATCCCTATCAGATGAAGATTTCTCATCAAACCATCTTTTCACCATTTGTTGATGATGATATAACTTGTTCTTAGCTGTCTCCCTATCCTCTTCTAGTTTGAGCAAGGTATCAATCCTGTGTTGAAGAGGAGAAGATTCATCCTCTTGAACAGACTGGGCTAATTGCAATGAAGGGATGGTGAGACTAGAAGGGAGAATGGCTTCCTTGCCATAAATTAAACAATTAGGGGAATTTCCAATTGTTTCCTTTGGGGTAATTCGACTTGCCCAAAGAGCATTATTGAGCTGAGTGTGCCAATCTCTGTGGTGAGAGGCTACAGTCTTCTTGAGAATGTTTACTAGATTTGTGTTTGAAGATTCAGCCAACCCATTACCCTGTGGATAGTAATTGGCAAAGAATTTCAACTTAATCCCTTTTTCAAGGGAACAATCAGTCAAATCAATTGAAGAAACGTAAGATGCACTATCGAATACGAGGTACTCGAGAGCACCAAATCGCGTGACTATCTGACTATCAAGAAAGGAAATTACTTGGCTAGCAGTACATTTTTGAGTGGGACTGCCTCTACCCACCTGGTAAAGTAATCAATAGTAGTAAGAATGCATCGATGTTGTAGGGAACAGGTAGGATTGATAGGTACAACAAAATCTAGTCCCCATTGTTTAAATGGGAAGTGGATAGTGACAGGATGCAAAGGAAAAGCAGGCTTCTTGAACTTCCCTATGAACTTCTGGCATGGTTTGCACTTCCTTACATGAGCATAAGCATCCTTAAATAATGTGGGCCAGTAATAACCTACCCTGATAATTTTATGAGCTGTTGTTTCGCCTGAGAAATGACCTCCAACCGGTCCTGCATGAAATTGGAAAAGAATATCATCAGTTTCATGTTTTTCCAAACACCTAAGTAAAACTCCATCATAGTTTTTTCTAAACAAAACTTCATTAATAAATTGATAAGGAGAAGCTTTCAATCTTAAAGATCTGCATTTTTTGAAATCAAGGGTTTCAGGGGCAAACCCATGCTTTAAGTAAAAGTTTATACGGTCATACCATTTGGATGTCGGGGTGTCAATAGAATTTATAAAACTTGTGGGGAGATCCTCCTCCTACTCCCATTCAGTTTGTTGTTGTACATCATCATTAGACTGAGCGGTGAGAAGAAACATACCTTGTCCTTTGACTATTTTGGCTGGCCGGATTTCAAGATAATACTCTTGTAGGGCTGTCATCCAATGAGCCCTTTTCTCCCCCAACTCTTTATGGATAAGCACATTGCTAATGGCAGAGTAAGGTACGATGACCTTCGTTCTGGATTTCAACAAATAGGGCCTGTAATGCTTAACATACTTATAAACTGCATAGGACTGCTTGTTGATTTGAGAATAATTAGGCTCTACTCCCTTGAATGTTGAGCTCATGAAAGATATTGGGATTTCAGCGTCATTGTCATGCTTCTGAGTCAAAACAACTGCATAAGAGAAATCAGTAGCAAAGGTATACAAAAGGAAATCTTTTTCAAAGTCCAGGGACATTGAGGCAGGCGCTTCGGCAATAACTCTTCGAATTTGAACAAACGCATCTTTCTGTTCCTATAACCAGGTCAACTGTACATCCTTTTTAACTAAATGCTATAGAGGTTTAACTATCTAATCAAAATTTGGTACAAATCTATGTACAAAGTTGATCTTATCCAAGAAATACTGCATTGCTTTGTGCAAACTGGGAAAACCGATTTTTGAAATTGCGTCAGTGTGTTCAGGGTCGATTATCGTACCTTCCTTCGAGACAATGAAGCCCAGAATATTTCCTTCTGTCACTGCGAATATGTATTTCTTCAGGTTTAGGGAAATCCCGTACTTCCTACAACGTTCGAAAACCTATTTCAGAGCAAGAAGATGTTCATGCTGTTTCTTTGAATAAATGGTAATATCATCAACATAAACTACGACCGAAACATGCATTAAACCTCATAAAGCTATATCCATAGATCTATGAAAAGTGGCTCCTCCATTAATCAACCTGAAAGGCATCCGCCTGTAGGTGAAGGTACCCCAAGGGGTTCTGAAAGTTGTCTTCAGTTGGTCATCTGGAGCAACCATGACCTGGTTGTACCTCGAAAAACCATCCAGGAGAGAAAACATCACTGAACCTACTAATCTTTGCATAATCTGCTCCATGGGTGGAACAAAATAGTTGTCTTTTTCAGAAGCTCGATTCAAGTTTCTGAAATCGACACATAGTCGAATTTCCCTGCTTTTCTTACCGACATGCACCAAGTTGGCTATCCATTGCATATGCCTAACCGAGAAGATAATTCAGGCCGTTAGTAGCTTTTCAAGTTCCCTTTTGATAAAGGGTTCTAAGCTAGGGTGCATTTTCCGCAACTTCTGTTGATATGGCCTCACTTCCGGCTTCATGGGTATGTTATTGTTAGTTTTTCAGAATTTCAATCTGATCTATAATCTTTACTGAGAGAATGACATGTACATCATATCAATCATCACAACAAGCAATCACATGAGACAATAGACACACAGAGTTTCCTTAGGGAATACCATAAAGGTGAAAAACCCCACAACTTCCTCAGAGATAGATAGAGCAATGATACAACCCAAGCATAAGAGATAATCCTTCTAGCAGCAGCTTCTCCTCCTCCACTAGTGTGCCACTCTCTCATGAGTGTATATGTGAGAAGTAGAATGATCAAATAGAATTCCTCTCACATTCTATTTATACACTAACTTGACTTGCCTAATAACCTTACTAGGTCAGACTTAACTTAACCACAAAACATAATGCTGACTGGGCCGACCCCCAATAGGGTGGTATAATAACCCTTTGACCCACGTGACTTATACCGGGCCAACCTTATCAAGGTGGTCTAATAACCCATCTAGTATAAGTTACGACACTTCCGTATAGAGGAATAATAACATATCTATAGGAATACAAACATTTCCGTATAGAGGAATAATAACATCTCTATAAGAATACAATATACATATATGTGAAATACATTCCAAAGTTACATATACATCAACACTCCCTCTTAACTAGGAAGGTATTTCTCGACACAAGTCTTCTATCACAAGTCTTCTTCTCTAGATCATCGTCATCGAATCATCATCCTCGAATCATCATCATCATTACTGCTGCTGCTTTCTCAATCAATCTTTGAATCTACTCGTCATAGGAAGTTCTACAGAGCTAGTCCTTTTTCATACTGGATGTAGGCCCACCACCTGCAGGTCTTCATCATCACTGGCCATACTGTGGAATCCTTAGGACTACTTATGTGCATCAACAAAACCTCGAAAGATCACCCCAGGCATTTTACGAGCACACAGCTCAACCTATCAGATCTCCTAGGGAGCTATTACATGTGACTGTCACAAAACCTTAAAAGAGTGTCTTGACTAGCAGGAACTCTAAAGAGCATCCAAGGCCTTTTACGTTGCTAGCACAACCTGTCTAGATCTCCAGGGCGTATTACATGTGACCTCCACCACAAGACCTTTAAAGAGTGTCTTAACTAGCAAGAACTCTAAAGAGCATCCGAGGCCTTTTACGTGAATAGCACAAACTGTCCAGATATCTAGGATGGATTACATGTGGTCATGGCAAAACCTCGAAAGAGCATCCCAGGACTTATTACGGGAACACATCCCAACCTACCGGATCTCCCAGGGCGCTATTATGTGCCATAGGACAAAACCTTGAAAGAGCATTTTCCATATATCCTAGGGCGCTATTATATGCCATAGGAAAAACCTCGAAAGAGTATCTACAAACCTCCCAGGGCGCTATTATATTTACTCCAAAGCAAAAACTCGAAAGAGCATTTACCAAATATCCGAGGGTGCTATTATATTCCATAGGAAAAACCTCGAAAGAGTATCTGCAAATCTCCCAGGGCGCTATTATATGCTTATCTACACAACCTGTCCACGGCCACAAAATATCAACTTGATACTCACCATACATCATCCTGTTGTACATCATCACATGATCATCCTGATCATCATAGCATCATCCTGATACATATCATATGGAGTGACTTCCTGAAGCTCATCATCCATGATCATCCTGATCATACCATGCATCCACCTGATGCGTACCTGATACATATCATCATACATGATCTACCTGATCATACAATGTATCTACCTGATACATACACGAATACATGATCCACCTGATCATAACAGCATCCAACTGATGCACATACATATACATGATCCAACTAATCATATCCAATATCCAACATGATGCATATACATATACATGATCCAACTGATCATATCCATCATCCAACATGATGCATATACATATACATGATCCAACTGATCATATCTAGCATCCAACTCATGCATATACAGAGCAGTAATTGGAGCATCGTCCTGATGCTCATCATCCAGCACTTACATCCATAGCCATGGAAGGATCCTCCTCTTCACCATGCTTGGAATGGCTCCTGCAAATGTGCCCATCACTTCTTCCTAGAAGTGTCATCAATTTGAAGAACACCAAGCCTCTCTCTGAAGTACTCGAACTTCACTCAGGCTAGTGGTTTCATCAGCACATCTGCAACCTGCTCATCCATTGCAACATACAGGAGCTTCACTGCTCCTCTCTGCACCATATCCCTGATATAGTGATATTTGATCTCAATGTGCTTCGACCTATCGTGGAACACTGGGTTCTCAGATAGCTTCAAACAACTTTGGTTATCACAGAAGATACCAATAGCATCCAACGGAAGATCAAATAACTCAGACAGTAGCTTTTAGAGCCGTATTGCCTCACAACTAGCCGAACAAGCTGCAACATACTCTGCTTCGGCTGTACTCAGTGCTACGCAAGACCGCTTCCTGCTAAACCAAGAGATCACACCTGATCCCATACTGAAGCAGCACCTAGAAGTTCTCTTCCTATCTGTAGCATTGCCTGCCCAATCTGAATCAACATAACCCTCTAGGTTAAACATTTGATTCGCATCATACTTGAGCCCATAGTCAAGCGCACCCTTCAGGTACCTCAGAATATGCTTTACAACAACCAGGTGAACACCTCTGGGATCCATCAGGAACTGGATCAATGTGTTCACCACAAAGCAAATATCTGGTCTTGTGTTCATTAGGTACATCAAGGACCCAATCATCTGATGATACACAGTGACATCAACCGGATCAGATGAAGCATCGCACAAAAGCTTCAGGTTCGATGCCATAGGTGTGGCCATGGCCTTGCAATCCATCATCCCAAACCTCTTCAGGATCTCTACTGCATACTTCCCTTGTCTAAGGAAGATTCCATATGCACTCTGCCACACCTTTATACCTAGAAAGTAGTGCATCATCCCCAAGTTCTTCATTTCAAACTCTGCAGCAAGCTTCCTCTTTGTGTCGGCAATCAATCTATCCTCTACTATTACAAACAGATCATCCACTTACAATAAGAGTATTACTGAATTTCCTTCCTCAACCCTATAGTAAAGGTTGGAATCTTCTTTACTCTTGGTAAATCCCAAACTGGATAGAAAGTTGTCTACCATACCAAGTCCTAGGAGCTTGCTTCAAGCCATACAAGGATTTCTTCAACCTGCACACATATGACTTCCTGTTATGTTTCTCAAAACCAAGTGGCTGCTCCACATACACTTCCTCCTCGACTACACCATTCAAGAAAGCTGTCTTGACATCCATGTGGTGTATCTTCCACTTCATCACTGTAGCCAGAGCAAGTACTAATCTGATGGAAGTGTATCTGGCTACACGTACAAAGGTTTCTTCATAATCAATTCCTTCTTTCTGGGAGAAGCCACGAGCTACAAACTTCGCTTTGTATTTTTTTTCTATGCTGCCATCTGCAGCATGCTTGATCTTGTAGATCCACTTGGAAGTCATTACAGACTTCCCTTCAGGTCTTGGGACTGCATCCCAAACATCTTCATGATCAACTGGTGCTCCTCGATCATGGCATTCTTCCTAGATCCTGGGAACTTCAATATCTTCAATATCTTCAATATATAACTTTGTTGCTGAACAAATGTTGTAGTCCTTCTTTTGTAGGTGATGGTATATGATCCTTCCTACAAAACAAGTTAAATTGCATGATTAGAAACATCTCATAGTTTTCAAAACAAATTCTTACACATAAAGAAATATGTCATATAGTCATGCAATTATCTTAGCCAATGCTTCAATACAACATTTATCCATATCCTGTAACCTTCTAGATGCCTTCCAATCTCTACCATAACATTCTTAAGAGTGTGCACAACTCCCAACATGTCAGCAAAGAGGTTTCATTCTAGATAACTAGCAATGGAATGTTGTATAGTTCCATAGGCCACTTACCCATCACAGGCATATTAGTAGTACATTGTTCATTAATGAAAATATTCTAATATGCATAGTACACACCCTAAGTCTAGGAACATAAGCATATGCATCATTGAACGATATTATTTAATCAAATAAATATGCAAGAAATGACAATTAAAATACTTATCTTTGTTTGGTTGTAGGGTTGACTCCCTCTCAGTCTTTGCTTCATTTATGCAACTCCATTATGATGTGGATTGTGAGAAGTGGTCAACTCCCTCTGAATATTTGCATCCTTGCAGAAACTACTAGAGTGTGCTCCCTCTTGATCTTTGCTTCCTGGATTACCTGTCCTTGAACTTATATCCATCCTCGATCACTATGCATATTTACTAGTATCATCATTGTGTTATCGTCAATATCTCATACATAATCATATATTCATTAGTATAATCTCAATACACAATAATCTTAAACGTGTATAGTCATGATCATTTCACACACAGATAATATATCACAATTCTTTCATGCATATTCCTATTTGACCATAGGACCTTTTCTGGTTAGTCATATCACCAATCAAAGTAAGAAGCATGATATGCCTACACCCATGATTACTAACTTCAATGAATAATCATAATAAATCATGCCAAGTATACCTATATAAGAGATCCTAACACAAGGTAGGATTCTATCTTGATATAGGAAAAACATACCTGGATTAGCATGTTAGCTATCTATGTCTATGTAACACCCCATATTTTCGTAAAAAATTAAAATTTTTGTAATCAGCAATGATTAACTAAATTTATAATAATTTATAATTGCGGAAATAACAATCTGCTAGATGTAACAACGCTAACTAAACAACTGTTGTACTCAACATAAATAAAATTCTGTTAGAACTAAAGCGACAGTGACAACTTAATCGCATTCATAACAACTATGATTATGATAGTTAAATGCACGAATAAATCAGACTTTGATGCGACACTTTCCAATGTATTGATGCATAAGGTTGATGAAATAAATGAAATGCCAGGTTAGAAATAAGACATGATACATTTTCTTTGGGACGATACTGACAGTTTGCTTCTTTGTTGTCCAAGGGAGTCCTATGAGGGACCCCGAAGCTTACTTAGCTGCAATGCTAAAGCATTAGACCTGTTCTATGTGCAAACGACAGGTAAGGAGTTTCATGATTGCAATAAATTCCAGTTCGTGTGAACCCAATTTTGTCGTTTTGAAATAAAAATAGAATAAATAGAGACTATTGCAATTTTAAAAGCACACAGGTATGATTCACATACTTGCACTTTTGCTTTCCAAAGTTCGTCTTGTATCTGAGTGAAAACAACTCAAGTTAGCTTGTTTGAGTAGGCATTTAAATAGCAACATCATTACCATAGTCGTCATTGTACTTATGTGGTTTGGTCATCGTTATTGTACTAGCTGATTCTGCCGTTGTTATTGTAGTGAAGATAGTTTTCTTGTTGTCACCATTTAACTGCTAGTACCGAAAAGTACAATTCCAATGTATCGTAAGGATAAGAGTGAATAGGAAAATGGAGAAATTTAATATTCCAGATTTCTAAACTATATGTGATAGCATATATATATGTTTGCGAGCCTATACAAACTTATTGATTAACTATATAATGCATATAGTTCGCCTTTCATATCCACCACTATAATCATTTATATCTTAAGCAAGCAAAGTAGTTTTTCCTAGAGACTAGGCATTAATAAAATTTAGATAATTAAACAAAGACTAACCATAGGTTGACTATGGTGCAAAACAAAATATCTATCATCCTATAATCATGATAATTTCAAGGTCTAGTGACTATAGTGGTGTGATTATAACGATTCTTGGTTTATTATCATCATTGTATGTATAACGAACTATTGCAATGAAGTACAAACATTGAAATTTTAATAAAACGATAATACATGTTGTAATGTATTACCACCCTTGTAATAAGTCGAATTGATGGCATTATAGTGCAATATATTATAACAAGACTTTTCCTAGATAATAGTGATACTATGATGATTTTAAATATTGAAATAACATTAAAAAGCAATGGTTAAAGTCACAACGAACACGCTAACAAGAAATTAATGTGGAGCTTGACGGGTTGATGGTTTAGCAAGCTGGCATCGGTCTTCGAGCTATGGTAAAGATCACGTAATGATCCTGCATTTAAGACTTGATCCTGTATCCCTGTCGAATTGCATTTCTAAATATGCACGTAGATAAAAAAATATCTTCATCTCTGTTCTAAAGCATAAGGTGTTACACCTTTGCAAGGGTTGATGCTGGCTTAAACACTTGCCATAGTGGCAATGTAAACCCGCAATGAAAAGACGGTAATAAATGTCGACATTGTTAATACCAAGGTTAGAATAGCTAGCATTGTGGAGACCGTAGATGGTGATGAAAAAAGGCCATTGGATGAAAACCCTAACATCTACCGTGTGTTGAGTTTATGAACTTGGAGAAAGTGGTTTCATTGTGTTATTGTCTTTGTTGGAGGTGGCCAATAGGATGCCAAAATTTCAGTTGATACCTTGGGAGAGGTTCGACCTTGAGACCTTCTAAACGAATGGAGGTTAGAGGTCCTAAACGTTTGCAATGGCATTTTTTTTTTATTGGAGACCTAAGTCTCTGGTTCAGAGTGTTATCAAAAGCATGGTTGAAAGTTTCTTGGTATCGTTCACAGCACTATTCTCATCGTTTGTCTGAGAACTTCAAAACTTGGCCAGGGTTTGCAAAGGTAAGCGTTCTTCTGAGGTTAAAAAAATTATTTGTTGCGTTTCGTTTTCAGTTTTTTAAAAGTAACTTTTATCTAACTCAAAAACTGTCGTTTGTCAGCTGCAGGGTTTTAAGGAAACAAAAGAGGAACATTTTGGCAAAGGTGTTAGCGTGCCTCAACACTAGTAAGCCTCGGGTGTTCCATAACCCTCATAGTTCTCTTGGACGGTGGTTGAAGTGGTTCTTAAGAATGAGTAACAGGCTCTGTTAAGACTTTGTGATTTTCTCTATTGATGTTGATAGTTGAAGAACTTCCAAAAATGCTTGTGATTCAGTGCCGCGACTATTGTTTCATTTAAATGGTTCTTGGTTTTTATAAATTGTAATTTTGTAAGGCCGACTGGAGTTGGGACTCGTCGATGTTCGAGGAATTGGGTTTCTTTTAAATTGTTGTAACTTGGGATAAACCCTGTTTTTAATTCGTTTACAAACAATGTTGTAAATCGTAGTTCTGAAAAACCACGACTTCAATGGTTACGTTTTGAGAAGAGCCGTGAGATCATACACTGTGTAAATGATACTTCTCTCTTGTAAATGTTTGTGTACATTCGGCTTTATGCTAGAGATTACTAAAATGTTTTTCGAGCTAGATTAGGGTTTGAAGAATTTGTCAATGAAAAGGGTTCTATATAAAAAAAATAAACTTCATCCTGTAGATTGAAATGTATGCTAAACTTTTCATACATAAGTCTGTGTGGTTTTTCTTCATGTTGTAGGTTGATAATGTGTTTCTTATTCAACGATGTTAAGATCTAAGTAGAGTAATAGGTTGAACTGAAAATTTCGATAACGTTTGCAAAGGAAACGAATAGGATCAAACCCTAATTCGTGTTTTGTTGAGGACGATAACCTAAACAATATTCAAGATATTGGATCGGTTTCGATCCCAGGTTTGAATAGAGTGTAAAGTTTTGTTATAAAACAATAAAAGATAAATATGAATCTAGCTAGGGTTTTCTTCTTGATACGAGACTTAGATTTACAACAATCACAAAAAGTGTTAGCATATCTAAAAGAGAGAAATAAACACATGGTAATAATAGTGGTGTTTAGTAAATTCTTATCATTTGTTAAATTTATAGATAATACAACATTACTATAGTAAGTGAAAGCAATGTGAATGTATAGTGTAGAAATCGTGAAGACTGTGTAAATTACAATTCTGTCTATAAATTAATTTCTATGCATATAATGTTGATGAAGTAATTTCAATGAAACTGTGTGTGAGTGAAATGTATGAATATGAAACCTGTGTGAAAACTATTGTTTCCAACTTATTATAAAGAATGTTTTTATTCAAATTTAGCAGTCTTAAAACAATATGCACTATTAATCTATCTACTTCCTATGGACATAATTTATATATAATGCAGGATGATTGTACAGAAATTATATATTGACTGTTTATCATATAACTGAAGAAAGATTATATACACTAACTATGATACAGGACCTTCTACAATTAATTAATCTTAGGAACAGAAAACTGATACATATATGTGTTAAGATTTAATATGCTAAGACAGAAAATAGTAGCATTGCATTCCATTTCACAATAATAGCATATACAGGATCACTGGAGAAACAACAAGCACAGCAAAAACACAAGAGACACAGATTTATCCTGGGAAACCCTCATTGAGTAGAAAACCTAGCAAAGCTTGCTCAATATAGATGACCAGCAATATACAAAGATGAAAACCAAAGACATGATCTCCTCCTCCACCATAGCATACCTCTCCTCCACAAGTGCGCTACTTTCAAGTGAGTGAGTGTGTGTGAAATGAGGAATACACCTCCTCTATTTATACACTACTCCGAATTGTCTTTTACACAAATCATGTAGGCTTGTATTTAACCATTGGGTTAAATACCCCACTACAACTGACTGGGCCGACCCCTCTAGGGTGGTCTAATAACCCTTTGACCCACATAACACATACAGGGCCGACCCCCACTAGGGAAGTCTAATAACCCGAGTTACCACATTCTGACGGAGGAATAAACATCTCCGGATATACAATAAGATCTTCACGGAGGAATGAAACATCTCCAGAATAATAAAGTACAATTATAATATTCTTTGAAGTTACAATATCTCAACACTCCCCCTTAACGAGAAGGATATTATAACAGCATCTGCACGAGCAAGGAGTCATCAACATCATACATGATACATCTATAAATCATTGGAAGCTTTCTCAACATCATCAGTAACTCAACCAGTTACTGGAACATCTTCAATACTGGAACATCAACATCTTCAGTACTGAGTCTTTATCTTCTGCAACACTCAAACAGCTATAGCAACATCAATATCTAAATCCTCAAGATCGTCAGCATCGTCATCTAGATCAACATGATCAGCATCATCACATCATCTCGATCTACAACATCTGTTTCATCACGATCTACAGCATCTGGATCATCTCGATCTACAGCATCTGGATCATCTCAATCTACAGCATCTGGATCATCTCGATCTACAGCATCTGGATCATCTCGATCTACAACATCTGGATCATCTCGTTCTACAGCATCTAGGCCATCTCGATCTACAACATCTGGATCATCTCGATCTACAACATCTGGATCATCTCGATCTACAACATAAGTATCCTCAACCATCAACCATACAAGTACATTAATCAATACATGTATCACCAAAAGTATGTATTCTCACCAATACATCTATCATCAAAACATGTATTCTTACTAATACATATATCATCAAAAGCATGTATTCTCACTAATACATCTATCATCAAAAGCATGTATTCTAACTAATACATCTATCATCAAAAGCATGTATTCTCACTGATACATCTATTAATACAAGTATCCACACCGATACAAGTATACACAACAGCAACATACCCTGCAACACACATGATCCAATTACGGGATGGTGAATCCCTCTCACTTTAGGACATAGGTCCAAGGATGATACAATCCTGATCCACTTACGGGATGATCAATCCTTCTCAATTTAAGACATCTCTCATGTCTATGGACGATTCAATCCAGATCAACTTACAGGATGATCAATCCTTATCCTTTTAAGACACCTCACCATGTCTAGGGATGACGCAATCCCAAATCAACTTACAGGATGATTAGTCCTTATCACTTTAAGACACGTCACCATGTCTAGGGACGATGCAATCCCAATATACTGACAGGATGATTAGTCCTTATCAATTTAAGACACCTCACCATGTCTAGGGACGATGCAATCCCAATTTACTTACAGGATGATTAGTCCTTGTCACTTTAAGACACCTCACCATGTCTAGGGATGATGCAATCCCAATCTACTTACAGGATGATTATTCCTTATCACTTTAATACACCTCAACATGTCTAGGGACGATGAAATCCCAATCTACTTACATGATGATTAGTCCTTATCATTTTAAGACACCTCACCATGTCTAGGGACAATGCAATCCCAATCTACTTACAGGAGGATTAGTCCTTATCACTTTAGGACATAAGTCCAAGGATGATGCAATCCTGATCCACTTACGGGATGATCAATCCCTATCTCTTTAGGACATAAGTCCAAGGATGATGCAATCTTGATCCACTTACGGGATGATCAATCCCTATCTCTTTAGGACATAAGTCCAAGGATGATGCAATCTTGTCACGTACATTTTGAACCAAATGCTCGGGGACGATGCAGTCCTATCACGTCCACTAGGGACCACTTTCTCGGAGACATATGTCTATGGATCTCTTTTAGGACATGTGCCCATGGATGATACAATCCCCTTGTCCACTAGGGACCACATTCTCAGAGACATCTGTCTACGGATCACTTTAAAACTGAAGTCCATGCATGATACAATCCTCTCGTCCACTAGGGACCACATTCTCGGAGACATCTGTCTACGGATCACTTTAGAACTGAAGTTCCAGGATGATCCAATCCTTTCATCCACTAGGGACCACATTCTCAGAGACATCTGTCTATGGATCACTTTAGAACTGAACTCCAGGGATTATACAATCCTCTCCTGTCCACTACTGACTTCATTCTCGCGGATCCGTTTAGAACATGTGTTCAAGGATGATGCAATCCCCTCATCAACTTAGACCCTGTCTAAGGACCATCCACCAACCTCTCTGTTGGCATCACCAATATAGGTATCCACATCATCGACCTCACTGTCGATGTAGGCAATCTCGTCATAAGTGACCACATCGCTCCCCCTCTCTAGGAGGGTCCTACCAAGCTTGTCTCGGAAAATACTCAAACTTTTCTTAAGGTAGAGGTTTGGTTAGTACATCGGTAACTTGTTCACTTGAGGTAGAGGTTTGGTTAGTACATCGGAAACTTGTTACAAATTCAAACTTTATAGTTCCTTTCTGCGCCATATCATGGAACACTGGATTCTCTGCCATCTTGATACAACTCTGTTTGTCACATAGGATCACAGTTGGGTCTATCTCTAGGTCAAAAAATCCAGAAGCCATACTGCTTCACAACTAGCAGAGCAAGCAGCTATGTATTCTGCTTCAGTTGTGCTTAGAGACACACTAGACTGCTTCCTGCTATACCACGAGATCATGGCTAATCCCAGATAATAACATCCTCTCGATGTGTTCTTCCTGTCTGATACACTTTCTGCCCAATCAACATCTGTGTAGTCATCTGAAGTCATGATCTCCAAGATAGCATAGATCAAAGTCTATCATATCGTTTAGATGCCTCATCACATGCTTTTGCAACTATCAGGTGAACATATCTAGTTTCCACTAGATACTGACTCAAGGTGTTCTCAACAAGGTATATATCTGGCCTGGTATTTGTCAGATACATCAACGACCCAATAATATGTCTATACAGAGTTATATACACTAACTCTGATGAGTCATTCACTAACAGCTTCAAGTTGGAATCCATGAGAGTGGTCATTCCAACATATCAAGTCCTTTTAATATTTCTCGACATACTTTCCCTGGTTGAGAAAGATTCCTTCTAAGCCTTTCCATACATCTAGACCTAGAAAGTAATGCATCAATCTGAGATCTTTCATTTTCATTTTTGTAGCCATCTATTTGTGCCATCTCTCATCAGATGGGTCTACTGATATGAGCCTCAACATCATTCGAACTTTGTGGTGAGTTCCTTCTTGCATTTGTGTATAGAAATCATATTCAACCTTGTAGGAAAGGTTGAGATCCACATCACCCATGGTGATCATTAAGCTCATCAATTTACTATCGATCCTGGGAACCCATACAAAACCTGATTCACACATTTTCTTTAATTACACCATTAAGAGAATGGTCTTATCTAGCCACTTGGAGCAAACATCTCATCATGATTCTCTTCCTCTTTCTAAGAGAGTCTTCTAGCCACAAGCCTTCTATAGTGTGTTTTATTTGAAAATCATTTTGTTGAACATCCATCGCTTGTTCAGTGTTCATCATTCATCATGATCTTTCCTACAAATCAAAATTAAGTACATGATTAGTAATACTTCATAATCATCAAATCATATTGACATGATAACCTATTATGCATACATATATCATTAACATAGTTATGCAACTATTTTGACCAATACTTTGGCACAACACTTTCCCATATCCTATATGCATACAGTGGCTATCTAGATGCCTTCCATCTCTACCAGAACATACTATCAAGAGTGTGCACAGCTCTCAGCATGTCAGCAAAGAGGTTTCATTCTAGAGAAGCAACAATGGAATGTTTTTCCAACTTACCAATCATATGCATATTAGTAGTGTACTGTTCAATGCTCTATGAATGTTTACACTCAGCATCATATATTCTAGGAATACAAATATGCATACAAGCAATATCATTTACTATTTCAAATAACAACTCAAATACTTATATTTTATGTTTGTGTGGTTGCCTCTCGTTTGATCTTCTATATGTCTTTTGAACTTCTATGCATTATGTACCACTGTGCATGCTCAAGTGTGCACTAGTGTCATCATCACGATCTCATTCATTAGTATATTCTCAATATTATCAAAACATTCTAATTCTAAATAATCTTGAATATGTATAGTCATGATCATTAGTATTCAGGGTTTCAAGGAAGTCTTCTTTTACTCATGCATATTCTTGTTTGATCATAGTACTCTTCTGGTTAATTAAATCATCAAGATAAGAGACATAATATGCATAAACCCTTGATTACTAACATTATGAATAAGCATAACCAATCATACCAAGTATACTTATATAAGGGATCCTAACACAAGGTAAGATTCTAACTTGACATAGGAAAACATACCTGGATTAGTAAACCTGCTTAGTTATGTACAACATACCTAAACAATCTCTTCAATGATTTAGAGATCCTGAGCTAGAACCTGCATGTCTCATAGGTTAAGCATAATATAACAAAGTTATACATACCTCGTAAGTAGAATAAAGATTATGGATGAGTATTTGTCTTCATGTTGTCATGGTCATGGAACTTGATTTGTCGTTTGTGATGTACCTGTATCTTGTTAGCAAACAACATCAACCTCACACAACACCATAATGCATTAGTACAATCATATAGCCCTAATCAATGAATGTCTTCGATCATTCACATGTATTCATACTGTTACTAGGGTGATAAGACAATTCTAACATTAATCAAGATTGTACTAATAAATAATATGAAGACAAACACATTATGAACTTAGTCAAGAATCAGATTTCAAGACATACCTGAACCTACTTAAGTCATACCTGTCGAGACTTCTTGTAGTCTTCTTATGTAAGGCCTTAGCCTCAACTCCCCCTGAAACATGATCTGGAGCTTGATTAGGGTTTGCTAGAGAAACCCTAAAAATTCAATTTTTGACTTTCTCACTTCTGAATGGATGGAAGGATGTGTCTTGCTGAGCTGTTCAAACTAGCATACTTCAATTTTGAAATCTCCAAAATTTGACCCCTCAAAATTGCCTTCGAAACTTCTGGATCTTCTAGACACGAACCCGAACTAGGGTTTGATGAAGCGCACCCTTCTTTCCAATCAAAAGGTTTTCTCCAAGGCTCTAAACTCTTATTTTTCTGAGGAGCTTCCAGCCGTGGTTACAGACTTCAAAAATTCCAACTTTTGCTGAAGCCCTAATTTTCCATCTTTCCAATCAAAATCCCGAACTGTGGTTTGATCAAGCCCGGTCTTCTACCCAACCAAAAAATTCGATCTTGGTCTCTAAATTTCAATTTTTCTCAGTAGCATTCAGACATGGATTTCGATTCCAAAAATTCTAACTTTCTCTGAAACCCTAAATTCCAGAAGCCATGAATGAAGGTGCTCCAAAAATAATTTTGTTTTGACAGAAATATGTACCTGATTGTTTCTGCTATAAATCTGAACTTTTCGCTCCACAGGGTCTGAAATTTTCTTTCTGTGGTAGCCTGACCTGTCATCTTTTCATCCCGACAGGTCTGACCTTAATTGGATTTTCTGAGACAGAGTTATGCCAAGTGTCACAACGTGACCTGTTTATGGGATAAAACAAGAGAGCGAACTTGTACGGAGTGCAACATGTCACTGGTTCAGCTTCGGCCTCTAAAAAAAGTTTTTTATATAGTAAAGTCTGTTTACTACCTGTCAGTTTTTACGAAATTTCATTTGGAGCTTCCTAGCCCAAGTTATGCCAAGTGTCGCAACGTGACCTGTTTATGGGATAAAACAAGAGATCAAACTTGTACGGCGTTCCACGTGTCACTTGTTCAGCTTCAGCCTCTAAAAACGTTTCCTGAGATAGTACAGTCCGTGTACTACCTGTCACTTTTTACTAAATTGCATTTGGAGCTTCCTAGCCCAAGTTATGACCTTTTTTCCTAGGTCACCGGATTTTGACTGAGATCTGGAAGAGGCAGAAACCCTAACTTGTACTGATCATAACTCAAAAAGTATAACGAATCTGAGGGTTCCCTTTGGAGACAAGGTACCTGGGGATGTTATCTACGACGTGTAATATTCTCAGATACTGAACCTTCTCATAAATGGATTTATAGCGAAAGTTACACGATGACTGGTTTTTACTATGTAAAACCCAAACCTTCAAATTGTCGCAAGTGAAGCAAGTGTCGTAAGTGCCATACATTGCCTTCGTTCATGTTATATCTAATACCATGTTAAGATTTAATATGCTAAGACAGAAAATAGCAGCATTGCATTCCATTTCACAATAATAGCATATACAGGATCACTGAAGAAACAACAAGCACAACAAAAACACAAGAGACACAGATTTATCCTGGGAAACCCTCATGGGGTAGAAAACCTAGCAAAGCTTCCTCAATATAGATGACCAGCAATATAAAAAGATGCAAACCAAAGACATGATCTCCTCCTCCACCATAGCTGACCTCTCCTCCACAAGTGCACTACTCTCAAGTGAGTGAGTGTGTGTGAAATGAGGAATACACCTCCTCTATTTATACACTACTCCGACTTGTCTTTTACAAAAATCATGTAGGCTCGTATTTAACCATTGGGTTAGATACCCCACTACAATTGACTGGGCCGACCCCTCTAGGGTGGTCTAATAACCCTTTGACCCACATAACTCATACAGGGCCGACCCCAACTAGGGAAGTCTAATAACCCAAGTTACCACATTCCGATGGAGGAATAAACATCTCCGGATATACAATAAGATCTTCACGGAGGAATGAAACATCTCCGGAATAATAAAGTACAATTATAATATTCTTTGAAGTTACAATATCTCAACAATATGATTACTAACTATCTATCAAATTCAATGCCAAATTTTGCCTATCTTCTAATCTACTTTAATTTGCATATCTCTACTAGAGTACAATGCTTCCAAACAACATGTGGAAAAATAGGGATATTGATTTATCAATTTAACATTAAAATTAAACATTCAGACTTAAACATTTCCAAAATTAGATTCTTTTCGAAAGCAAATAAACAGAATAATACTAGATAAACATAACAAAATTATTTATTGAGAATAAGTTAGAAAATATTTTAAGAACCTAAGAAACTATGTAGGGCAACAAACAACCTAGCAAGACTGTTCCACCCAACTGAACTCCTGAAAATAGTCAAATACTGTCTTAGGACCCCCGAGCCTGTTCACTGAACCATCAGGAGGAAGAAACTTCAGGAATTAGGACTTCTTGTTGTAGCAGAAATCTTATAAATCTTCAATAGGTAGCAGTCCAAAAGACTTGCTCCTACAACTCTGTTTCTCCTCAATAATAAGCAAAACTCAGTTTTCAATCACCACTAACCTCCCTTATTCGAATCTCTCTTGAAATCACATGATTTACAAGAGGAAAATATTCTACAGAAATATTGATTAAGGGTTGCCTGCCCAATACGAATTTACCTTTATAGGCTGCCTAGGCCTTTTCAAATGTTACTAGGTCATTAAATGAGTTGCCTGCTCACTCCCTCCACTTGGGGGATAATGCCCTATTTTAAGGGAATTTGTCCTATAACCAATAGTTAGTGGTGTGATGTAACTGCTGCCATGTGTCCCATACGTTCCAACAACTTCCATTCCTCCTAGTGGGTCAGTGAACACTCATTCAATAGTCTTGTTGGGTGTTTGTCTCCTAATTAATTTATTTAAATAATAATATTCAGTAATTACATTCATCCATGATCATAACTGATCATAATTACAAAACTTTGTAATTAAATTAACATAAAGTATTTTTGCAAAATAAAATAATAATTGCCAGAAATTTGGGTAGGTGACATACACCCCCCCTTAAGTCTCAACATCGTCCTCGATGTTGGATAATCACTCTTTGTGTGTTCCTGAAATAGAGTTGGGTATGCTGCCCGCATACTACTCTCCAAATCTCAGGTTGCCTCTTCTGGGCTAAGGTGCTTCCATTGCACCTTCACTTGCCCAATGTTGTGATTCTGGAGAATAGTTTCCCTCCTTCCGAGAATACAATCCGGTTCCACCAGAAAATCTCCATCTTGTCCCACCTGTACATCATTCTAGTTTACAACATGAGTAGTATCGTGCACATATTTCTTTAAAAACGATATATGAAAAACATTATGTATTTTCAGGTTAGGTGGTAAATCCAGTTGGTATTCCATTGCTCCAACCTTAGATAATATTTCAAAAGGACCACAATACTTGGGTGCCAACTTGGCACAACTCCCCAATTTCAGTGAACTCTTTTTCGGTCTTACCTAGAGAAACACATGTTCACCCACCTGGAACTCTTTATGAGTTCTTTTTGAATCTGCTTGACTTTTCTGCCTACCTTGGGCAGCTTTTAAATGTCCTTGCACCTGTTTCACAATTAGTTCTAATTCTTGCAATAATTCAGGTCCTAAAACAACTCTATTGACTGGATCATTCCACGAAACAGGTGTATTACATTTCCTACCATAAAGAATTTCAAAAGGACTAAGTCTGGCTGAAACATGATAATGATTATTATAAGCAAATTCTGCTAAGTGCAGATAATCTTCCCACTTACCAGGCTAATCCTTAACATACATTCTTAATAAATCTTCTAACACTTGATTTACCATTTCTGTATGTCCATCCGTCTGTGGATGAAATGTTGTACTGAAATTTAGAGTTGTATTCAATCCCTTAAACAGTGACCTCTAGAAGTTTCCTGTAAACTTCGAGTCACGATCTAAAATTATTACCTTTGGTATTCCATGCAATCTAAAAATCTGTTTCATAAAAATATATGCAATGTTTGGTGCTTTATGTGTGGTCTTCACTGGTATGAAATGTGCTACCTTGTTGAGTTTGTCCACCACCACCATGATGGAATCATGTTGTTTCTGATTTTTAGGCAATCCAGTAATGAAATCTATGCTGATCACTTCCCATTTCCAGCTTGGTATTGGTAATGGTTGCAACAATCCAGCAGGATGTTGGTGTTCAACCTTCACCTTTTGACAGTCCAAGCATTTTGTGATGTATTCTACTACTTCATCTTTCATTCTAGGCCAATAGTATTCTTTTCTCACCATAGTGATGGTATTTTGATATCCTGGCTCACCAGAATAGTGACTTTTATGCATCTCATTTAATATCAGAAATTTTATTTCTGGTATATCTAGTACATACAATCTGTTTTTATATAGTAATAGTCCATTTTCCTTAATTCTGTAATCTTCCATACTGTTAACACCCAAAAAGTGCTCACTAGCTCATTTCCTTATTCATGTGACCCATTTGTCCACTTTTTCACCATTTGAGCCTCTAAAGCCATCAAAAGGTCACCAAAAGACCTTAATATACCCTTTTTTCCACTCAAAATGAATAGTTTTCCTCAAAAACCATAAAAAACCCTAAAAAAGGGTCCATAATTCCCAAAAGTATTAAAAAGGGAATACAAATATTAAAAATATTCAAAAAAGGAAAAAGGAGGGAAAAGGTACCTAAACCATGTTGGTCAATACCATTGGTTTCCTCAAAACCATAATGGTATTCCCCACCACCAAAAACTATAAAAAGGTGGTAGGGGCTCCTCACTTTCCATCCATCCATCATCCTATCCTCATGCTGTCAAAATCTCCCATGATCTTTTGACCATCGTAGCTATCTTGGAGAAGAGACCTTTGGAGCTTGGAGCTGCTCACCCTTGGAGCTACTCAATAATCTTCACCACTTAGAGGTATTACCATTGCAAGCACTTGCTTGCCCCTATTCTTAATACAAAATCATTTTTTACATATTGTCAATTGTTTTGCTTTTCATAATTTTTCCATTGTTTGCTTATCTATATTGCATAGATCCATGATTAATATAGTTTAAAGTAGTTTGTTATTTATTTCTATTGAGACTGCTGCTACTAGTAAGCAGGTGCCCATTGCACTAAGCTTGGTTGCAAAACCAAGCCAACAGTTTTTGGCGACTCCGCTGGCTTCGAATACTTAGATCTCACTTTTTTGCTTTAGATCTTAGTTTTTGTTAGTTTTAGTTAGTTTAATTCATAGATCTGCCATCCTAGACAACAGATCCATTGTTGTTCTAGATCTTCGCCCCTTTTATTGCCATTAACAGCCTGAAATTTCCATTTTCGGGTTTGTTTTTCGGCGTCCGTTTTCAGCTTTCGCCTCGCGGTTTTTTGCTTGACAGTCGCTCAGCCCATCGCGACTTTGTGGATTTTTTCCACGCGGCTCACCGTGGCTTCGAGGCCAATTTCCGTGTTGCACATCGCGGCCATTTTCCGCGGTGCACATCGCGACTGTGTGACGAAAACCCGCGCTACACATCGCGGATTCGCGGCTGAAATCTACGCTACCCATCGCAACTGTGTGACAAGAATCCACGCTGCACATCGCGGCTTTGGGTCCGAAACCCGCGCGGTCCATCGCGGCTGTTCTCCCGAAACCCGCGATGCAAGTTTTTTAAATTCGACCAATTTTTTGAAAAATATATATATATATATATATTTTTGCTGTATTTTCTGTCCATTTAGCATATTTTACAGTATTAAAATTTCTGCATTTTTACAGCCATATAAATCTTTTACTATTTAGAATGCTCCTTTAAAAAGTATTTTTTAAAATTTTCAGAAATTGAAAGAGAGATTTTTCTACATTTTAGCTAGATCAAGGTTTTACTGTTTATTTGCTCGATACTTTGCCCAAACAATTTTTAAGAGATCCATTTATTTCTTGAAGTATTCATGTTATTTGCTTCCTTTTAAATTATTTCAAAGATCCATTATTTTTGAATAGTTTTTTCAAGCATTTACATTTCAGAAACGCCTTTATTTTTTGCAAAACTGGAAGCATCTTTTCTTTCATTTGTAAAATCGCCCAAGCGAGGAAAATCAATTTCATTTTAAATACCACACTTGCACCCACTTTGGCACATAATTTAAACTGAGCCTTAAAATTTACCTTAAACTCAACCAACTTTTAACCCCACTTGGGGAGCACTTAAAATAATTTTGTAGTTAGGTAGAATTGAGGGGATAGGTGTTCCAATAACACCCTTCAGTTATTACATTTGAGACATAGTTGTTGTCCATTAGGGAACCAAAATCCCCTAGTATTTTTTGGCACGGTCACAACCAGTTTATCAGAGGGCCTCTCCCCTAGGAGGGTTGAAGTCGCTAGAATGGTTCCGGAGGCCTGAGTGGAATACCGAAATCCATTCAGTATCCGAAGGCTACCATTCGCAGTTCTCGGGGTATCCCTATATGGGGGTACTACGGTAAAAGGACCAAACGACAGATTCACCTTTTCTGAACGTGTCATGAACGGGGTATCCTAGTTTCCATTCTTTAGGATTGTCTACCCGGTGTCCCTCCCGGTAGGGGGATATCTAGCCGTTGATTCAACACTCTATATTGTTTGACTTGGATTTCATCACCTTGTAGAGGATATCGTTTGTTGACTCACAATACTTCTAGTTAGGTGTTTGCATGATACATTACCCACCTTTGGTCTAGTAGCACCTCTTTTTTCTAGAAAGTGTTTGACTGTTGGTATTCTGACCAACTTTGTTGCATCCCTCCACTTATTATAGCACAACTGCTATAATAAGTGCTTTTTGAGGTTGATTTTTGGCCTAAGAGCCTTTATTTTCACTCCCCTTTTATGCACTCTTTGCTGCATTAGGGTTTTGAGTTCTTTACATCACCACCTTACACTGAATTTTTTTTATTTCTCACCATTGAGAATTTTAGATGATCTCGTCGTCTTCAGGGTGAACCCCCTCAGTTCATTTTACTTGGCTCGACACGTCATCGACCAAACATACAGTAATCCGATTCTGACATGAGTCACTTCACATCTGATTCTGAGGCTGAATCCGAAAACCCTACTGAAATATCACCAACCAACCCCATAGGTAAATCACCATACGATCCCCTTTTCACCAGTACTATTGGAGATACATCGACAAACCCTACTACTATTGTGCCACCCATGGTAACAACAACCCCATTAGGAATTCCTAATATAGGGGCCATTCCCCCTTTAGGTATGCCCAACACAGGGCCACCACATGGTATGGGTATGCCCAACATAAGGGTCACACCCCCTCTCATTACCACAACCCAGATCCCAGGAATTCGTGGCACTATTCCTAACCCCTCTGCAACCCATGTTGCACTTGGGAGCACTAGCCTTTCCCACACCACATTGGTTGGAGCACACATACCTTCCATACCTAGCATACCCTTAGAGGCCACTGGACCACTACATAATGCTACCATTAACAGTTATGTCCTAGCCACTACATCACACCCCTCGGCCAGTCTACCATTTCTGGCAAGTTTGAATTTGCCAGACATAGCAAGACTAACTAATGATCCTATTAGACATGACCTCACTTGGCCCCCCATGCCCACAAAGATTCCCTCGGACATCCTGAAGTTTGAAGGAAACCTGGGGAAGATCCCCAAAACCACATAATGTCATTTCACCTATGGTGTTCATCTAAATCCATAGTGGATGACTCCATTAGACTAAGACTGTTGCAACGAACGTTCACTGGCTCTGCAGCCAAGTGGTACATTGAACAACCACATGGGACCCACCATACATTTACCTCCCTCGCCTCCACTTTCCTTCAGTTTTTTCAGCTACCTGTACGCTATGATGTAGGAGTTGAAATACTGTTGTCTTGTAGACAAAACACAGCTACCCACATCACCGACCATATCCATGAGTGGCGTAAGCGCTGTAGCCTCTGCAAGATAAAACTGAACGACCGTATATTTTTGGATTGGTTTCTCAAATCACTCCTACCCCTCATAGCCAATGATGTAGCTTCTGAACGACCCCAGTCGGAAGAAGAAGCCATTCTAAAAGCCCAGCAGTTTGATCTGATCTACGCCCAGTGTGGCTACTTGTATACCATTTTACCTGATGCTCCCCGCGGTGATTCCTCCCGGACTGACGCGCCGAGGGCATCCCACGCCGTCAATGGCATCATTGGACAAGTTGCGTCCCACAACCAACCATTTTCCATTATGCATAATAATAACGACCCCGATCTTTCGCGGGCCACATCTCACTCTGGATCTACAACTTCATATGCTCCCATGGCCCACCCCCACCACACTCATGGACCCTCATGTCCACCACAGTGTTATGGTCATGCACCTTCAGCCTATCCACCTCTGGTTGCACCCCCTACGTATTACCATCAGCAGGCCACACATGCTCTTGTTCGCTCACAAGCCCCAACGGCTTATTTCCCACCACAGGTAGTCCTTGCTGCACTACAACCTCCAATCGCTTAGACTTATCCTCCAAACAACAACAACGCTACCCACGCCAACCAAAGCCCTGATCGACCACCGAAACAGGGTAAGAACCCCAATTTACGAACAAACCACCCATGTTCCATATGCGGGGTATACGGCCATTATACATACACTTGCCCCCATTTGGGGCGAGCACGCCAACTGTGGTCTGATGACACCCAACGCCAAGGGCACGCGGCACAGCCAGTGCCACCTCCTCAACCATAACCCATGGTGCTGCAGAATCCTTTTCCCACACAAGGAGTGGTGAACACTTGTCTGTTGGATCCTCCTCAAGGAACCATAGCACCAGAACAGCAAATCACATATGCTGCACACACAAACCAACCAATGGATTCAAATACTCATCATCTCCTTATGATGTCATCGTCTGACATGAATCTCCAAACGCGTCGAAACCCATACGCTTTCATTGCACCTAAAAATGTTCTCCCTATGATTGAACAACCAGTTCAGAATGCACCCACATCGTTCGTCTCCACAGTCAGACCTAGATTATACTCAGAATCACCTATGACTTCTACATTCCAATCCGCCCAACCCCCTTTGAAGATAACCGAGATATCTAATTCATGCACCCTCTCGCATAACACACAGGTACCAAACCAACAACCCCCTTTACTCCCGCAACCACCCTCAGTGCCAACACACGTAGGAGCCACACCAATTCATACTATCCCATTTTTATTTCCTCCTTTAGGTGCCATCAGCACACCAGTCATGGCTACACTTAATCTCCTAGGATTAACATTAGGACTACATGTGTGGTACCTACCTGCCCCAACCTCTCCTTTGACACCGAATGTCATTTTACAACCTGTACAACCCATCAATACTTCTAACCGTCCACCCTTTGGTGTAGCAAACATCCAGAATCGACCACCTCCAACAGTGGCCATCGCATCAACATCCAATTATACTCCCCCACCACTTCAAAACACTGGGGGCAGAGGTCCACAAACCTACACCACCGGACCCACAACTCAAACCCCCCTAGCGACCCCCAAGTTGGCGAAGAATCCCCCAGCAAACCGCATACCCCCCAAGTGCTCTTTGTGCGACGACATAGGCCATGCCACCCATCAATGTCCACAGTTACCAGCGCTTCAAGAACACATGAATATGTTGGATGACGACACCAACGTTCCAGTAGTCAAACTAGAACTCCCCCCTCAACCTCATGATAAATCATTGCGCACAAACCATCCTTGTACAATATACGGCATTTATGGCCATTATTCACACCATTGCCATGATCTCCCAGATTATAGAGCAGCCTTATACGAATTGAATAATTCCAACCTAGAGATATCCCCTCCTAAAATTGAAAAAATTCATCCCCCACCATCGTCCTCCTTGCAAGAAATTAACACCATTTACATGGTTTCCACTCAATACCCCTCTATCCGATCGGCCCCTTCCATTGATCCCTTCGACACACATGTTCAACCCTTTCAAATCGACGAGGAAACCACATGTCCACAACATGAGGGCAGGCCCAAAACCTTGCCTACTCATCATCATCATAATTCTCGTCAGAGATACTGGGGGAATCCACCCCACAAAGGGAATCCCCCATCATCATATCATCACTTCAGTATGCCACCACAGCCCACAGCCTCATGGTATAACACCTCGCCAACAGTTGCTCAATGCCCTATTGATCTCTCTCTGAGACAACATCTGCACCACATTGACACCTCTGAGTTAGGGGGAATAATAGATTACCTCCACCCTGGGATAGGGGGAATGATCAATCATTTTGAACCTTCCCCATCATCTCTATCTCAACACCTCAATGAGCCCATCATTCAAACCAACACATATGTGATCCACAATCACAAACCCCATGCACATAGCATGGGGGCAGGTCATTAACCCTGTTGACTTCTTCACATGCATGACCTCAACCATTTTTTGAGGTCACATATCACTTGTATATTTGATTTGATTTGATACACCTAGTATTCTCCCCCTGCGGGTCATCATTTCTCCCCACCACTGCATTCTTGGCTTGGTGGGCTCACCTTTATTTGTAGCCATTTTTTAACCTAGTTATTTTCTTTGACCATTGCAGAGTCCTTATGACCTCCATTTTTTGCACCATTTGCACCGCCGAATTCATATTTCCGTGCTCGTGATGACGCTTGAGATCATTTCTCGCTCTCACGCTCATATGTTTCGGGCAAGTTTTCCTATGCCCCCTCGTCGCCTCAGTTTGTGTGCCACATCGGTTGTTCTCCATTTTCGACGAGTCTTATATCACCAGATTCAATTTTCCGCGCTCGTGATAACGCTTGAGATCATGTCTGGCTCTTACGCCCAGATTTTTTGGGCATTTTTTCCTATGCCCCCCTCGTCGCCTTGGTTTGCATGCCACATTGGCCGTTCTCCATTTTTGACAAGTCTGACATCGCTGGATTCAGTTTTCTGCGCTCGTGATGATGCTTGAGATCATTTTTCGCTCTCACCCCCCTCATTTTTGGGCATTTTTTCAAAATGCCACTCATCACCTCGATTTGCGTGCCACATTGGCTGTCATCCCTTTTTGACAATCTTTATGTCACCGGATCTAGTATTCCGCACTCATGATGATGCTTGAGACCTTTTCTCGCTCTCATCACTCCCTTTTTGTTTGGTATAATTTTACCTCTTTTTCGGGCCGAGCAATCCCTTTTACGAAAAAGGCACTTAGGGAGTGTCTGTTAACCTCTTTTCTGACTCCTAAAAAAATTAAAAGATTGCTGAGCAACCTTGCTTCCTTTCATGCTCGCTAAATGTATCTGAAAGGGCGTCTACCTGGTATAAGTTTACCCCTTTTCCGGACATTGTAGAGTAATTACGAAAAAGGAATACTCTAGTCACATCGACTAGAAGAGTTCTCCATTTGCATCATTTTATACTCTTTCGGGCCTTGGAGACTAACTTATGAAAAAGAACACCAATGGATTCCACTTACCACTTTCAGACTCTCTAAACATGAAAGCGACCACGAGAAATCACCATCCTGGGCTCGTAAAACCCACAGGATGGTACTCACAACCACTGCAGAGTCTTCTTATCGTTTTCAGACTCCTTAAAAATGAAAGCACCCATGAGCACGAACAGTCCTGGGCTCACAAAATCCACAGGACGGTACCATTTCATAGCACACTTTTATCCCTTCTTGGAGCTCATTAAAACTACAAAGAAGGACCCAATGGTGCTTCTTGGCACCACAACAGATCACGTCTACTCATATGGCAGCTTCCCCATTTTGGTCGCCTTTGTTCAGAGTATTCTGCAGTATGTCACCCTGAGAATCCCTCGACATCACCCATCAGCTCGCCTCAGTAAATACATACCCTTCAGTCCTTAAAATCTATGATCCCCACACCTACAAGTCAGTTCCCTACGCTGCTAGGTCAACCATGTCATCATGCTCTGAACGAAGGAAGTTTGAGTCTACCCACTATATGACCCCAATTACTTCCCATCCCCACAAGTATGTCAATCCTACCATCAGTACTACCACACTTCAGTTCTACACCTCGCGCTCCTATCAAGGAAACATCATTGCCTTGTTAGTGGCTCATCTCCCTCTGTCGACGACAACCAAATTTATTCCAGAGGATAGACCTAGAGGTCCATGTGTCTAGGACTCATCACCATTTATGATGAGTTCCTACGAACCATTTCGAGAAGAGTCCTCAGTGCCTCTCCAAATGGTTGTTTCTCACATGCTTGACTTCAACACCTTGATCGCATCGTTGAGACTCGCACAGGGTATTGGTCCGTTCAGTTATTTGTTCAAGACCCCGAATACCATCTGACTCTTCCACATTTGAGAGTCTACCTATGGAAACAACCAGTTACATTTTTCCTATAAATATCTGGGTTGCGCATGGCGACAGTATTCAGATGTACCCTAGTTTTATACTCCCTTCACTATACAGTTACATGTACTTCTCAGAGATGACTCACAGTCATTGAGTCCCTACAGATGTTGTACACCTTCAGTTTCAACAGTTCAACAGTTATTCCAGTGTATCATTTATTGAGATCAGTCATGTTACGATCATGAGTACATACCAAAATAACGTCCCCTCTAGACCATTATGATGTACCAACAGATTTTTTATGTATTTTTCAGGTCCCCCTTCTTGGGACTAATTGTTATGTATATGTCTTGATACGAGCATGGGTATGCCCGCCTCGTCCATTATTAGATATTATTCCTCATTCATATTGAGGCCATGTAATATTGTTTATTTTTGCAGCTTCCAAGGGCCATGGATCCAGTCTCCAATCGGTCTCTTCTCCTCCCCAGACCCCAGAAAAAAGACAAAAGAACTATGATGTCTATCGGCCATACGATAAGCTCCTACCCTCACACATCAGGGGGCAATCTGTTAACACCCAAAAAGTGCTCACTAGCTCATTTCCTTATTCACATGACCCATTTGTCCACTTTTTCACCATTTGAGCCTCTAAAGCCATCAAAAGGTCACCAAAATACCTTAATATACCCCTTTTTCCACTCAAAATGAATATTTTTCCTCAAAAACCATAAAAAACCCTAAAAAAGGGTCCTGAATTCCCAAAAGTATTAAAAAGGGAATAACAATATTCAAAATATTCAAAAAAGGAAAAAGGAGGGAAAAGATACCTAAACCATGTTGGTCAATACCATTGGTTTCCTCAAAACCATAATGGTATTCCCCACCACCAAAAACTATAAAAAGGTGGTAGGGGCTCCTCACTTTCCATCCATCCATCATCCTATCCTTATGTTGTCAAAATCTCCCATGAGATTTTGACCATTGTAGCTATCTTGGAGAAGAGACCTTTGGAGCTTGGAGCTGCTCACCCTTGGAGCTACTCAATAATCTTCACCACTTGGAGGTATTACCATTGCAAGCACTTGCTTTCCCCTATTCTTAATACAAAATCATTTTTTACATATTGTCAATTGTTTTGCTTTTCATAATTTTTCCATTGTTTGCTTATCTATCTTGCATAGATCCATGATTAATATAGTTTAAATTAGTTTGTTATTTTTTCTATTGAGACTGCTGCTACTAGTTAGCAGGTGCCCATTGCACTAAGCTTGGTTGCAAAACCAAGCCAACACATACAATTTTCAGAACTATTATTGGCTGTCTTTTCCTTCATTTTTCTGTATTCTTCATCTGTTTCACCTTTTTCCAAATCAATTGAATAATTACTAATTGCTGAAATGAAATTTAGTTTTGCCTTGCGACTCAAGGCATCTGCAACTTTATTCTCCTTTCCTTTGATATGCTAAATTTTGAAATCATACTCACTTAAGAATGTCAACCATCTAGCTTGTCTAGCGTTCAGGTTTGTATGATCCAATAAATATTTCAGACCCATGTTATCTGTTAATAATGTAAACTTTCTGCCAATAAGGGATGACGCCACATTTGTAAGGCATGAATAACTGCTAATAACTCTAAATCATATGTCGAGTAATTATTTTCATGTACTTTCAGCTTTCTAGATTCATACGCTATCGCATGCCCTTCCTGTGTCAAGACTCCACCGATTCCATCATTGCATGCGTCTGTACAAACTACAAAATCCTTGTTGGGGTTAGATATCTCCAAGATAGGTGCTGTCGTCAATAGTTCCTTTAATTTCTTAAAACTGTCAGCACATTTCTGATCCCAAACAAATTTGTTCCCTTTCTTCTGCAAGGAAGTTATGGGGTTGGCAATTTTTGAGAAATTCTCTATAAACTTTCTGTAATACCTCGTAATGCCCATAAATGATCGTACATCCAACAAATCTTTGGGAACTGGCCAGTCATTAATGGCCCTTATCTTGTCGGGGTCAACCGAGATTCCTTCTGTTGAAATTATGTGTCCTAGATACTGAATTTTGTCTTTGTGAAAGTCACATTTACTTAATTTGGCATACAACTGATGATCTCTTAATACTTGTAAGATAATCCGTAAATGTTCATCATGCTCTTCTTTGCTTTTTGAGTACACTAAAATATCGTCTATGAACACAACAACAAACTTGTCTAAGTACTTATGCAAAATTTTATTCATCAAACACATAAATATAGCCGGGGCATTAGTCAAGCCAAACGGCATGACTACGAACTCGTAATGTCCATACCGAGTTCGAAAAGATGTCTTGAAAATATCTTCATCTTTAACCCTTACTTAATGATATCCTGATCTTAGATCAATCTTCGAAAATACTGTTGCTCCACACAGTTGATCAAATACATCATCTATGCGGGGCAACGGGTATCTATTCTTAATCGTCATCTTATTAGGCTGGCGATAATCTATGCATAGTCTTAATGTTCCATCTTTCTTTTTAATGAAGATGAAAAGTGTTCCCCAAGGAGACACACTGGGTCTAATATACTTCTTGTCAATAAGTTCCTTCAATTGAGATCTTAATTCGTTTAACTCCAGTATATTCATTCTGTACAGAGCTTTTGAATTTGGTACTGCTCCTGGTATTAGCTCTATAGTAAAATTTGAATCTCTTTTGGGTGGTAATCCTGGAATCTCCTCAGGAAATACATCTTTAAAATTCTTAGGACAGGTATGTCCTCTAATTTCAGTTTGTCCTCTTTATCCATAATCTCATCATTTATCACATTTATTGCAAACATTTGGCATCCCTTCCTAACTGCATCTTAACTTGCATGGCTGAAATTTGTCTAAGGGTTACCTTCCTTGGAATGCCTTTTATTTCTACAATTTTCCCTTCATCATTTAGGCATGTAAAACTTTTTCCATAACAGTCTAGGATGACATGATGGGCTTCGAACCAGTCCATCCCAACTATAATATCATACGAACCTTAAGGTAAAATATTCATCTTGATTTGTGTTTGCAAAAGATTCATGGATAAAATACAGTTCTCTATAAAATCTGAAACTTTCCTCTTTGTTCGAGTTGCTAGTCTAACTAGCCATGATTTACTAAACTTTTGAGTTTTTAGATTAAGACTTTGTACAACATTTGGTGATATATAACTTAAACTAGCACCTTGATCAATTAAAACAGTAACAGGATGGTCATGTATCATACCTTCAATCTCTACCATGGAGATTTGATGATTTGCTTGTCTGTTGTCAAGTGTTACGTTAATTCTTGGTATCTCCCTTGCTACATCTCCAACAGTAGATTCAGTATGAATAGAGTTAATGTTGTTTGCTTTCTGCTTCCGTAAGGGACATTCTAATGTGTAATGAGGGCCTTGACATTCAAAACATTTAATATGTGTCTTTGGCTCACTGGTCTTGTCAGTATTAGATGCATTTTTCGGTGCTGTAGAATTCTGCTGTGAATTATTTTTGGAATTATTCCCTTGGGAATTTCGATTTTGAAAATTTTTCCTATGGAATCCGGAATTCCCACTGAATCTGAAGTTTTTCTTCTTCTGTTCAAAATTGTTGGGATTATGATTTTTCCAATTAGACATACCCTCTCTCTTCCAATTTGTATCATAACAGAAAACTGCCTTCCTCATAGCCTCCTCTAATGTTTTAGGACTGTCATACTCAATTCTGTCTTTAATGCTGAAAGGTAAATAGCTTAAGTACCTTTGAATTTTTGGTTTTTCTTCTATGAAGTATGGTACATATCTTAGTAAGTTTAGAAACTTACTGTTCAGTTCCTTCATGCTCATACCTCCCAACTTCAAATTTTAGAACTCTTTAGATTTTTCTTTGTAGTATTGTTCAGATAGATACTTCTTTTTGAAATATTGTTTGAAAGTACTCTAGCTTACATCTTTATCCTTCATGCCCTTTACCCTTTTAACATCCTGCCACCAGATATATGCTTTTTCGGTTAAGTTATATATGGCCATTTTTGCTTTTAAGAACTCTGAATAGTTGTAGATATGGAAGTATTTCTTCAACCCTGACAGCCAAACTTCAGCTGTCTCACCTTTCTCAGTTTCTCCATTGAAAGTTTGAGGTCTTATCTTCTTGAATTCTCTAGAAATCTGCTCGTATTCCTTATGATTTTTCCTTCTTGGTTTGGAATCTTCTTCACTGCTATCACTGGTATAATTACGTTTTTTTTTGCATTCTACAATAGCATCTCCGGATGAGGTTGAGCTATCATTTACTTCAATGATTTTGATGTTCTGATTTTTATCAGCCCGAGGCAAATCTTCAACCTTGGAAACATATTCATGGTTTCTTTCTTGTTCCTTTGTTTGGCTGTGTTCAAACAACACTTGATTGAGTTGTTCTTGTGCTTGCAGAATCTTTTCATTATCTAGTTTCACAGATTTGATTTATGCCTTTAATTCTTGAAAGGCATGTAACAGTTACGTTGAACTGTTATTTAAATCCCCATGACCTTCCTCTACAAAGTGTTGTCCCGAACTGTGACTGTTTGGCTGAAATCTGTCACTTAAATGTTCAGTTGAGTTCTCCATTCTTGTAACTGAAAATAATTTCTGAAGATAATATAATGATAAAATTTTCAAGTTAGTATAATTTTCTGCTGTATACAAAAATTTGTACTGCGTGTTTTGGACCTCATTTAGGCCTAGAGTTTGAATCTGTGCTATGATACCACATGTAACATCCCATATTTTCGTAAAAATTTAAAAATTTTGTAATTAACTAAATTTATAATTGCGGAAATAACAATCTACTATATGTAACAATGCTAACTAAACAACTGTTGTACTCAACATAAATAAAATTATGTTATAACTAAAGCGACCGTGACAACTTAATTGCATTCATAACAGCTATAAATATGATAGTTAAATGCATGAATAAATCAGACTTTTGATGCGACACTTTCCAATGTATTGATACGTAAGGTTGACATAATAAATGAAATGCTAGGTTAGAAATAAGACATGATACATTTTCTTTGGGACGATACTGACAGTTTGCTTCTTTGTTGTCCAAGGGAGTCCTATGAGGGACCCCGAAGCTTACTTAGCTGCAATGCTAAAGCATTAGACCTATTCTATGTGTAGACGACAGGTAAGGAGTTTCATGATTGCAATAAATTCCAGTTCGTGTGAACCCAATTTCGTCATTTTGAAACAAAAATAGAATAAATAGAGACTATTGCAATTTTAAAAGCACACAGGTACGATTCACATACTTGCACTTTTGCTTCCCAAATTTCGTCTTGTATCTGAGTGAAAACAACTCAAGTTAGCTTATTTCAGTAGGCATGTAAATAGCAGCATCGTTACCGTAGTCGTCATTGTACTTATCTAGTTCGGTCATCGTTATTGTACTAGCTGATTTTGCCATTGTTATTGTAGTGAAGATAGCTATCTTGTTGTCACCATTTAACTGGTAGTACAGAAAAGTACAATTCCAATGTATCGCAAGGATAAGAGTGAATAGGAAAATGGAGAAATTTAATATTCCAGATTTCTAAACTATATGTGATAGCATATATATATATATGTTTGCGAGCTTATACAAACTTATTGATTAACTATATAATGCTTATAGTTCGCCTTTCATATCCACCACTATAATTATTTATATCTTAAGCAAGCAAAGTAGTTTTTCCTAGAGACTAGGCATTAATAATATTTAGATAATTAAACAAAGACTAACCATAGGTTGACTATGGAGCAAAACAAAATAACTATCATCCCATAATCGTGATAATTTCAAGGTCTCGTGACTATAGTGGTGTGATTATAACGATTCTTGGTTTATTATCATCATTGTATGTATAACGAACTATTGCAATGAATTACAAACATTGAAATTTTAATAAAACGATAATACATGTTGTAATGTATTACCACCCTTGTAATAAGTCAAATTGATGGCATTATAGTGCAATATATTATAACGAAACTTTTCATAGATAATAGTGATACTATGACGATTTTAGATATTGAAATAACATGAAAAAGAAATGGTTAAAGTCACAACGAACACGCTAACAAGCAATTAATGTGGAGCTTGACAGGTTGATGGTTTAGCAAGCTAGTGTCAGTCTTCGAGCTATGGTAAAGATCACGTAATGATCCTGCATTTAAGACTTGATCCTGTATCCCTGTCGAATTGCATTTCTAAAGATCCACGTAGATTAAAAAAATATCTTCATCTATGTTCTAAAGCATAAGGTGTTATGCCTTTGGAAGGGTTGATGCTGTCTTAAATACTTGCCATAGTGGCAACGTCAACTTGCAATGAAAAGAAGGTAATAAATGTCAACATTGTTAATACCAAGGTTAGAATAGCTGGCATTGTGGAGACCATCGATGGTGATGAAGAAGGGTCATTGGATGAAAACCCTAACATCTACCATGTGTTGAGTTTATGAAATTGGAGAAAGTGGTTTCATTGTGTTATTGTCTTCGTTGGAGGTGGCCAACAGGCTGCCAAAATTTTTGTTGATACCTTGGGAGAGGTTCGACCTTGAGACCTTCTAAACGAATGGAAGTTACAAGCCTTAAACCTCTGCAATCGCATTTTTTTTTTATTGGAGACCTAAGTCTCTGGTTCGGAGTGTTATCGAAATCATGGTTGAAAGTTTCCTGGTATCATTCACAGCACCGTTCTCGTCGTTTGTCTGAAAACTTCAAAACTTGGCCAGGGTTTACAAAGGTAAGCGTTCTTCTGAGGTGAAAATATTTTTTTGTTGCGTTTAGTTTTCAATTTTTTAAAAGTAACTTTTATCTAACTCAAAAACTGTCATTTGTTAGTTGCAGGGTTTTAAGGAAACAAAAGAGTAACGTTTTGGCAAAGGTGTTAGCGTGCCTCAACACCGGTAAGCCTCGGGTCTTCCATAACCCTCATAGTTCTCTTGGACGGTGCTTGAAGTGGTTCTTAAGAATGAGTAACAGGCTCTGTTAAGACTTCGTCGTTTTCTCTGTCGATGTTGATAGTTGAAGAACTTCCAAAAATGCTTGTGATTCAGTGAAGCGACTATCGTTTCGTTTAAATGGTTCTTGGCTTCTATAAATTGTAATTTTGTGAGGCCGACTGGAGTTGGGACTTGTCGTTGTTCTAGGAATTGGGTTTCTTTGAAATTGTTGTAACTTGGGATAAACCCTGTTTTTAATTCATTTACCAACAATGTTGTAAATCGTAGTTCTGAAAAACCACGACTTCAATGGTTAAGTTTTGAGAAGAGCCGTTTTCTCATACACGGTGTAAATGATACTTCTCTCCATAAAATAAATTTGCATGCTAAAATCTTGTGTAAATGTTTGTGTACATTTGGCTTTATGCTAGAGATTACTAAAATGTTTTTCGAGCTAGATTAGGGTTTGAAGCATTTGTCAATGAAAAGGGTTCTGTATAAAAAAATAAACTTCATCCTATAGATTGAAATGTATGCTAAACGTTTCGTACATAAGTCTGTGTGGTTTGTCTTCATACTGTAGGTTGATAATCTGTTTCTTATTCAACAACATTAAGATCTAAGTAGAGTAATAGGTTGAACTGAAAATTTTGATAACGTTTGCAAAGGAAACAAATAGGGTCAAACCCTAATTCGTGTTTTGTTGAGGATGATAACCTAAACAATATTCAATATATTAGATCAGTTTCGATCCCAGGTTTGAATAGAGTGTAAAGTTTTGTTATAAAACAATAAAAGAGAAAATATGAATCTAGCTAGGGTTTTCTTCTTGATACGAGACTCAGATTTACAACAATCACAAACAGTGTTAGCAGATCTAAAAGAGAGAAATAAACACATGGTAATAATAGTGGTGTTTAGTAAATTCTTATCATTTGTTAAATTTATAGATAATACAACATTACTATAGTAAGTGAAAACAATGTGAATGTATAGTGTAGAAATCATGAAGACTGTGTAAATTACAATTCTGTCTATAAATTAATTTCTATGCATATAATGTTGATGAAGTAATTTCAATGAAACTGTGTGTGAGTGAAATGTATGAATATGAAAACTGTGTGAAAACTATTGTTTCCAACTTATTATAACGAATTTTTTTATTCAAATTCAACAGTCGTAAAACAATATGCAGTATTAATCTATCTACTTCCTATGGACATAATTTATATATAATACAGGATGATTGTACAGAAATTATATATTGATTGTTTATCATATAACTGAAGAAACATTAAATACACTAAATATGACATAGGACCTTCTACAATTAATTAATCTTAGGAATAGAAAACTGATACATATATGATTACTAACTATCTATCAAATTCAATGGCAAATTTTTCCTATTAATCTACTTTAATTTGCATATCTCTACTAGAGTACGATGCTTCCAAATAGCATGTGGAAAAATGGGGATATTGATTTATCAATTTAACATTAAACTTAGAAATTCAGACTTAAACATTTCCAGAATTAGATTCTTTTCGAAAGCAAATAAACAGAATAATACTAGATAAACAGAACATAATTATTTAATGAGAATAATTTAGGAAATCTTTTAAGAACCTGAGAAATTCTGTAGGGCAACAAACAACCCAGAAAGACTGTTCCACCCAACCAAACTCCTGAAAACAGTCAAATACTGTCTTAGGACCCCCGAGCCTGTTCGTTGAACCACCAGGACGAAGAAACTTCAGGAATTAGGACGTCTTCTTGTTGTAGCAGAAATATTCTAAATATTCAATAGGTAGCAGTCCAAAAGACTTTCTCCTACAACTCTGTTTCTCCTCAATAATAAGCAAAACTCAGTTTTCAATCACCACTAACCTCCCTTATTTGAATCTCTCTTGAAATCACCTGATTTACAAGAGAAAAATATTATGGAGAAATATTGATTAAGGGCTACCTGCCCAATTCGAATTTTCCTTTATAGGCTACCTAGGCCTTTTCAAATGTTACTGGGTCATTAAATGAGTTGCCTGTTCACTCCCTCCACTTGGGGGATAATTCCCTATTTTAAGGGAAGTTTTCCCATAATCAACAATTAGTGGTGTGATGTAACTACTGCCATGTGTCCCATAACTTCCAACAGCTTCCATTCCTCCTAGTGGGTCAGTGAACGCTCATTCAACAGTCCTCTTGTGTGTTTGTCTCCTAATTACTTTATTTAAATAATAATATTCATTAATTACATTCATCCATGATCATAACTGATCATAATTACAAAACTTTGTAATTTAATTAACATAAAGTATTTTTGCAAAATAAAATAATAATTCCCAGAAATTTGGGTAGGTGATAGCCTAACATACCCACATGATGTCTTCTTGTTCTCTTCAATGACTTGTGCTAGTAACCTGCATGGTTCATAAGTTGACCATTATAAAACCAAGTTATACATACCTCGTAAGTAGATCTTCTATGTGATCCTTGACAATGGATGAATCTTTGTCTTGATGTCACCATGATCATATGTTCTTGAACTAGAACACGATTTGTCTTTCTTGATGTACCTTTCATGTTAGCGGACAACATCAACCTCATACAACATCACAATGCATTAAACAATCATAAGTGTCAAAATCCCTAATCAATGAATATCTTCTATCATGCATTCATAATTTTATTAAGGTGATACAACAAGTCTAAAATTAACCAAGATTGTACTAACCGTAATAATATGAAGACAAACATATCATAAACGTAATCATGAACATTATTCGAAACATACTTGTAAGTCATACCTATCAAGATTGCTTGTAATCTTCTTATGTAAGGGCTTAGCCTCATCTCCCTCTGAAACAAAAAATTCTTCACTTATGCAGGTGATCAATCCATTCTCTTCTAGGATTAACCCAATCCACTTGTATTGCAGAAACTCGATCTCGAGCTGGATTAGGGTTTGTCAAAGAAACCCTAAAAATTCAAACTTTGAATTTCAAACTTCTGAAGGGATAGAAATATGTGCCTTGATGAAATGATCAAACTGGTATACTCAGAATTTGAAAACTGCAAAGTTTTACCCCTCAAATTTGTTTTTCAATCTTCCGGATTCACTAGGGAGGACCCTGAATTAGGGTTTGAGTTTTTCGGAGCTTCACCCAACCAAATAGTTTTATTCAAATCTCTAAACATTGATTTTTCTAACGAGCTTCCAGCTATGGTCACAGATTTCAAAAATTCCCATTTTTGCAGAAGCCCTAATTTTTCATCTTTCCAATCAAAGTCCCGAACTAGGGTTTGATCAAGCTCGACCTTCTACCCAACCAAAAAATTCGATATTGGTCTCTAAAATTTGATTTTTATGAGGAGCATATACCCATGGTCTCTGATTACAAAAATTCCAACTTTCTTCGAAACCCTAAATTTTCGAGGCCATGAATGAAGGTGCTCAAAATCCAATTTTGTTTTGACAGAAATAAGCACCTGATTGTTTCTGGTGTAACTCTGAAATTTTAGATCTACAACATCTGAAAAGTTTTCTTGTTGTATCCCGACCTGTTTTGTTTCCAACCCCATAGGTCTGACCTCAAATGGATTCTCTGAGAGAGAGTTATGCCAATGTCGCAACGTGACCTGTTTATGGGATAAAACAGGAGAGCGAATTTGTGCGGAGTCCCACATGTCAGTGGTTCACTTTCGGCCTCTGAACCTTCGGCGAAAGTCCATTCCCTACCTGTCACATCTTACGAAATTTCATTTCAAGCTTCCTAGCCCAAGTTATGACCTTTTTTCCTAGGTCACCTATTTATGACTAAGATCTGGAAGAGGCAGAAACCCTAGATTGTACAGATCATAAAACACAAAGTAAAACGAATTAGAAGTTGTGATTCTGGCACAAGGTACATGGGGATCTTATCTCCAACCTGTAAACTTTTCAGATCCTGAAACCTTTTCTAAATGGATTTATAGCGAAAGTGCTATGATGACTGGGTTTTTCTATATCAAGCCCTAGCTTTGCAAATGCAACAAGTGTCATAAATGCCATACCATGCCTTCTTTCAGGCTAGCTCTGATACCATGTTAGTTTTTCAGAATTTCAATCTGATCTAGGATCTTTACTGAGAGAATGACATGTACAACATATCAATCATCACAACAAGAAAGCGCAAGCAATCACATGAGACAATAGACACACAGAGTTTCCTTGGAGAAAACCATACAGGTGAAAAACCCCACAACTTCCTTAGATATAGGTAGAGCAATGATACAACCCAAGCATAAGAGATATTCCTCCTAGCAGCAGATTCTCCTCCTCCACTAGTGTGCCACTCTCTCATGAGTGTATATGTGAGAAGTAGAATGATCAAATAGAATGCCTCCCGCATTCTATTTATACACTAACTTGACTTGCCTAATAACCTTACTAGGTCGGCCTTAACTTAACCACATTACATCATGTTGATTGGGTCGATCCCCAATAGGGTGGTCAAATAACCCTTTGACCCACATGACTTATACCGGGCCGACCCCATCAAGGTAGTCTAATAACCCATCAAGTATAAGTTACGACACTTCTGTATAGATGAATAATAACATCTCTATAGGAATACAATATACATATATGTGAAATACATTCTGAAGTTACATATACATCAACAGTTATGATACATGATGCTGGTATCAAAAGTTTTGAACTCTTCATAAGTCCAGGGAAAGACATCTTTATATTCTTGTTGTTGCAGCAACACCCCCCCCAAAATTTTGTACATATTGGGGCCCCTCCTTTCATTTTTGTAGAAAGTTTGCCTAAGAAGCCATCCCAGCCGTTAGCTGTGTTTTCAACATAAAATCTTGTTTCCCAACTGAACATCTTGCCATCAATCTTTCCATTTTTTCCCCCAAAGAACCAAAAGGGAACTTAGAATTTTTCCCAACGTTTTGGAGTCTCTCGGGCTATCTCCCCGCAGTTGCGGAAGCCAAACGTCCAACCTTTCCGAAAGAAGGACTTAGATTTTCTTTGTCAAAATCGTAGACCGTGAGAAAGAAAATTACGGAAACCTTCGGGTTTTTCTTCCCGAAACGGCGGGAGAACTTGGGAAAGACGCCCGAAAGGATTTGGAATTTTTTGTTGAAAGTCTGCGGAAACCTTCGGGTTTTCCTCCCGAGAATGGTGGAAGCCATTCACAAAAGCTTCCCGAAATACAACGGAGAAATTCACGAGCTTCTTCCAAAACTGTGAAAAGAACTTAGATTCTTTTTTGAAAAAGTTGCGGAGCGCCCCAGGGAAATCATGCGGAATCATTCAGCCTATGTTCCCAACACCGCGGAAGCTTTCGAGCTATCCTTCCGAAATGGCAGAGGCCAATCTCATAAACCGCCCGTCTAAGCCTTCCGTAATAACACTTGGAAACTTTTCGTTTTTTGTTTCTGCGGAACAATTCAAGTTTTCCTCCCGAAACGATTCTGCTTCCGAAACGGCGGAGCAATTCAAGCTTTTTCCCCGAAATTGCGGAAGCCGTTCGCATAAGCTTTCCGAAAAGAGACTTAGAAACCTTTCGAAAATCTGCAGAAACCTTGGGGTTTTCCTCCCGAAACAGCGGAAGCCATCCGCATAAGCTTGCCGAAATACCACGAAGAAATTCATGAACTTCTTCCGAAACTGTGAAAATGACTTAGAATATTTTGAAAGAACTTTACAGAACGAGCCAAGGAAGCTTCACGGAAGCTTTCAGCCTTTGCTCCCGAAACCGCAGAGGCTCTCGGGCTACCTTTCAAATCAGAGAATTGGCAAATTCGTTCCGAAACAGCGGAAGGGTTTAATATTTGCTCCCGAAACTGCGGGAGCCATTCGTCTAAACCGCCGAAAAGACTTAGAAAAGTTTTCGTTAAGTAATCGTGGAAGCCACTGAAGAATTGCTTCCGAAGCGGCGGAGCTGTTCAAGTTTTCTCCCCGAAACAGCGGAGGTGTTCGTCATAAGTTTTCCGAAAAAAGGGAGTTAGGTTTCGTTGAAACTTTGCGGAACGCGCCAGGAGAACGTTGCGGAACCTTTCATCATTTTCTCCCGAAATGGCGGAAACTTTCGCCGTGTCGTCCCGCAGTGGCGGAAGCCGCTTGTTTAAAACTCGTGAAAAGAGCTCGGAAACTTTTCCAAAAGATCGCGAAGGAACTCGAAGAAGCCGCCCGAAACGTGCGGGAGCCATCCGTTCACCTTCCCTGGGGCCGCTAAGCGTCTAAGTTTCAAAAATTCATGAAGTCTCGGACGTCGCGGAAGGCATTCACCAAAGCCTTCCGCAACCGCGGAAGCCTTGTGCGGAAACATTTCCTGAATCCTTCCGAAACGCCGGAACCTTTTTCTCTCCGCTACCGTGGGAGCCTATTTTCAAAGTTTTGTGCACGATCATTTGGTGCGGAAGAGGTCCACCTTTTCCTCCCGGTACAGCGAAAGCTTCCGCTACATCCTCCTGCAACGGTGGGAAAGATTCGCCAGTTTTCCCCGCAAGAGGCGGTCGCACACAAACCGAGGCAACCCGATTTGATGTCGGCGTACGATGCATTTAAAACCGGTTTAAAACTCCACCAATCGAATTAACGCCCCACATGTGCCTGGCCCATTTAAATAATCGACGGGGTACGAGCCAACCCATTGTCATTTTGTTTTATAGACAAAACCATTGGACGCCGCACGACCGTTCCAGCTCGTCTTGCGCAACCACGTTCACGGCCACCTCAGTTAGCATTTTCCGTCGGTGCCAGGTAGGATCTTAGCCTTACATTTGTCCCTTATACACATCATAGTGCTTTTCGGTTGTCTTTTGTTTGAAAATGATGGGCATTGGTGGGGTTTTGACAGACAAAATGCCCGTCATGAGCGATTTTTGTCCGTCGAATACAATTTGAATTGAGTTCTGCTCGTCACATAAAATAGAGACAGGATAAAATGTTTTGTGGGTGGAGACAGCTAGTTTGGACGGTTAAGTTTTTTCCATTTTCCTCCCCGGGCCGCATGCCTCGTTATTTTGAAAACCGTCGAAGCCCCACGGACCTTTTATATCCCCGGCCGAAAGCTTAAGACGTAAAACCCCGGGCCTTTTCGTAAAGCTTAGTTCCAACATGCCCTCTACCTAAGTCAAAACCTAGAAACCGGCGCCATTGCCCCTGTTCAAACCCCGTGAGCGTTCAAGTTGCGCGAGCCGAAACCCGATACTATGGCCACCCAAGCCGTTTCGTCAGTATGTCTCCGGCGCCATTGCCCTCGCTCGAGCTAACACTTCCCATGGAACACTTCGGCAAGTGCCGCAAATGACATTAGCATTCGAAGCCCTCGCCGAGTCATAAGTGCGAAAGGGGTTTCCTTTTCGTCACAAAGTCTTCCCAACCCGAGCTTACCCGCCATTAGCCTTTCAAACCGCAGCAATGACGAAAGCTACCCTTTCCCTAGAGCTAAACCGAAAGCACGTTGCTTCCGCAACGCACTTATCTCCACAGGAGCATCCCAAACCTGCCCCTTTAAAGAATGAGGATGGCTAAATTTTATAATCATGTCCCTGCTAAAACAAAGATCATCATAACTCCCATGGCAACCCGAGAGCGGATTGTTCCATGACACACCTATCCTCTCGGGAGCTTTCCAAATTCATCCCGTTTAAAGATTCAAATGTTTAAATTTGTTTTTCATATTGGAATGGTGTACTCTGCTTCCTAAACATACAGCTCCCCATTGTTTTTAATTTTCAGTCACGTATCCAAACAATGGTGCTCTCTGTCAAAACCTCACAGTATGTTGCTCAATATCATGATGACTTGTATATGGGTGTTATCAGGGATAAGTCAAGATGTCGAAAATCGGTAAGAAGAAGGCTAAGATGACAGAAAAGAAACCTGCGCCACTCAAAACTGAAACTTCACTCCAGGACACTAGGTGCACCACCGGTGTCCCTCCTGAAATCAGATGGGGTGACATCTACAGAATGATCCGGGACCAAGAAATCCCAGATATGTTGCTAGAGGAAGCACCAATCTATCTTAATATCATAGCCTCAGGCATAAATAGAGCCGCTACCCGCCCTGAGCTGTTCCCCTGTGCTGAAGTGATCGGATGGATACTCCAACATGCCGATGCTGAAGGAAGAGTGATAAATGATAGCGGGAAAGTGGCTATTGCCTCATTTCAACCCGCATATGTTGCGGCAGCCTACAAATTTCCCCGTGTCCAACAAGATCTGACTAATGAATGGTTAAGCCAGATGAACAACATCGAGATGGCCAAGAAGCTACTGATGGCAGGAAAGCATTTGAGAAAGAAAGGAAGTGATGAATATGACGTACAAAACCTGAGAGCTCCTTTCAGATTGATCGCTTTAATGCTGTGCAGAATCTTCGGCATGCCCAATGGCACAATATATAAGATTCAGTGGGTCCCTATTATCCACTACGTGGCATTCAAGGGAACTGTGTTTGACTGGGCTACTCTCTTGTCAGATAGTTTGGCCTCGATGATAGTAGCTGCCAGGGAAGGACTAGCCTTGAAGAAGGCTGAATTTTTCATGTCTTCATATCTGATTGATTGTATTTTGGCCAAGATTGACTTCCCCAAATTGGGCTGCACATGGGATAGGGCCACCACCGTGTTCTATATCGCATTCAAGATGTTGTGGGCTCAGAATTACAAGCCCAGCTACAAACTCATCTGTGAGGGGTTCATCATGCCCCTATATGAGAAAATGTTCAAGGAAGAACCAAACTGCCTGTCAGAGAATGCTTTGGAAGTCCTTGAGGATTATGGAGACTTTTACTTTTCGGAGCAAGGTACCTACCTGAGAATGTTTGGAGGGACTAAGCCCCCGTACATCTTGCTGCAGTATGCCACAGACTATGTGGTTCTCAAAGAAGCAGTAAGACAACTCTTCCTGGATGGGATTGGAGCAATGCTCCACAAACAACATAAGGCTTCCTTTCCCCCCCTACCTTTCTGCATAGGTGCTTACAAGTTTTCAGGGGTTTCCTCGGCCGACGAATTTGTTCAAGAGCTGAACGCCTTCCACTTCGGTGAGGTAATCTTCCACAGGAATGACAGAAAGGGAAGAGTTGCTGAGCACTGCAAGGATATCTATGCTCACTTCGAATACTCCCACTATCCTGATGCTAAGGAAGAGGCATTCAGAGGCATCAGCAACATGGTTGAGCTATGGGTCTGTCGCCAAAGCACTGGAGCAAGCTCTAGCTCAACCAAGGCCCAGAAGACCAGCCAGCAAAAGGAGAAAGAAGCTGAGGATGCCCGAGCTCAGGAAGAGCTCAGATTAAGAGAAGAAGCGAGGTTACAGCGGGAAGCTGAGGAAGCAAGAAAGCAGCAAGAAGCTGAAAATGAAAGACTGCAGAAAGAGGCTGAAGAAGCCCAAAAGCAGAAAGAGGCTGAAGCTGAGCAGGCTGAAGCAGAGAAGAGGGCGGAGGAAGAATTGAAGGCAAGGGAAGATGCCCAGGCAGGTGGATCCAGTATACAGGACATGGAAATAGACACCTCTCAAGCAGGTGGCTCTGGTGCCCAAAATGAAGGAGGAGACCCTGCTCAGGAAGCCCGGACCCCACCTGCAGAAGAAGACATAGACATCATAAAATGACCAATTGTCCCGTACACTCCATCGGGAAAGCGTATGGTGTCCAAGTGGAATGAGTTTGTCTATGACAAAAAAAGGAAAGCAATGGTCCTCAAATCAGAAGAGAGGATCAAAAGTCCCTTCCATGAAGACATCGTTACCCACCGAGAGGTCACTATAATGCAGAATACGGATAAAGATCCCTTTGCTATGGCGACCGCAGCTGTAGCAATGGAAAAAGCATCCCTGGCCAATGTAGGCGTGATGGTAAGAGATAATGAATTGACAAAGAAGAAAGCTCGTACGCTACAACAGACTGTGGCTAATGAGCAAGCCCAAAGAGATCTGGCAGTGAGCAAGTATAATTGCTTGTACGCTGAGCATAAGGAGCTGTCAAACAAGTACAGCCAGCTGGAGGAGGAAAAGGACCAGCTAACACTCCAAATAATGATTGTAGAAGCAGAGAAGAATGGAGCATAATAAAAGGCATCTCAGCTAGAAGCAGACAAGCAAGCATTAGCTGAGTGTTTAGAGCAAGCGGAGAGCAGAACAATGGACATGTCTCCCTTCCATGAGCTGTCATGCAGCATCCTGAAGCAAGTGTACGACACTCAGGAGCTAATCACTGATGAGGTTTGCAAACTCAAGGACATGGTGGTTAGGTTAAAAGAAATCAATGCGGAATCCCATAGGCTCAAAGCGAAGAATACCCGTGTTAAGGAAAATATCATCAGTCAGATGGCATGGAGAGAAGGAAAAGGGGGTTTCCTTGCGCACCTCCCATTTAAATCTGTGGACAGTCTTAATGAGGACGTAGCACTGTTGGAGTTTGGCAGGAACTGCGCCAGTAAGCTGATGGCCAGTGTGCAAAGAACAACAGATAAAATCAGCAGTCTCTACCAAAGGCTCCAAGAGGCACATGTCAAATGTACATTGAGCTTCCCTCAGACCCTGGAGGACTTTCCAGAAAAGGAGCAGTGTCTGTCTCAGCTAAGGGAAGACCTAGTCGCTCAAACCGAGTATGTGAAAAGGATTGATGTTCTGGCTATTGATGACCTCCAACATTATATTGGCTCATCATCTCTCCACAACCATCGACTGAAGGAAGTACATCAAGCTGTAGTGGCAGAAGTTCAAAGCATTAGAACAGAACTCAGGAAGAATGTAACTTCTCAGAAAATCCTGTTTCCTGCTGCAGTAAACATAATCATCAGGGACACAGGTGTGTGGTACAGCTACATAGCAGAGGAGGAAAGGAAAGCTGCAGTAGCAGCAGGAACATCAGCAGATCCGGGACCTTCTCTCCCAGCAGCCAGCCCGGCTACAGCAGTGGGATCGATTCCCTCTTCCCCAGCAGTGGCAGAAAGCCTGGCCAGCTCAATCCCTCCTTCCCAATTAGAAGCAGCATCGGCAATAGGCTCGAGTGTTTCCTCCCAGGAAGCCTCAACAACAATTAACTTGGGCGATCCTCTGCCAGCAGAAGCTCACACACATGAATGAAATAAACTAAATTCAGTTGAGCAACTCTCTTCAACTAAACACGTGTACAGCAAGGAAAGCATTGGTGTTAGCATTATTTCTGCTATGTATATTTTGTTAAGCTTTCGAACATGTAAGGCGTAAGCCATGGGACAGCTGTCCCTATTTTTTGTCAAAACTATTTTGTAAAGGAAGTGGTCATTTTTTGGTGGTCGGTTATGGAAGAAATTCCTGTAATTGACAAGTGGAAGGTGCTAGGTGGCAGCCCCAAGGGAAGATCTGTAATTATAAATAGAAGCTAGGAAGAATAGAACAGGACTTTTGGCAGGGAAGGAAATTTTGAAACCCATACGAGCTATCTTGTATCGGGCCTGTAAAATTGAATTTTCTAATAGAAGCCAGGGAGATGAACATTTTACATGGGGAACGGATGATGGATGTGTGTTGGACTCTTTTGATGACATCTATACTGTAATGTGAAATCTGCATTGCTATTTGAATTATTTCTTGGCAACAAATGATTTTGCTTATTTCTGTGTGAACGATTTTCTCCATTTCATGAATAGTGGATGTGTTTCAGACTAAATCAGGAGCTATCTGCTGATACTTTATTTTGCTGTAGAGTTCTCTTTTAGATTAAATGGCTAACTGTTTGTCTTCAAGATGACTCCTATGGCTCGCTGTTCATGCCTTTAAATGTGCTCCCTGCAGGGATCTTTAGAGTTTTTTTTTAGTTTGTTTATATTTAGCTCGGTTTTCATTATTCTTTCTATGTAGATTAAATAATCTTTTGCCTTTTCCTGTTTTATGGGCAATAGGTGCTTTCACGTTGAATTAGAAGCTATCTTCTAAAGATATTTATCTTGCTATAGCTTTACTTGTGAGAATTAACATCTACCTGTTCTTTCCTTACGTTATTTGTTACAGCTTGTTTCTCATCCCTTAAGCGTTTTCCCTGCAAGGATAGGTAGATTTACTCCAGCTTCTAGACTTAGATCTGTTTTAGTCACATCTAGATCAAATATCATTTAGGCACTTGCATCTCATTTAAAAGACATAAAAACCCAAAAGAAAGGTGGATCGGGCCATAACCAGTAGAATCGGATTTAAACTCCAAACCCACGGTTGCCGGAACCGCTAACCGGACGGATTCCCTACACCAAACGGGAGATAGTCTAATTGGGACCATCTCTCGGGGAGAATCCCTTTCTGATTGATGCTACGATATCCGAGGCATCAACAATTCTTTACAAAGTTTAATGATGGCTCTGTGTTCTTCGCGGGTACAATCATTTCCTAAATTGATAAAATGGGTTTCTTGCTCGGTGCCTAAATTTACTTGCTCAAAATTAAGCGAGGAACTATGGGTTTTGTAGTTTGTGTTGCGTATGAATTTATCTTGTAAATCATAGAACTTCTCCAAATTGATCACCGGCTTCGGGATGGCATTCGAGGGATTGGAGAGTAATTTTTTGTGTTCAGCCTTATCTATAGCCATGTCCTGGAACGTATCTTGGGCTGTCATAAAATCAAGGATCTGTTGATCATCATCAAACACCTTCCAGCTTGTTACATTGTCTGGTATGGAAGGCCTTTACATAAGCTCTATCAAGAATGTTTGAGGAGACAGGCGCTCTGGCGAGATCAACCTGGATGTTGTATTTTCCAATAAGTCAACATCGAAATTATGAGACCTAGGAATTGAATTAATATTGAATGCAGTGAAGGAGCTAGTAAGATCTCTTACCAATTTCTGATAATTCATCATGCGGGGGGATAGACAGTGTATCATATTCCTCACCTGTTTCACAATGATTTCTGAGTCACCAAAGCATTGAATTATTTGCACTTTCATATTGATTGCCTTCTTAAGTCCTTGTACTAGGGATTCATATTCAGCTACATTGTTAGTGCAATCAAATTCTAATCTGCATGCAATCATATTTTTTGTTCCTTTTGGGTCTATAAGAACACAACCTGCGCCGAATCCATCTTTGGATTTAGAACCATCAAAAAACAATGTCCAAGCAATAGGATCTAATCTAAAATTTGTATTTACATTAAAAAAATTATGTACAATGTCTCCTCAGAAAGGCACAAAGGTGAGATGAGTTACCTGAGATTCATTCTGTGCATTCTTTTGTGGTGAAATGTCAGCTGGCAGGTCCCCAAAGAAAGTGAAAAAAGTAGAATGCTCAATTTGTGAGTTGAAGTAGCCTACAAGTTCGCTTGATTCATTTAAGTCTGTGACTGTCTTCTTCATGAAGGGTTCCCTACTGATCTTGATTTATTAAGCTGTTCGTTATAGGGTAACCACAAATGGGACTAGTCAGTGGCAAAATAGCCTTTCAGTTTTTCAAATCAGTCTCTCCTGAGCCACATACCATATGCTTCTGGGTTATCAACTATGACAATGCCGATTGTTTGGTGGATCCAAGGATCTGCTGACAGTGTAAGTAGAACGTTTCTAAGTCTCCCTACCACTCTAACTTTAGATCTGTCCAGTTGTACTATCTGAGTGGGACAAGGTTCCCATGTAGCATTCAACTTTCTACAAACAGACAAAGGCATCACATTTGATGAGGCACCCGAGTCTATCATGCAGTTATGTACATTTCTATTGAAAATCTCAAAGGTAAGCAGGAAAGGAGGTGTCCTCCTACTGCCAGTTTTTTGATCATCAGGTTTAGTAAAAGAATCAAGGTTATTGGTTTGCAATTCTCTTGGTTGTTTGACCACCGTACTTTTGGGTAAGGTGTCCCTCATAGAAGGGATTTTCAATAGTTCAAACAAAGATATGTTTTCCTTAACTCTTTTAAGATCTTCAACTAAGTTGTACTGCATTTCGGAGATAACTGTGTCCTTTTGGGGAACAGTCTTGCCTTTGTTGGGGACTAGTGTAGAGGAGGAAGGTTCTTAAGGGGGTTTAGGTCTAGACCTTGTGTTGTAAGGATGTTGTACATTGAACACAACCTCAGTTTCTTCTTCTTCTTCATACATGGGGAGTTCTAAAAAGTAACTCATAGTGTTGACTTCTGGATCCTATTCTTCTTCTTCTTCTTCAGGTAATTGTGGATCTGGATCGGTTTGATCATCGGAAAATTCAGGGGAGTTTTGGGATTCTGCTGCTAAAGCTCTGAAAATAGAATAGATTTCTTCATTTGTGAGACCTTCTGTTTGATTCGGAGGTGGTGGATTCGGTGAAGGTTGATAAGGTCTCCTAAAAGGTGTCCTTATAAAACCTCTATTCTAGTTCTGATTTTCATTGTTCATCTTCTTCAAATCAACCATCTCGTTTGACATTTTCTGGATGAACTTTTTCATATCAGTCATTTCAAATACATCCTTGCTTTGGATAGTGGGTTTAGGAGCAGTATCGGTTCTCCTTTTAGAAGTGGAAGGTTGTTCTTCTGAAGTTTCAGGACTATCTTTCAAGCAGAACATGTCCTTCTCTACCAGAATTGCTTCAACAAATGCTTCAAATAAGGTGTCTTTATGTGATCGTTTCACCCACATTGCAATGGGTACAAGTAGGACTTTTTCATAGTAGGCTACCAACAATTCTTCAGCAGGAAGAAGGTTGGTGGTAATTATATTCTTTAGGTATGAGAGCCTTTGATTAAAATCTTTAACTCTTTCTTTTCCTTTGATCTTCATGGAGGATAGCTCCAAAACAAGATCCTGTGGCATTTTGTCATCTCCAAACTTTTGGATGAATAATTTTTCAAACTCATCCCAAGAAACAATAGACCTTGCTGGTAAGGAAAAATACCATGTCCCTGCCTTTCCTTCAAAAGTATAAGGGAAGAGTCTACATACTACATCCTCATGAATGACACTCCTAAGTCTGATAGCCTGCATGAAGGTTTTAATGTGATCTAGTGCAGGTGGCTTGTCATCTGGGTTAAACTTGGGTAACCATTTCTGAGGGTTTTAGGTAATCTAGGATGGTCTCCAAGTACCCATACTGCATCTTGGTCGAGCCATGGTCTGTTTTGGCCTCCTCCAGCCATAGGAATTTCTTCTTCTTCTTCTTATTCTTCTTCTGACGAAGAACTAGAAGAATGTTCACTGTCTGAGGAGGATGATGAAGATGAAGGAGGAGATGGTGGTGGTCCACTAGCTCCAAGTTTTGGTTGATTTTGTGCTCCTTGAAAGGGTGTCTCAAGATTATATTCAGGAGAGTCTTGTTGATCAACCAACTCTTGGTTTTCAGGATGTTGATTAACTGTTTGTTGATTCTGTGGGTCACTAGTCTGCGGAATGGAATTTTGCTAGCCTTCTTGATGGTTGGTCTGCAAAATATTGTCTAAATTCAAAGCTACCAGACCATGTCTTCTTTGGTTAGCAATCCGTTGTTCTATTTTAGTAACACTGTCAGCGGATGTTTTCAATATTTTTTCTAGTGTGAGGGATCCTCTTGTAGGCGATACAATAATGACCTCTATTTTGTTTTCTTGTTGTACTGTAGGTGTGACAGGTATAACTATAGGTTGGGAAGATGTAACAGGAAGGACTGTAGGTTGTAACTCAGTCGATTATTCAGAGGTTGAATCCCTTGACTGGCTTCGATTTTGAACCATTAAAGTACTTGCTCGAGGAGGTTTCTTAGTAGCTTGTTTAGGCATGTTATACTAGTTTACCTCCTTCTAGCGCCATTTTTTGATGCCTCGGTTGAGCAGGTTAGATGCAAAGGTGCTGGAATGGTTCCAAGGCTCCCAATAGAGGAAGAAAACCCAAGTTGAAAGGCTTCAAAAGACCCTGTGCAAGGGCAGTTCTATCCCCAGCCTGTTTGGTATGGTGATCCCCCATGGAAATTTGGCCTCTGCTGGCACTCTAAGAGTTGGTAATTTTTGAGTTACACATCAGCATGAGAAAGGCTGGGCATACTCTATTCATCCGATTTTTTGTAATTTCTATACAAGACTCTTTTAATACAGTAAAGTCATCTTTTGTTCTGTCTCTTGTTATTCCTCAAGTTTATTTGAGAATTACTGGTTGTATACTTCAAATTGTCATCTACAGTGAATGATATCATTTTGCATATATATAATGTATGGATCTGTTATATTAGTTTCCCTGTATGACTGATTGATGCTGTGAAGTATTCTATTGAGTTTATTCAATATTAATATTTTCTTTATCGATTTCTGCAAATGATTCGTTGCATACAATAATCATGGTTAATTTTTCAATTGACAAAATGATTACGAATTGAATCTTGAACATGCTTAAGTACTTGAAATATTATCTTTTAATTTTTATTAATGGATTGTGATTTAAGTTAATAAGTAACACATCAAAGACGTTTCTGTTGAAGATGGTAATTTACTTGTTCATCACACCTCAAGGTTGATCTGCATAATATCAAGCTTTGTTTTTAGAATAGGACTAACTTAGATTAGTCTGTTCTTTTGAAATAGGTTATCTTAGCTTAGCTTTACCATTTTCACGCCCTTGTTTTCCTTGATTGGAAAACTGACTTAATTGGTCAAATCACCAACTCTTAGAGTGCCAACGGAGGCCGAATATCTGTGGGGGATCACCATACCAAACAGGATGAGGATAGAAATGCCCTTGCGCAGGGTCTTTCGAAGCCTTTCAGCTTGGGTTTTCTTCCTCTATTGGGAGCCTTGGAACCATTCCAGCACCTTTACATCTAACCTGCTCAACCAAGGCATCAACAAGCCCCCAAATTTTGTCGACCCTTTGAGATACTGGCCAAGAAAGGGCCGGTAGCATATGAATTAGTCTTACCAGCTTATGTAAAATTTCATAATGTCTTTTATGCATCTCTATTAAATAAATATCTCTATGATACTAAGCATGTGATTGATTGCTCCTTATTATAGGTAAAACCCGATGGGGAGTTTATTCCAGAGCCCTTCCACATACTAGACACGAGGGAGGTACAACTTAGGAGATGAACTATCATCCAACTGAAAGTGCAGTGGAGGCACTTCGAGCCTGATGAGGCCAACTGGGAAAATGCAACAACCATGAATGAGGCTTACCCCGCCTTATTTCATGACTTCATTTCTAGTCCCTAGAACACCGGGACAATGTCGTTCTAAGAGGGTAGGGATATAATATCCTGAATTTTGTTGATTATGTTTATGTTATATATTGGGCATAAGCCCCAATGCATAAGATTTATTCTGATGATATATATATAGATAGATAGATAGATAGATATATACTCAGTGTAAGCCCCAATGCACATGTTTTACTTTTGTTATATATGTTGCGCGTAATCCCCGATGCACATGGTTTACCTTCATTATAGATATACACATTTGGGCATGGACCTTAACAGATGCAGATTATTGTTATGTACTGGGAACAAAGCCTCAATGTACTTGATTAATTTTTATTATGAGATTGGGTACAAACCCTAATATACTAAGATGATCTTTGTTATATATTGTGTAGAGTTCTGGTATGCATGACCGACTTTTATGATGTGTTGAGCATGGCCTCTGGAGCACATGGTTGACCTATGTACTGGGCATAAGCCCCGATGTACATAGATGAATTTTATTATGTGCTGGATGTAATCCTTGATGTACATAGAATGTTGGGCATAAGCCCTCGAGCACTCTGACTTGATGTTGAGCATAAGCTCTGGAGCATTGGATATTTGTCCATTGTATCCCTAGGTGTATCTTACAAATACATCCTAGTACTAGTGTTGAGCGAGGAGCTATGGAATTTCACTAGCATAACGCTTGTTGAAGAGTGTTGAGCATAAGCTCTAAATAGCACTCGGGGTTACTTTACTTAAAAAGGTATTGAGTTGAGGAAGGCTCTGGATATTACCACCAGTCATCATACTTATTTAATTTGACTAATTAAATCACTATTCATCTCATCAAGGACTGAGTAAACTGCCATGAAATACGAGGAAATCCAACATGCTAAGGTATCTAGGGCTACCTAACCTAGTCGACCATCCATACCCACCAAAGGCCTTATCAAAAGAGTCTACCTTATTTAATTAATGCATTGAATTTATAATGCTATACTTGAATTAATCAAAGTGAGTAATTATAAATGAGCCTCACTTTTGTACAAAAGTATTATGTATACCTACTTTTATAAATATATATGTAAAGATATCATAAATAAAGAAAGATATGAGAATAATAAAAGACACACCAAGTTATATAAAGTAAAGTCTATAAATCCACATGAAGGGATTTTACATATATCATTATATTATATTATAAATAAATAAAACTATAATTTTTATTATAATTAATTCAAGAGAACAAAGTAAGAGTCCTAGACAAAACTGCAATTTTATAACTAAATAAACTTTTTAATTATATGTTATATTTTAAACTAAGAGTCAAACTGAAGTTAATATTAAAAATAATATTATTAATTCAATTGCCATTTCCAAAGTTCAACTAGGACAATTTCCAAAGAGGGGATCATCTATATTATTATCATTATCTATGGTACCAAAAGAGAATTTGTCCAAATTCTTGTGAGAGGAAAATACCAAGTTTCATCTGCAATCAGCCTTCTACCTTAGGTTCTCCTAAATTCATTGCATGTTGGAACCAGCTTGGGGGGATCTGATTTAGAACCAAGAATGGTTCTGGGTCATGGTTGGAAGGAACGTGCCAGTTCCAAAGTTATTTGGTTAGCAGCCTACAGGTCAACCAAGATTAATTGTTTTCCATTAACTAGTGTATGGGTGTGCAGGCTATAAATAGGAGATCCCAACTACAAGATTTTAGGTAAGAATTTATAAGCCTATTTCAAAGATCTTGGAATATTACAAACTGATAGTTAAGATTTAATTCTTGTAAACCTGTAAAAGTTCTTTTCATTAGAATGTTGGTTATTACTGTGTATTTGGGAGCAAGGGCTAAGGAATTAGCTCCCTAGGGTAAACATTTATTTTCTTCAAAACTCTATTTATGTATGCATTTTGTAAACCTCTGACTTTTCCTTAAATCACTCAGACTTACAATCTAGCAGAGCTAGCTACGCTAGCTTGTGCTAGATCTCATCCTATTTAAGTTACTGTAATTAATATTTACTTCCAAACAAGAATTATGTTTTTTCATAGGGTTAATTCTAAACCAACACAATCTGAATCTAAAAGTCTTGTACAGCAAAATCATCTCTTTCAAGAGATCGATTCTCTTTAAACACTGGATACTAGGTTTTAAATTAATTAAAATCAGAGCTATGATAGTTTAACCATCCAACCATTCTAGAAGAGCTCAGAATTATAATATCTAATTCATCAAACTTAAGCACGAATATTTCACACATGAAATTTAAAATCAAATTATCTCTTTTTCTCTTAAACCCTAGAATGTTTTTCTAGGAAAATCTTTTTATGCCAAAACAAGTAAATCGATTTCAGATCTTCATATACAGAACTCAACACTGGCTAAAAAGCCACGCTTCTATCAACATCTTAATTTAAAACAATAAAAATGCACAGGATAAAGCCACGCTTTGATCAACATTTGAATAAACCATAGATATGCATGGGTAGAGCCGAGACTTAGTATAGCCTAGTTATTTAAATTAAAGAAAATGAATTACAGATTGAAATATCAAGAAGCATCTACAGATGGGACTCACGCTTTTGCGTTCGGCGAAGTTTAAAATTCTATGAAAATAAATCGCTATCAAAAGGATAAACATCTGGTATAACACTATTCATAATCACGCTTATACATATCAATACATTTTCATAGACCAGACAAGCCAAACGAAAACAAAGTAATCCTTCAATTACATAGGGTATATATACTTTCCAGAACGCCATAAGATAGGGATCAAATCTTTCAAACAAACCAAAGACTAAGAGTTCAAATGCATTTTAGCTACAGAGAACATTCAAACCCCAGAAATTTTTCTCTTAAAAACTCATTTCGATTGCATTGCTCACGCCCAAAATAATTTAGTAAAACTATTAAAATTTCTACAGCATAACATCTTTTCGACAGAGTAAAAACCTAGTTCCAGTTTTACCATCAACTTAAAAGAAAAACACAGAGTAGTTAAACTAACATTCAGATTCCATTTAGAAAATAGAGACTTCCATATCTTATAAACAATTACGATTTAGTTATCAAAAATCATTTATATAGAGGCTAAGTATTATTTCAACTACACAGTCTGGACAACGTCCGCCATTAAAACCTCAAGCCCTAAAACATCTAGTACATTGTGCGATAGGTTTATCTCAATAGTCAAACGCTGGAGTATTTAAAAAGGAGTGTTTACAACTTAAAAGAGAGGCTCATTACAACACCTTGTAACTGCCAAATATAGACATTAAAACCTTTATCAATTCAAACCACATCCACACCTTTGAAAGCGTAGGTTTAGAGTTCCAAGGTCTTACCAGGACCCATGGCACCTAGATTCCATGATAGGGCACCATCAACATAAGATAAATTCCACCTTCAACCTCCAGTGAAACCCTCCTGCCAAGTAAATAGAAGATATAGGTTAAATTATGCTACAGTAATAAGAACACGCAATGCTAAGTTACAGTATCAAGCTAGGGAGTATCACGACTTACCTTCCATCATAATGCTCCTGCAAGGACCCTGTGTTATGCGCAGGTGCAGCATATCCCCATCCATAGCGAAGGACGACAGCACTGGGTTCTCTACCCCCCATACAACCAACGCAGAACAACAAAACCCCAAATGTCGAATGCACCATGGTTTTACCTGGCTAATCCAGCGTGGACTCCAACTCGTGGTAAGCACATGGGATTCATTAATTCCCAGATACCACCACTACCATTCGAATTCCTTCCAACGCATATAGTTTGGGACACTTACCTTTTGTCACCAAGCACTTTGGGTAAAGTGTTATCAAATTTAAGACCATAGGATAAGCCCTTATCTTAAAGCCAAGGTTTTCTTTCTCCCAAACAAGTTGTTCACTTAATCAACCTTAGAACACCTGCATACATGTAGATTGGTTTATGACTGAGCTCATATAGAGCTAAGTAAGACTCGAGGTTCTCTTAACCTCCTTTCATTAAAGGAAAAGAAACAAACAGAATCATTAACATGCAAACATCTAGAAGTATCACCTATAACAAATCCAAGTCAAACATAAGTACACATCAATCTATAATACTTGCCATAAAATATGAAGTATTTCAATGGTACGGAACATAAACTCCAGTGTGGAATACAAGAACGCCAATACATAAACCAAAGATCTAAAATATCATATTGGAATAACAAACCACCATGTGTTAGACGACGGCAAGAAACCAGGTTATGTTTTCAAGTATCCCTTGCATTAAAGTTATTTTCAGTGCTGATGTTAATTTAGTATAAACATTAGGTTCCAAACAACGTTAATGCCCCACACATAAATTGTTTTAAGTTTACAGTTTTAGGGACATTACAGGTGTCTAGAAATAACATCTGTATGTAGGTGAAAACGTTTCCATAACATTGTTATTGAATACAAAGTCATGTATACAAAAATGTAATCAAATAAAAAGTCATATAGACAAGTGCAGATCCATCTATTAATATGAAAAAATTATTTAATGATATACACTTTTTGGAAAAATAGAACATCGTTCCCAATGTCTATATAATGGCAACTCGTTCCCTATACAAAATATGGCAACTAGTTCGCAAAATGCCACATCGTGGCTAGTGTACATAGTAGGGTCTCTCAATCCTGATGCCCACCCTCGGTGCTCCCAGATGCATCTCCAAAATTGATCTTCCTCTTCTCCGAGCTAGAGGAAGTTGGGTCCTTCTAGTGACTTGGACCACGTCCCCTTGGGCCCTGAAATGACAACAATAATATGTCAACTTTTCCTGGCAATTATACAAGTATAAAACACAGTTTAAAAATAAAAATAGTTTTCAAATCTTAAATAAATCACCGCAGGAGAGACTGTAAGTCGTGAGGGGGTTTCTCTCCTCCATGCTCCAAGTCTCTTAGCAATGCCACCCTACAACATTTAGAACAATCATATAAATGATGAAATTAGATTCCTATAGTAATTTTCGTTAAAGTTGAACGATATTTTCATAAACTAGTCAATCTCACCGTGAACACAACCGGCTGGTCTTCAGGGTTGGTGGATGGAGCAGTCGACTGGACAACCTACTCTGATTCTAGGGTAAATGGTATAGGGGTGGATGTATCCACATCAACGGTGGATACACCATGGGGGGGCACAATGGAAGAAGGAAGTGTGGATTGGTGTGGGCGAAGTGGAGATGCATGTCTAGGGAGATATACCCCAACTGGCTGTAATATGGGTGGGGCCACTGTGGAAGGGGAAGCAAGGGTGGTGGGGGAATGTGGGGGGGGTAGATTTATGTTTTGTAGTGGAGGGATGGGTGAATGTGGATGGGTGGTATATCATGGTCGGAGGGGGGAGTGTGGAAACATGGGAAACTATAAGGGAGGTGGTGGAAGGGTTGGGGTGGGGTGATCGAACGAAGGATATGAAATGGAAGGGGGAGCTGGATGGAAGTGTGGTGTTGGATGGGAGGGGGGTGTTGTATCTAAGGGGGTGGGGAGGGATGCATGGAAGGGGACATGTATGGCAGGGGCTACAACTAACATATACGGTGGCCAAAAGCTGGGGAGGGAGGGATAGTGGCACTGACAGGACAAGGTGCTTGCACCTGCATACACATTTATAATCTCACATTTTAATACAAAAAAATAAAAATATACAAAGAAAATTCATCAAATTTGAAGTTAAATTTATACTTTAATTCACACGATACCTGTACATGTGGAGATCTATTGATCCCCGATGGGGATGGCTAGTCACTAGAGCCTGTGGACACCTGTGCAAACAGTAAAATATTTAGATTGAATTTATAAAAACAATAGTAACAATATTAAACAAAATGAAAATGTGAATGACAATGATAGTACTTAAACAACATGACTGCAATTACTTTATATTCAAGTTATATGATTACTAAAGACCAACAATTACTTCCTTAATAGCGGTAAAAGTATAGTATCCAACAATAGGGAGTAGATGATCACATAAACTAATGATTAACTTGTTATGATAGTTATGTGTGATTGTATTATAGGTTTAAATGTTAATCTAAATCTTATATGATTATACTAGTAGTAGAAATATCACCTCAAGCCTTAGTTTTGGATTGAAGTAAGTGTGTTTGTGGTATGCAGGAAGCCAAGTAAATTTCCAGGCCAAGATTATGGTATGGATTTAGGCTTGATAGTATAGGGACAACTCATATCATATATAAATTTTCACCAAGACAAATGGTTTTTTTAGGATGGAAGTGTGCCAAGTATATCGATTTGGTAGGGTAGGTAGACTTAGGAGATGAAATGGCAAGGTGGTTTAGGTGTAATCAGAGAGTATTGTGGGTGAATTAGTGATTGATTTGTTGATTGTAGTATCACTGTGAATACCTTGTAACAACAACAATATAAATTGGATTAGAGCCCAAATATACTAAGTGAATTAAGATTATGATATGAGGCAACTAGGAGAGAGATGGAAAGATTTATTGGAGGTAGAATCCTGTGTTCTTATTTTGTTGGTTTTATGCTTGAGAAGTTTCCAAGGTATGTATTGTTTAAACTATGAATGTGCCATTGTTTTATTTTTGTTTTTCTTAAAAATATGGTAGAGTTAATTTTTTTTCTTAGGTTTATCAATCATTTCTTCTATTCAAAAACTAGGTTCCACCAATCTACAAATGACATCAATGACTCAAGAATCCACACTAAAACACAAAAAAAAAGAGCTTTAAATCAATCGCCAAAATAACAACAACATAGATAAGCACATAGGGGCAATAAGTGCAGGGGGTATCTTCAACCACAAAGTAAAACAAGAACTAGCCTTCACTTAGGGACTAGGAGCATAAATAGACAATCAAGAGTTTTCTCCTTGTATCAAAGAATGGTCATTTTGAAGAATTTACAAATTAGGAATGTTTTGATTTTTGGGGAGTATTCTCTCATCATTGGTCAAGTAAGAATGACATATTTTGGAAATTTCTTTCTCATTTCTATAATCATTAGGGGTATTAATGGTATAGCTACAAAGTTTGAATTTATTGAATATTTTCATATTCTTTGTTCATGTGATACTAAATTTACATAAACCATGGTGAATGTGATGGTCAAATTAGAAAAAGGAGTCTTATAACTCACTTAATTCCTTCATGAAATACATTATAAATCACACTTAGTGGCATTTATGTGATAAATGGAAATGGATGTGGTCAAGGAAATCGGTCTTAAGTCGTCCTCCTTCAAGTAATCAATGCACACTTGAACTTGGATTGTTCTCTAGTGGGAGTTTTAATTTGGTTCAGATGGAAAATCTTGGTGCATGTAGGATATCTCTGACTATTAATGCCAAGAACATTCATCATATGGTAAGTTGGGTTGAGCCAAAATTTGGTTTTGGGTTACTTCATAATTTGTAGGGGTGGTGGTGATAGTTGTTGGGTAGTGAAGAGGATGGAATACTTTTCTTTGGTTTTTTTTTGTGTTAAGAACTGGACTATGACATGATTATTTTAATTGGCAATCAGGGAAAATATTAGGGGTGAAATTTCACCAATTGGCTATTTTTAGGCATTTTTTCAAAAAATAAATTCGCTATTGGTCATTTTTAGTCTCTAATATCGCCTATATTTACATAAAATAGGTTTTTTTATCATAATGTTCGCCATAATTTACAATTTTTAGTAGTAAATTGTATGTTTCATTTTTATTATTCGCCTAGCAATCTAGATATATATTTTTTTCAACCCAAAATAATCGCCTATAATATTACACTTAAGTCTACTTTTATAATCCTTAAAAAATACCTTGTTGGCAATGTTGGTTTGTGGATGAAAACTTGAACTCTTGTTTTTTAGGCAATCCTTTTTTGGTTTATTGTCTAGGTGATCTCAATGGAGACTTAGGCAATTTATTTCCAATTTAGGTTATTTCTCCAAGCACCCTTTCTCTTGTACTTTATGTTGGTACTATGGAAGAAAACAACCAACAAGATGAGTGTGTTCATTGTGGATTTACAGATCTTCACAAGGTACTGAGGTGCTTATCACCACAGAGGAACACCTTGCAAGAGATAATTTTTTATATTAATCAAAGTATATGTAGTCATCATGAAGCCCAATTAGCTAGGATTTTGGATATGGAAAATAGAATGGAAACACAGAGTGAAAGGTTAGAGAAGTTGGCTACATATTTAGAAATGCATTGTAACATTACACTAGGTTTTGCTTCAAACTATAAATCTTCAATTGACTATCCTATAGCTTCCATAAGTTCAGTGAACATTATTTGTCCAAAAGACTTTGTAGTTCAACAGGATCTTGGTGATTATGAAGACATAGAATAAGCAAAAGTAGCATCATAAATGAAAGAAGTTGAAAATGGAGAAACAAAGGATGCCTAAGTGAACATGAACACATGTCTAGTTTTCTTAGGTTTTCATGTTTTATAAGGTTTGAATTTTGTTTGGCTACATTATGAGAATTTATAGCTCTCAAGAATTTAGACAATATAATAAACACAACTCTAAAATCCGATGATACTATGATAGACATGTTTTGTGAGAATTATTCATTTTGATTTTAGTTTTAAATGATGATAATAAAAAAATGGTTACTCAGTGCTAACTAATTTGTGTGAGAAAGGAAGGAAAGATGCAAGAATACGGATAGAGATATTTAATTACTGGACACAAATTACTCATAAATGGATCTAATTATTCAAAGTAAAGAAGTTACCTGTGTGTATGGTTCCGCAATCTCCTCTACTGTTTCCATAGCTCCGTCTAGGTCAAAGGAACCATGTCCTCCCACCTGGAGGATGGAGACTCGACCCTAAATAACTGTACATTAAAACAAATAAAGTCAACAATGTGTAATTGAAAGTTAAATATATTAAAAAATACGATATCGAATAACATACAATAAATACTTGAACATTAAATAAAACAATAGCTAACCAGGTCCATGTAGCTCTTCATGGCATGTTGCTGCATATGACCATGGAAATAATTACCATAGTGAGAAAAGTGATGTTCCATTGTTCCAGTCAAACTAGATGGCCCCTCCTAGGTTCCACTTGTACCTGGTCTATCCCGACCACCACCCATAGACCGTGCAGCAACACGTGTGTCTCATCGTTGTCCTCCCGGCTCTATGAAGACATAGCCACAAATGTGGTATGTCTAAGAAGATGACTTGTGGCATATCTAACAGAGTCATCAATATCATCTAGGATGCTACAAAACCTAGGTGGATGAGGAGAGCGGTTTGTCTCTTGCCTAGTGCAGGTGGTCCTCTGAGTTGGTTATGGTGGGCTTGAGGTCGATATTGAGTAGAGTCAAGACCAACACCCTGAAACTCAGTGATGTCAAAATAACTTACATGGTAGCCTAACTCAAACTCAACCCACAATTTCCTAAGAAAATACATTGGGACCTCCAAATTATTGCACGGGGACCTGTCAAACACCATAAAACATTTCTTTCTCTAGTTATCTCTCCATGGTTGGTAATTACACCAGTCCATGCAAACCCATTTCTTCCTCACATCTGGAGGCTGCCTTGTCCTGGCATCTATGAATTTGTTGTGCAATGTTCTTTTGTGATGTTGAGGTCTTTAATTTGTTCTTTTGATATCTCGGTGGAATAGTGATCCTTAATTCAAGCCCTATATTGGCTCAGATTAGTGTTCTCACTGTGCACAATGTTAATAGATTCAATGATGTTTTGCAATGATGTAGCCATGGAAACCTGAGAGGGTTCATTGGTTCTCTTGAAATCATCGCTTAAGACCCTTAATTGGTTTAAATTTTGATGTAATTCATCCTCAAGGTTTTCAAATGGTTCATCATCAGGTTCATTTTCCATTCAATTGGTAATGTTATCGTCTGATGGTTCAGTTTCACTAGTTTTCTCTTATGGTTGTGGTGTGTTTCTCATTTTTTCAGGTGTAATTTATCTGCAATGAAAATTTGTTAGTTTTTAATTGATTGTATTTTTTTTAATTTAAAATTGTAATGAAAAACAAAACAAAATGAAAAAACATCAAAAAAAGGAATGGTTTAGCACCTACTTGGAGGCACTAGCAGCAATGGAGGTTGGAGGTTGACTTTGATGTTGAGTGGGAGGTAGATGGATGCTCCAAACATGCTCACGTGGCTCCAAATCCTTCAATCCTTCCTCGCGGTTTTGTTATTTTGATAAGAAACCCATGGACTATGTTTTTTTTTATAAAAAACACACGAGCACGCACGCATGTTTTTTTCTTGTGCATTAACAACGTGTGCATGCCTATTTTTGCGTATGACTTAACAACGCATGCATGCGTCTGTTAACATGGTTATATAGATACACATGCACGCTTATAACACTGTGTACGCGCTTATTTTATCAATTATCAGCAGATCGACGTGGTTGATCAGCATTGCCGAAGCAGTAGCGCATACACGTGTTTAGAGGCGTGTGCGCGTGTTTGTTTTTTTTGTGCTCATCCGTTGTTATTTGTAATATCCTGAATTTTGGACTAACTATTTCTGTTGTTATATTGGGCCACGACCCCAGCACATATGTTTTATTTTGAGTATTGGGCATGAGACCTAACACCTATGATTTATTCTTTTATATATTGACATATTGGGCATGGACCCTGACTGACTTCTTTATTTTGAGTATGTACTGGGCGATAAGGCCCTAATGTTTTGATGAGGTTCTCCAACTTTGATATGGGTACAAACCCTAATATACTGAGATGATATGTTGTTACTTACTGTCCAGAGCTACGATTTTACATTATTGACTTATGAGTGTGTTGAGCATGGACTTAGAAACACACATATAACCTACGTACTAGGCATAAGCCCCGATGTACCCAGAAGAATGTTTATTACTCGGAGTAAGCCTTGAGGTATATTGAGTGTTGGGCGTAAGCCCTGGAGCACTCCAAGCTTGATAAATGAATATCGGATCTGAGGCCACTTGAATATTCTAGATGTGCCTCACAACCACATTCTATCACTAGTGTTGAGCAGGAAGCTCTGGAATTGCACTGGTGTAACGCGCATGTGAAAGTGTTGAGTTGAAAGGCTCTGAAGAGCACTCGGGGTTACTAAATATCAAAGTGTTGAGTCGAAAAGACTTTGAATAGCACTTCTACTTTCATCACATTTATTTAATTTGGTTAAATGATTCATCTTCTATCCATAATCAAATACTGCGGAAACTACCATGTTAAAACGAGGGAATCTGACATGCAAGAGAGAGACTAGAGGTGCCTATCCAAGCTTACCGAAAGACTGTCCAAAGAATTGGACCATATCATTAATGTTTAAAAGAAGTATCATGTGAAGATACATAATTAAATAAAAGATAATTGCCATAACCTAAAGTATGAATTGACTAAGAATAGTCTTACAAGAACAAAATGCTTAAAGGCCTCAAGGCTAAATATTATTAATAAGAACTTTAATAATAATATTGTTATTATTTATTTATAGAATATATATTCTTTTATATATATATTTATGCATAAGTGGGCTGCCACATTATTAAATATTATTAATAATGTATTAGTAGCTAGGTTGTAAATCTAAATTATTGTTATTATAAATATTATGAAACGATTAAATAATAAAAAATTCACTTATAGTTAAAACAATTGAAAAAGTCCTAGTTCAAGAGGATTAGATATTTATTAAATAATATCATTTAAATATTAATTATTTCAATTTAAACAAACTAATTATTCAACAGTCATAATTCAAGACTCCCCTACTTAAAGAGGGTAGATCCCAAGTTTTGGGGATCATGATTCTTTTTCATTATCATTCTTTTATGGTAATCAGAGAGAAGTGTTATGCTCCAAGAAACCGAAGGAGTCTCACATAATAATTCTAGATCTGAACCAGCAGTGGACCTAGAGCCTTTATCTCTTATTGCATGTTGGGAAACAGCTCAGGGGAATGGGAGGAACATGGTAGCCACAAAGTTATCCAGCTAAGGAATCATTCTAACAGGTCAGCTAAGCTCCAAAGTTTCTACACTAATTATTGTTTGAGTGTTCAGGCTACTACATGAGAGGAGCAAGTCACAAGGCATCCAGGTATGAATGACAATTCTTCCATTTCAATTTATAAAATAAATGAATCATTTAGTATAGGTTTGTTATCACAACATTGTTTTCTTTTCTATCCTGAAATTGTCTTAAATATTAGTTTACTCATAGGTGTAGGATTTTGTAACTAGGATTTCATTAAACTCAGAAGTTGCCACCTAGAAACCAACAAAATGTCTAGCAGGTCTAGTCAAACTAGCCTGCGCTAGACATCCAGGTATCTCTTAAACCTAGAGTCCTTGGTTTACCAATGTTAGACACCAGAGCTACGACATTTTTGCCAATTTTATGTATTCAAAACATTTTCAAACTTATGTTTTTTTTTTTTTCTTAAGTTCCGTTACTCTTTTAAAAATCTAGGAAGATAAACATAGTTAGATTAGAGATCTTTCCTTTTAAATATAAATACAGTTCCATTATATTATTTCTATTTTTCTATTTAAAACATTAAACAGTAGAGAATACATCTTGAACAGTATGTTCAGGTTCCGTACATTCTTGATTTTTCTCAACACCCTTAACTATGATTTCAACCAACAACAAAACCATATAACAAAAACGCAACAGGCATTTGAAGGAAGTTACAATTTCAAAGTGTAGACTCAGACTTTGCATACTACACCTTGCATTATAATCTTTTAAACACCAAACCCTGATGGGATACACTACCATTTAAAGGGTCAAATCCCACAGCAAATGTAGCATTCATTTATCATTAATTAAAATTCTTCTATCACGTCGAAACACCAAGTCTAGAGATCAAACCCCAGAAACGACTTCACGAATGATCCAGCTATTTTTACAAATCACCCATGGCGTAGCATTAACATACATATCCTTGTTCTTTTAAAATTGAAACAAACAACATCTAGGGTCACATCTTTATTTAAAACACAGGAACATTTCTTTAAAAGCAAAATTTCAACCGAGATGCTCGGGAAGTCTCACATTCTACAAAACCAAATCCACATTCAACCAAACATTACGATATCTTTTAGTAATAGCACACAACCGATCTTTAAATACAAACGCAGGACATGGATCGAATCCTTCTAATGTTTCTTCACTAAACCCTTTCTATCCATTGCAAACTCCAAAAATGCGGTAGTAAGAACCAAAATTTAAACTTCTCAAGCTTATAGATAAACCAGCATAAGGGTTACGATTTCTCCCATCAAAACATGAACTTTTAGCAAGCTAACATTACGAAGATTTTAGACTCAAACATTATTTCATTTCAACAGATAGAGCTTCACCTATTCTCATTTTATACAAAGGTATCAAATCAAAAACACATAGGGTAGAGAAACCATGAAAGAAAACGCAGAAGTTATACATTATTTGACATCTCATTAATACATGCTCAAAATCCAAATAGAAAACGCAGGTCACTGTATTGTTTTCCAAAACCCCAACACAATACATATGGGTAGTATCTCCATTTACACAACATAGAAACCCCATAACAATCAGTGACATAAAATGCCACATTAAAACTAGAACCCTCCAGGGTTATTCCTAGACATTACATTAAACTCATTCATTTATCAGTCCAGCCAAAGGAGACCCTCTTAGGATTTCCCAATACAATACAGTGAGCCAATACGAAAACATGAAATCCAAATTAGCAAAACGGTACACCCTCCAGAGATACGAGAGGTAAGAGTAAGGGTTTGGGAAACCTGAACTTACACTCTTCCAAGCCATTCAAATGCCAAGGTTGCGAAACACCTGGTAGCAACTCACACAGAGTAGAAACGTATTCAACCTGGCACGAAAACATCACAACAAAGTTAAAAACAGAGATATCTAGATGCTAGTTAAAATCATAGTGAATGAGCTCGAATCTGAGACATGGGTATTACTTGTAGCATTTGTTTCCTCCTCCATGCTTTCATTCAAGCAACCAATGAGTGCTATGGCCATGAGCAAAGCTTGGGTCAGAGCACAGGTCTCTCAGACACAAAAAACATTTACCATAACCAAAGTGAACCACAAGAAATGAAATTTCACTGGTGTAAAACCCAAAGGAAAACCCTTCTGCATAGCTGCAGCTTGGACATGTGATTTCGTAGTACTATATTTAATGTTTCACCAACCCCACAAATTCCTCGATATTCGACCCTGTTCCCTATAGTGGGGATTCACTATTTGCAATAGTGATAGCCAACAAGTTCTTCAAAGTGTCAACACTTAAACCATCACACTCCTTAGGCTTAAGTATTTTGTTTAGAAATAGGAAGTAGACATCGTAGGTAGGTGTTTTCCTAGGCATACCTGCAAAACAAAATTACAAATAGAATGCATTAGAAAAACCCGCTAAGTAAGTCAGAAGTCCCAAAACCTACACCTTACCTCTCGGTAGCTTTGCTGGGGGTACTCTTCCCCTTTTTGGAAACACCAGTTTCCCATCATTGGCCTCACCCTTTCATCAATAGGGCCCATCCTGCCTGAGGATAGAAAGTTGACTTTTAGAAATATGCACATGACTTCTTACAACCGTAAGTAGGAGTTTCACATTATAATTACTCTAACATTTGTACACTTGCAATAAAATTACATTTTTCTACCCTACACATCGCTTCCGCAGAACTATGAGAATAACTATGAGTAAGATCATGTTACTTAAAGAAATTAAACTCTTAAAGTGTCACAAAACAAGTACCGGTGAATATTTTTATCAGTGCTGAAGTTAATTTATAAATCATCATCCTCAAAATAGCTTTTATTACAGTAATAGAAAAATTTTAAATTTTTGCTATTTTTAGGGACATTGCAAGTGGTATGAGAGCCTAGCTACAAAACTAAGTGACCTATTGGGCTCATTACAAACAAAAGATCCGCTGCAGATACACAGTAAATCGAAACATACATTTAGAAATTTTATTTTGTTTTCTGTGAAAATGAACTAACATATTTTTTCTATTCTTGACACTTATATAACATTTCAGGTACAATCATTGACTGAAAATGAATGCAAAATAGGGCAACAGCATACATGGAAATCTGAACTCTCCACCACGAGTCAAGAAATTCTGGTGGAACTCAACTCGGATTTAATAGAATCTATGCAAAATCTACAAGGAGAATTCCAAGGTTTCAGAGAAAAGAACATGCAAGAAAGAAGAGAGCAACAAGCTATAAATGAAGCTCTACTTCAAATCTTGACAGGGGCAATGCCCCACAGAAATCCTACCCTCTCAATCGACACTTTTAAAATGGAAAACTGTCACACAAAGAAATATGCCAGTCCTAAGGGAGAAGAGCAGGAAGAACACAAGCTAGAATCAATAGAAGAGGACTGTAAGAGCTCTTCCAATGATGATGGTTCACCACATCCTTACAAGAAAAGGAGGAAGAGTGACGACAATTTTCAAGGAGAATTCAGAAAGATAAGAGCCGCAACTTATGACGGAGAGATCAACTTTAGGGAGAAGGCTGAAGAGTGGCTACTAGGAATGAATAAATATTTCAAATTTCATAACTATTACAGTGAAATGCAAGCCCGACTAACCATCTAAAACCTAAATGGCAAAGCAGTCAAATGGTGGCGGGACTTGAAACACACCAAAGGACAAGAACTGAGAGACATATCTTGGGATACTTTCAGCAGAATATTCCAAGACAAATATATGTCTCAAAGATTCTTTGACAAGAAAATTAAAGAATTTCACGAGTTGAAAATGGGCTCCCTAACCATGGAGGCATTCATAAACAGATTATTAGACCTGCTGCACTATGTTCCATACATCAAACATGATAAGGTCAAGATACAATAGTTTTTGGGAGGTATGCCACCAAAATTTAGAGAAAAGATAGAGTTTGACATGCCCAAGACCCTAGATGTGACTTTACATAAAGTAAGACTATGTTATGAGCACGGAAAGCCAAGGAATGATAACATCAACAGAAACAAAGATAGGTTCATAACCTTCTCGAAAAACCGCAAACTGGGTTTTAGACCTCCACCCTACAAAAAACCTAACAACAATTTTCCACCCAATAGAGGCTTCAACCAACCTCAAGCATGGCCAAATGCACCTCCACCACCTGTCAACAGGGCATCTTTCAACAAAGGGACAAAAGATGTCCCACCAACTGTTTCTTGTTGGAAATGAAAAGGGCCCCACTGCTATAGAGACTTCCCCAGCAACGTCCAAGCAGAACCTACTGTAGGAGACATGGAAAGAATACCCACGATTTATACCGCTCTTGATGGTCGACAGGCAAATCACCAGGACACCATGGTTGAAGTTGAGGGTAAGATCTCAAAGACAACCATTTCAATTTTAATAGATCCTGGCGCATGCCAAAGTTAGATCTCCCCTAAGCTAGTGGACACTTGTAACTTGAACCGAGAACACCATGAGAAACCGTGGCTGGTACAACTAGCCACCGGTACCAAACAGAAGGTCTCCGAGTTAGTTAAAACTTGTGAGATAGACTTAAACGGATTTCCAACTAGGTTAGAATTAAACATTCTACCCCTAGGATCGTACGATGTACTTATCGGAATGGATTGGTTAGAAGAATACCATGTCCTACTTGATTGCTTAAACAAGTCCTTACTCTGCAGGGATGACCAAGGGAATCAGAAGACAATTCAGGGTATCCTTAAGAAAGTATCTGTAAGATAGATCTCCACCTTATAAGCAAAGAAATGTATCAGAAAAGGTTGTAAGCTCTTTGTCGTCAATATTCAAAATATAGAAACCAATAGGGAAATAAGAAGATCGAAGACTTCCCAGTCCTCGTAGAGTTCAAAGATGTATTTTTCGAGGAAATATCGGGTTTACCACCCAAGCGAGACTTAGACTTTTCCATTAAACTAACACCCGGGTCAGTACCAGCGTCCAAATCTCCTTACCGTATGAGCACACCAGAATTGGTGGAGTTCAAACTTTAGTTACAAGAACTGATTGACAAAGGGTACATTTGATTGAGTGTGTACCCTTGGGGAGCACCGATACTCTTTGTCAAAAAGAAAGACAGAGCAATGAGGATGTGCATCGACTACTTCCAACTCAACAAGATGACCATTAAGAACCGTTACCCACTCCCTAGAATTGATGACTTGTTTGACCAAGTCGGAGGAGCGAAGATCTTCTCAAATATCGACTTACGATCTGGTTACCAGCAAGTAAGAATCTATGATGAGGATATCAACAAAACTGCGTTTCAGACCCATTATGGACACTACAATTTCGTAGTGATTCCTTTTAGGTTGATGAATGCAATGGCCAACTTTATGTGTATGATCAACAACATCTTTAGTAAGTACCTCGATAAGTTCATTCTCATTTTTATTGACGACATTCTAATATAATCCAAGAACGAAGACGAGCATGAGGAACATCTCCGAATTGTTCTACGAATATTATGGGAACACCAACTGTACGCCAAGTTTAGTAAGTGCGATTTCTACAAACCCCATATTCAATACCTAGGAAATATCATTTCTGAAAAGGGAATAGCCATCGACCCTGAAAAGGTCAAAGCTATCGAGGAATGGCCAACACCTACGTGTGTATTCGACATAAGATAGTTTTGATGTTTAGCCGGCTACTACTGAAAGTTAATTGAGAACTTCTCACAAATTGCATGCCCCATGATTGCCTTACAAAAGAAGGAAAACAAGTTCTTCTAGACAGCTAAGTGCGAAGAAAGCTTTCAGAAGCTGAAGAAACTATTGATTAGTGCACCGATTCTACGAATTGCAGATCCCAATGGGGACATCGTCGTTTGCACAGACACTAGCAAGGAAGGACTCGAGGGAGTCCTTATGCAAGATAACTTGTCCATCTGCTACGAATCAAGCAAATTGAAAGAACATGAGTAGAACTACCCTACGCATGATCTCAAACTAGCCATCATCATCCACGCCTTAAAGATGTGGCGACATTATCTTATGGGAAAGAAATTCTTATTAATGACGGACAACATGAGTTTGAAGTATCTTTTCGACCAACCCGACCTAAACTCTAGGTAGGCTAGATGGTTAGCCTTCCTTAGTGAGTATCATTTCGAACTAAAGCACATTAAAGGCAAGGAAAACAAGATTGTAGATGCCTTGAGCCGTCGAGCACATATGCTTTATGAGGTTACGATCAGTCAAACTGAATCAAACTTGCATAACAAGATTCAAACGACAAGTAAGAGTGACCTTTACTACACTGAAATGCTTGCGAAGATACAAGAAGACAGCTTATTCCAACCACAAAAGGAATTTAAGATAGACGAGTCAGGACTACTGTGGTCAAAAGAGAGACTTTATGTCCCAGAGAGTGGGGACATTAGATCAAACATCCTCACTGAATTTCACCAGAAACCCTATTCAGGGCATCCCAGATATCAAAAGATGATATCGATAGTAAAGAAACATTACTTTCAGCCTAAGTTGAAAGCTGACATATCCATGTTCATCACGAAATGTCAGGAGTGCCAACTGGTCAAAGCAGAACACCAACACCCCTCTGGTTTTACTACAACCTTTACCCATTCTGGAGTGGAAGTGGGAGGTAATAAGTATGGAATTCATTACGGGCTTACCCATTTTTTAGTCGATGAGACACAACACAAATTTATGGGCTTACAACCACGGTCTCTCCACATCATCAATTCACATCACCTGGAAAAGATCCTTAACAAGAATTCACATGGTGTCATTGTTTAGCTCCATTCCCTTCAGATGCACCCACCAATGGTCTCCACTACTTCCTTGGATAGATATGCAGGTGTCTTTGTTGCACCAGTGGGCTTGCCGCCTTCACGAGACATTTCCGGTAAGCATTTAGCCACATCTACATCTCAGCAGGACATGATGGCTATTTTGCATGCACTACAGAAGTGGCAGCCATACCTATTGGGGAATTATTTATGCATCAAGACTGATCCCCAGAGTTTGGACACTTTCCTCGAATAATGGGTCTCCTCCCCAGCACACCTAAAATGGGTTATCCAACTCATAGGTTATGACTTTGCGACCACTTACCAGAAGGGTAAGGACAATATGGTGGCAGATGCTCCTTCTCGCACATTTGATGACCCAGTTTCTCTTACAGCTATTTCTCTGCTTGTTCCAAATTGGTTGCAATCTATTCAAAGGGGCTATCTCTTCTATGAATTCCATGCTTTTTCATTAGCAGGGAACTCTGGGTTCCTCAAAACATATGACCAGGAATAATGTAACTTCTTTTGGAAGGGACTGAAAATGACAATTCAATGGATGGTGGTTGACTGTGATACTTTCCAGGTCAACAAGGGTGAAACCAAACTCCTTTCGGGACTGCTCAATCCCTTGTCCAGACCTACACATATTTGGACAACTATTTCTCTAGATCGCAGCTCAACAATGCTCCAAACCCACCTTTGTTCCCTTCATATATATGGGTTCCCAACGACCTCCCATCACGCCTGCTCCTTGACCAACTCCTATCAAGCATTTGTCTGAAACAAAGATGCAGGCACACCGAGAAAAAGGGCTTTGTTATAATTGTGATGAGAAATTCACTCAAGGACATAGATGTGTTCAAAAAAATCTCTATCTCTTGGATGTGGATTCTCCGCCTGCCTCAAAACTTGGTGAAGAAGCTCCAGATACAGTAGATGATTAGGTCGACATTTAGCACCCGCCTATTGACACCCCATCTCAATACGACCCACCCGAGATCTCCCTCCATGCTGTAACCGGCGTCACCACTCCACAAATAATGCAGGTCAGGGGATACTTCAAGAAGTTCCGTCTTACCATACTCATTGATTCTGGTAGCACTCATAACTTCATTGACCCTCAGATTTCCAAACAGGCTGATTGTTTTGTCCATCCTTGCTCCAACTTTGAATTCATGGTTACTAATGAGGGCACCTTACCTTGCAAGGGGAAGTGTCACAATGTGCGTATCTCTATGGAATTATATAACCTGTGTTCTAACATGATTGCCTTGTCCTTAGGCGGATGTGATGTGGTTTTGGGCGTTCAATGGTTACGCACACTTGGCCCCATCTTATGGGATTTTGCTGAACTTTGGATGCAGTTTTCAGTCAATGGGACACAAAAAAAATTTATGGGCTTACACCCAGGGTCTCTATGCATCATCAGTTCACATCGCCTGGAAAAGATCCCTAAGAAGAATTCACATGGTGTCATTGCTCAACTCCATTCCCTTCAGATGCACCCACCAACGGTCTCCACTACTTCCTTGGATAGATATGCGGGTGTCTTTGTTGCAGTAGTGGGCTTGCCGCCTTCACGAGACCTTTCCGGTAAGCATTTAGCCACATCTACATCTCAGCAGGACATGATGGCTATTTTGCATGCAGTACAGAAGTGGCAGCTGTTAACACTCATATTTTATCCCGGTTGTAAAAGAATAACACCTAAGGTAAATTATTTCAAACCAAACTTTAGGTAGAAAACGTAGCCATTTTTTCCACCAGAGAGGGCTCTCTCACGAGATATATGTAAAGGCTAAAATATATAGAAACACGCTCAAAATTTCTCAAAATAATTTACTTGGTTGAAAAGGAAACAAGAAACATTGTGTATCGAGTTAATTTTTAAATATCTAACGTGCCAGTAAGATATTTATACCAAATAGATTTTCACAGAGGAAAGATAGCAACCATATCATAGTCAATTTGATTTTGCAGGTGGTATAGAAAGAAATAATGATAATCCATCAACAATAGGCATCTAACCAGGATGAATCCATTGTCAACTTTGGAGAAATAATGGATACTTAAATGGGATAAAACGAGGCATAACCAGTATGAATCCCAATTTATTTTAAATGTTCATTTAAGCATAGAAGAAGAACATCATGGAAGATATAACAAAGAAAATAAACATGCACATATAGAGCTAAGGGAAAAGACAGACTGTAAAAATGATCAACACATGAATCTCTAGTCTCTAAAGATAGGTATTTCCACTGTACGACTTTCTATTATTCTATCAAAATCTGACTTCAAAACGTATTGTCTCTAAAAAGAGTTTCCAACCCTTTCAAAAATGATTCTCATTGTCTTTTATACAAAATTCAAAAGAAGCTTGACATAACTGCTTCTTTTAACTAGTAACTGAAAATGTATTAACTCGAAAGATAACTGTCTTTAAACAATAAATAACTGTCTTTCAACACTATTACAAATTTTTAAAATAAAAGCATCATTTTTGCCACTTGGAAAAAATTCTGAATGTATCTATGAATGGACAAAATATCTTGTCCTTCCATATTTATCCACATAGTTCCATTGGTCGGCCGTGGGTATATCATAACTGATCATTTCCTTCACCAAGACTCGCATTTCAAGGTGACCTGCCTAAGAAACAAGTGGAAGATTCTCACAGATTGAGATCAACATATTTAAAATTTCAAAGTCCTCCGCAATTTTCTCCATTAAAATCTTTCCAGTAAGCATATGATCCAAATGCTGAAACTTTTTGTGATCGATTCTTATGTGAAACAATAACCTCTTATATTCATTTGGAGGAATCAATTCATGATTTTCATCCCAAAAAGTAGGTAATCCTTTGTTTATTAATTTTTCAAATCGCTTCTTAAACTTTATTACTTCCTCTCGTATATCTCTAGCTTTGACTTCAATATTTTCAACATGTGAATATCTTCCCAAGATTCTTCTGGCCCATGTAATGACTGAAATTCTATTCATTATATTCATTGCTGTCAAATCTGCTTCAGTTAAACTATTTAAGAAAGTTATTTCCCTTTGTGCTATTTCTTTTGGCTTTCTATTTAAATTCTCTCTGACTGCTCTGCAACTTTCAAAAGCGTCTTTGGCGACTTTTTCTTCGATTCTCATATAATCAAGATAAGGTCTTAATTTTTCAGCTTCCTTTAAAATTTGATCCCATACCATATGTTTGCAACCTTGCATTGCATCCTGTCCTGTTCCATGAGATGCCAAACCTTTATTATTATCAGATAATTCCTGATTCCTTGTTTGCAAAGTTTTAATTTCCTTATCCTTTGTTTCATTTTCTTCTTTTAGCTTCTGTACTCCAATTTTCAATTCTTTAATCTCGACATCTTTCAAACTTACCTGGGACATGGCTTGTAAGAGACTGTCCAATCTAGTTTTATCTTCATCTGTACCTGCATGTACCTATTGCTGACCTAATTCTGCTAACCTTTTCTTTATTTCTTCCAATTGCTCTTCTAAACAAATCTTCTCTTTTTCCCAATGAACTTTTTCTTCAGTGAGTTTCAACATTTTTGCAGTAATATCTTTTACTTCATTTGACAACTCTTCTTTTTCTTTTTCCAGTACTGTTAGTTCAGCTCCATGGATAAGCAAAGTGTCTGGGGTTTTCAGCTTTTGACTTAACATTTGAATTGTATCATCCTTTTCTTTGAGTAAATTTGCTGCTGCATCTCCCTCTTTGTTTATCAAATCTGTTTGTAATCTTTTTATTTGTTGTTGTCGAGACTTATTTTCTGGTTTTTTTCTTGTTTCAACTGGTTATTTAATTTATCTACTAAAATTTTAAACTTGTTTGCCTTTAAGATCGCTCCCAAATAATCTAAGTATATAACCTCTCCTGTTTGTCTATGTAATAAAATTTTATCTCGGGCATTGATTTTTGTCAGATCAACTTTCATCTCTGAGATCTTATCTTTAGTAACAACTGAAAATTTTTAAGAATTTTCTTTGACATTTCTGCTAGTAAATAAATTGACTTCAGTGTTGGATATATATCTAACCTTTGGAAATAACTGACTAGTTTGCCGAGAGGATTCCTGTTTATTTTGACTATGCTCATTAAATACATCCATCAGATTGTGTTGTTTATTTACATCATCTTCTACTAGGGATTCTTTAATACTATATTCCTTTACCATGACCTCTGGTATTTTGACTTCGGTTCTCCCTTCCTCTTTCGAAACTGCCATTAACTCTTGTTGCTCATCCATTTTTAATTTTTTCCCTTTTTCTGCTTTGTCACTTTCAATGTTCACTACTTCTTGTATGGGCCTTTTAAACCCTACCATTGCAGTATTCATCATGCTTTCTGCCTCTGTTGTTGTATCTATCAATATCATTTCTTTATCTTGAGAATCTGGAATGATTTCTTCCTTATAATTTAACCAATTTGCTCGATCAGACATTCCCTCAATCACCTGATGATTCAAGGCTTTGATACGATGATCTGTTCTCCGTTTTGATATTATGTTTAATGAATCATATTCAATAGCCATGTCTGTCTCAATTCCCATATCTTTCAATAATTTTTCTATATAAATAGCATCGTTTTTGTTCTTCACTATGAATGGGCCAAGTGTGAATGGATACTTGTTATCTGTTGCTTGTTTGAAAAGCAAGAAATTATTATCTTCAACAATTAACTTCTGCCTAAGGAACTCCAAAGCGAAAACCCTATAACCTAAGGTAAGAAATGCTGGTAAAACATAGGGTTTATGCTTTAAACCATATAACCTGATCACTGTACTGTCTTTTGACAAGAACCAATCTCCTACAGCGTATTCTGCACTTAATTGCATACATGCTTGCATTTCTAGTAATACTCTAGGCAATCTTTCACAAAAAATCATTCTGTAAATCTTTGAGAGCATATAATTTATGTAATTAAACATATTATTTTCGAACAACTTTGTGAAAATGATTTCAGGGAATTGTAATTCTTCATGACTAGCCACCATGATCATTTTCATCAAAAATGACTGAAATCTGAAATGCCTGAGACTAGGGAAATTGACCATCTGGTCATGGATCTTTTCAGTCAAGAATTCTTCAAAGTTAAGTCGAGGAATTTGATTTTCATCAATCCCTGACTGAATTGTACTCATTTTATACAAAAGGATTAAATGAAACTCAGTTACATACATGTCTGTATTGAACCCTAGGATTAAAGCCAACAATGTCAAAACCAGCTAGGTATTTTCATCAAATAAAGTGATATCTATAGGGTAAGGGATATCTGAAATGTTTGTTTCTGGTTTAAGAAGCATAGACAAAAACGTTTCTCTATCATCTTGAAGGGTTTGATGATAAGATTCAATAACAGAATTTTCAGAAAAAATTTCAGACTCGAGGGTTTGGGAAAAATTTATTTCTAGGGATTTATTTATGACAATAGGCTCTATTTTGCAGACGACTCTAGTTTTTCGACTGTCTAAAATAGTTCTTTCTTCTCTGGAGTAATTATCAGCACACCACAACACAAATTCTGGAAAAGACGGGATTTGGTCCGGGCAGAAGGCTAACAAGGATGGCTGGTGGACTCTGTGTATGTCCATACCTTCTTCTAATAACTTAGACAACTTAAACTTGACTTCAGTGACTGGTAACCTGATTAGGGTATCATAAATGTCCCCATCTCTATCTTCTAGGGCTTCTTTGGCTTTAAAAACATCTATATCATGCACAGTTTCCATTTAAATCGTTTCTACAAACAAAGTTTTGTTAAAATATTTGGGCTAGGTCACTAGACCCTACCTGTAAATACACGTCTTTATCCTTCTTTTGCAACTGCTGATCTCCACTAGTCTTCAGAGCTTCCAGGAACAACGACACATAGACAAAATGTCATTATTTGGAAACCCTTTTGTTTTATATAAGCCCTTTTTCTTAACGTTCTGGAAGCTTTCTGAATGTACTTTATTTCCAACCGTTGATCACATGCTTTTTTATTTGAGCCGTTAGATCTTGTGCCTCTTTATTTCCCATGGTGGTATCCGCGATCCCAATAATGGTTTTCCTCTCTGGTTTTTACTGTGTGCGGATCAACCATTTTCTGACACCTGTTAGAGTGGTTTAATTACTGCAACCACTCTTTCCTCTATTGAGTGTGCACTTTCCATGATGCGGATGAATATCGTCCTTAAATTTTATTCCAATGTATATCATCCATCTAATTTATGTCAACATATGGCGTATTCCCTTGTGCCTTCTGCGTCCGCCATGTGCTATGGCCCACGTTTACCCCATATTATCCTTTGGTGGTTCCACACGGTGCTATAGTAGTTTGTGATACCACTATCATGTTGATGCGGGACAATAAGAATGCGACACGTACTCTAGCGGTATTATGTCCGCAACCACTCACCATTGTTTGCAAATGAACGTTTGGGCGATGCGGGAATCCACGATAACCCTTGATCTTTTCTTTCGTCATCTCTGCTGTTGAAACTTCACTAAGATTTAACCTTTTCAATAATTTCTTTTGGACTATTTCACTTGTAGTTTTTTGCTTTGTTGATTTTGACAAACTTTTTAGGGTTTATTTGGGTATTTGAAATACGGTGTCAACAACTGTCTTCAACTGGGGATGCTATCCTCCCCGTGAGGTAGCAAAGAACATCGTAGACCAAGTGCCTGACCCATTGGGATGCATTCAAACTTTTCTGCAAATCAAGCTTCATATCATCATTTTTTATTTTTTTTTGGTAATGCATGGTAAAGGCAAATATATACACTGTACAAAATTCTCTTTCACCCTTATCCTTTTAAGAGAGATAATGTTTGAGGTGTCTACCATTTACTGGTCCTCCAGGAAAGAATTCTCCATTAAAATTTTTAAGGGTGAATGCATTTTCTCCTTGGTATCCTGCATTAATATATGAACCTTTCCACAAATGCTCAAACTTCCCATGGTGATCTTCATTTCTAGAGTCCCACTTCAAAACTAAATCATTTATCTGAAAATTATTTTCTTTAACCTTTCTGTCAAAAAAAAATTTCATTTTCTTTTGATGCATTTGGGTTTTATTGTATGCCTTTTCTCTAACTTCATGTAATTCTATCATTTGATTTATCCTCCTTTGCATATGATTTGGTTCTTCTTCAACTTCTTGTGACAATTTCATAACTGAAAAACCCAAAGAAACAGGGAAAATTACCTCTATGCCATACACCAACTGGAAAGGTGAAGTGCCAATTGCTCTTTTTGTACTGATTCTATCTGCCCACAAAGAATATTTTAATTTAGTGTGCCAAGCCCTCTTGTTATTTTCCAACAACTTCTTTATGATCCTCACTAGACTTTTATTTGAAGATTCAACCAACCCATTTCCTTGTGGATAATAAGCAGTGGAATGCTTTAAATGTATGTGATATTTGTGACAAAAATTTATCATCTTTTTTTATTTGAACGCTGGGGCATTATCTGTCACTATCCTTTTAGGGCAACCAAACCTGGAAAAGATGTTTTCTTCTAAAAAGTTCATTATCACGGTTTCTGTGGTGTTTCTTGTCGGAATGGCCTCAATCCATTTCGTGAAGTAATCTGTAGCAGTCAGAATCCACTTATGGTTCCCTAAGGAATTTGGGTTAGTTTCGCCAATTAAATCTAACCCCCACTGTTGAAAAGGTGCTTCAACTAAAATAGGCTTCAAAGGAAATGGTAATAGTTCTCTTTTCCCATCAAAAATTTGACCCTCATGACATTTGGTCACTTCTTTATATACATCTGAATACATGTTGGGCCAATAAAAACTAGCTCTAAGAATCTTGTTCACCGTAGTCTTCCATGAATGATGTCCTCCACACATGCCTTTATGAAATTCCCCCATAATATGCTGTGCTTCATTCTCTAATAGACAATTCAAAAGAATACCTCCTGGATCTTTCCAAAATAAATTCTCATCTAATATGTAGAACTTGGTTGCTTTCAACTTCACTGATCTTGCTCTAGTTTCTCCATATTTGCAGGTGCTTGAAGATTTTGCAGAACATACACAATGTCCACATACCAGGGAGATAAAGAGAAATCTTCGATTACTTGGAAATTTGGAACGACTTCTTTTGAAATTTAAAAAAGAAAATTCATACCTAGAGAATCCCAATTTGTCTCCGTCATCATTTTATCTAGACCTTGGTCTTTTATCAGCTTTGTAGGCTTAATGTCGAGATCATATTCTAATAATACTGCTATCCACTTTGCTTTTTTTCCTTCGGGATCTGGCTGGGTAAGAATATCTTTCACTGTTGCTGATGGAACATGTGCTATTATATGAGAGTGCAATATGTATATCCTGAAATCCTTCAATGCTTTCACTAAAGCATAAGCTTGTTTCTCCATAATGTTATATTTTAATTCTGCATCCCTTAGAATCTTACTGAAAAATGCAATTGGCTGTTCCACACCTTCTTGGTTCTTTTGTAACAATACTCCAGCTACTGTGTGTTATGATGCATAAGTAAACATAATGAAATCTTTTGAATAATCTGGACTAATTAACACTGGTGCTTCGGTCAATACCCTTTTAATATCATCAAAATATTGTCTTGCTTCTTCAGTCCATTTAATTTCCTTGTCTTTTCTTAGCATTTCAGATATGTTTCTCAAAATCTCAGCAAAACTAGGAATGAACCTTCTTAACCAATTTACCCTTCCAATAAATGACTGAATTTCCTTCTTACTTCTAGGGATTCTGATCTTTTGTATGGAAGATAATCTCTCTGGGTCAATCTTGATGCCTTCTTTTGATATAATGTGTCCCGACAATCTTCCTTCTTCCATGCAAAAATGAGATTTCTTTGGATTTAAAGAGATCCCAAATCTTCTACATTCCAAGAAAACTCTTTCCAGATGTTTCCAGTGATTAGCAGCATTCTTTTAATATACAGTGATATCATCCATGTATACTACCACAAATTTGTCTCTTTCATCTGCAAATGCAATGTCCATGGTTCTCTGAAAGGTTGCCCCTACGTTCATCAAACCAAATGGCATTTTGGCATACATAAACGTTCCCCATGGAGTAGTAAAAGCAGTTTTCTCCTAATCTTCTGGATGAAATTTAATTTGATTGTAACCTGAGAAACCATCTAACATAGAAATTCTTTCAGCTCCTACAACTTTCTGCAAAATATGATCCATTTTCGGGAGTGGATAATTATCTTTCAAAGAGACTTTGTTCAAATTTCTAAAGTCTACGCACAACCTTATTTCGCCATTCTTTTTCCTTACTAGTATTAGGTTAGCCAACCACTTAGAAAATCTCAAGGATATGATTATCTTAGCATCAAATAGCTTTCACACTTCTTTTTCTATTATTGGAAGCAACTTGGGATTTATTCTTCTCAACTTTTGCTTAAAAGGCTTTTCATCAGGTTTGATAGGAATTGTATGCTATATAACAAAAACATCATATTCTTTCAGGTCTTCATAACTCCAGGAGAAAACATCTAAAAATATTTTCATCACTTCCACACTTTTATTCTCTTCATTTCTTGGTAGTTTCTTTGAAAGCTTTACCAATTTGGGATCTTCTTCGGAACCTAAATTGTAATCTTTGACATCCTCAGGTTTAGGTTCTACTTTTGGATTTTTCACCACGTCATTTTTATCAAACAATTTTTATAAAGGAATCAAGCCTCTAGGGATAACGTTATTCTTCAGCTGAATTATATCCTTACCTCCAATCCTTTGCTTGAACTTTTCTATTTCTTCAGGGGAATCTTTTTCATCTGGACGAGCTTCAGCATCTTGTGCATCAATAGACCTGTAATTGAATTCATCTGTAATCTCTAAAAAGCGTTTAATCTACTGATCATCTTCAAAAACATGCCAGTGTTTGATATTGTCTGGGATAGATGGTCTATGTATAACCTCAATATCATATTTCTTTTTAGAAAAGATAGGGGTTTTGAATGCAGCTCCAGCATTGGCCAAAGAATCTGCTATGGTGTTATTAACTATGGGAATTGAAACAACATCATGTTCATCGAAAAAAATTTCCAATAAATCCCACACTTCATTCCTGTATGTCCTCATTTTAGCATGTTTGGTCGGATAAATAGCTTTTACCTGATTTATTACTAATTCAGAATCTCCAAACACTTCAATTCTTTTTGCTTTTAAATCTCTCAATACATTCAACCCCAGAATCAAAGCTTCATATTCTGCAACATTGTTTGTACATTCAAAATTCAATTGATAAGAAAACATCAAGAATTCTCGATTATGTGTGATTATCCATACTCCCGCACCAGCTCCTTCTCCACTCCTAGCTCCATCAAAGTGCATTGTCCAAGTTCCTTCTTTTCTAATTTTTTCTCTTAATAGTCTTTCTTTTTCATTTTCTTTAGGTTCGATTAAATCCATCTTTTCTTTGGATTCAACATCATTGTACAGAATACATGACCCCAAATCTCTATCTACTGCATATATAGAATGCTTTTCAGGTTCTTTTAAGTCACTTACCAAATAAGCAACCATTTTTTCAACATATAATCTTTTGTGTACCCCTAACACTAGAATAGTAGCAAAAGACATATCCATATGCAAAGTTCCTTTTAACTTCGAAGCCCATGATCTAGACAACAACATACCAAATTTTGCTAGAATATCAACAACCACCACATCCATGAGGATACCTTTGACTGGTATTTTATTGAGATTGACTGTCAAATCTTTAATCAACCCTAAACATTTAACTTTCCTTGAATCAAAATAAAATAGGTCATCATATGGCCTTGTGATTTCCAACCCCAAAGATTCAACTACAAGTTTCGGCATCAGGTTATGAGAAGCTCCCGAGTCCAACATACAATTATGCACAACTTTATCATGAACGTTCAAATCCACATAGAAAGGAGAAATCTCCACAAAACTATTATCTTCCATTCTTGAACCCAGACAGATGTTAGGAGTATCATTATCCAATTCCAAAGTATCTATTTCCGCTCGATTTTCTACTTGCATCCTCTTAAAAATTTGTTCCTTGTATTCTTTGTTCTTTAATATCTCATTGAAAGGTACATAAATCTTGACTTTGGACATTTCACTTTCTATATTGAAAGGAACCAAATTTTTATCAACTTCTTTCACATAATCTTTCTTGTTATCTGAAATCCCTTTTAGCACATCTTCGTTTTCTTTTCTTCTCATTTGCTGCTCATTCTGACTGGTGGAGGATTTATCTATAGATCCTTCTAATTTACCCATTGACTCTTTTCCTTTGTCTATTATAACATCTATGTTTCTCATATTTATCTTTCTTTGAAGATCAGTTATAGCACTTTGGTAACCAATCTGGTATTGATCAGTTTCTGTCTCCAAATTACAACATTCTCCTTCTGCAAGGAACATATCATGTTCATGTTTAGTCAGATAGACTTATGAATCAAAACTGCCACAATGGTGAATGTCACTCTCAGCCATCTCAGCTTCAACTTCCCCAGCGATATAATTTTCAGGAAAAGGAGGTCTGACTGGATCTTCTTCTGCATTCCTTGGATTCCTCTGATGTCTTGGCCTTATGGGTGGGACAAAGGGTCTCCTAAAATTAGGGTTTATGATTTGAGGTTCTATTTGTTCTTTATTCGGAGCTTTGTTATCCACCACTAACTTATCTAACAACTTCTCCATAGTTTTTTTCATTGCTTCAAATTTTACATCTGTGGAAGAGGAAAAAGCTATATTTTGATTATCTTCTTTACTTTTCTTTCGGTCTGTATCTCTATGCCGCATCTTGCCAGAAGCCATCATATTAGCTTCAACTTCCACCGCATCTTTCATCATTATTGCCAAAGTGGTATATCTTCTTTCTCTTAATGTGCATGAAAAATCACCTTCAAAAGCATCTGCATAATGTAACTTGGCTACTCCTACTGGAGGTTTTATGTCTGCAGGGATAGAGTTATAAACTTTCATTAATGTGGCAGAGAATTCTTGAACCGACTCAAAACCTCCTTTTTTCAGATTGTTATACTGTGTCAACATCTGGGAAGGATTCTTCTGGTCTTCCCATCTTTCGATAAAAAGAATTGTGAAAGCATCATAATTAGCAATTGATCCTGCAGCTAAAGCTCTGAACCATTTTTTGACTTTGCCTCGCAATCTTTGGGCATACAACCTCATTTTTACATTATCATGATCCACTTCTTCTAAATCAATGAAATCACTAAAGTTATCAACATGTTGTTGTGCTGTATAATTACCATCATTATCAAAAGTAACGATTCTCTGTCCATAATTTTGAGGCAAATCGTGTAAAGCAGCGGGCAAAACCAATGGAGCAAATATGGTAGCCATGGGTGGTGGATTATAAGGTGGAACAATCAATACCTATTGTTTTGTAAATTTATGACTTTGCACAGGTATTCTTTGGGCCTTGCATATTTTGGAACCAGCCCTTTCACATTTTTGCAAGTTTTCCCAGACAGATTTTAAAGAATAGTCCCACAAACTTTTTGGATCAACCTTTGTTTTTTTCAAATCAGAATCTGATTTAGTTCTAAGCAAAAAAATTTCACTTGAACCAATATTTTCTTCCTCAAACCAATTTTCTTGAAAAGAAGGGAATATATTCGAAAACTGAGGAATACCTTCTTTTGTCTTTCCTTTTCCTTTATCCGTCTTGAGGAGCTTTTTTGGATTATCCACGCCTGAGAAAAATTGTGAACCGGGATTTCTTCTTGTAGCCACAATGTCTATTTCTAAATACCTTCAAAAAACCTTGAAAATTTTTCACAAGTGAAGTCGCCAGGGCAATATCTAAAACCAACTTTTAAAACTTCAAACTTTCTTGCCCAAGAAATTTGACCTTTCTCTGTTGTTTCTCCCAGGGAAAATTTCACTTTCGTTCCCCGGCAATGGCACCAAAATGTTAACACTCAGATTTTATCCCGGTTGTAAAAGAATAACACCTAAGGTAACTTATTTCAAACCAAACTTTAGGTAGAAAACTTAGCCATTTTTTCCACCAGAGAGGGGGCTATCACGAGATATATGTAAAGGCTAAAAATATATCGAAATACGCTCAAAATTTCTTAAAATAATTTACTTGGTTGAAAAGGAAACAAGAAACATTGGGTATGGAGTCAACTTTTAAATATCTAACATGCCAGCAAGAGATTTATACCAAATAGATTTTCACAGAGGAAAGATAGCAACCATATCACAATCAATTTGATTTTGCAGGTGGTATAGAAAGAAATAATGATAATCCATCAACAATAGGCATCTAACCAGGATGAATCCATTGTCAACTTTGGAGAAATAATGGATACTTAAATGTGATAAAACGAGGCATAACCAATATGAATCCCGATTTATTTCAAATGTTCATTTAAGCATAGAAGAAGAACATCATGGAAGATATAACAAAGAAAATAAACATGCACATATAGAGATAAGGGAAAAGATAGACTGTAAAAATGATCAACACATGAATCTCTGGAATCTAAAGATAGGTATTTCCACTATACGGCTTTTTATTATTCTATCAAAATCTGACTTCAAAACGTATTGTCTCTCAAAGAGTTTCCAACCCTTTCAAAAATGATTCTCATTGTATTTTATACAAAATTCGAAAGAAGCTTGACATAACTGCTTCTTTTAACTAGTAACTAAAAATGTCTTAACTTGAAAGATAACTGTCTTTAAACAATAGATAGCTGCCTTTAAACAATATTACAAATTTTTAAAATAAAGGCATCATTTTTGCCACTTGGCAAAAATTCTGAATGTATCTATGAATGGACAGAATATCTTGTCCTTTAATATTTATCCACATAGTTCCATTGTTCGGGTGTGGGTAGATCATAACTGGTCATTTCCTTCACCAGGACTCGCATTTCAAGGTGACCTGCATAAGAAACAAGAGGAAGATTCTCATAGATTGAGATCAACAATTTAAAATTTCAAAGTCCTCCGCAATTTTCTCCATTAAAATGTTTCAAGTATATGATCCAAATGTTGAAACTTTTTGTGATCGATTCTTATGTCAAACAATAACCTCTTATATTCATTTGGAGGAATCAATTCATGCTTTTCATCCCAAAAAGCAGGGAATCCTTTGTTTATTAATTTTTCAAATCGCTTCTTAAACTTTATTACTTCCTCTCGTATATATCTAGCTTTGACTTCAATATTTTCAATATGTGAATATTTTCCCAAGATTCTTCTGGCCCATGCAATGACTAAAATTCTATTCATTCTATTCATTGTTGTCAAATCTGCTTTAGTTAAACTATTTAAAAAAGTTATTTCCCTTTGTGCTATTTCTTTTGGCTTTCTGTTTAAATTCTCTCTGACTGCTCTGCAACTTTGAAAAGCGTCTTTGGCCACTTTTTCTTTGATTCTCATATAATCAAGATAAGGTCTTCATTTTTCAACTTCCTTTATAATTTGATCCCATACCATATGTTTGCAACCTTGCATTGCATCCTGTCCTGTTGCATGAGCTGCCAAACCTTTATTATTATCAGATAATTCTTGATTCCTTGTTTGTAAAGTTTTAATTTCCTTATCCTTTGTTTCATTTTCTTCTTTTAGCTTCTGTACTCCAATTTTCAATTCTTTAATCTTGACATCTTTCAGACTTACCTGGGACATGGCTTGTAAGAGACTGTCCAATCTAGTTTTATCTTCATCTGTACCTCATGTACCTGTTGTTGACCTAATTCTACTAACCTTTTCTTTATTTCTTCCAATTGCTCTTCTAAACAAATCTTCTCTTTTTCCCAATGAACTTTTTCTTTGGTGAGTTTCAACATTTTTGAAATTATATATTTTACTTCATTTGACAGCTCTTCTTTTTCTCTTTCCAGTACGGTTAGTTCGGCTCCTTGGATAATCAAAGTGTCTGGGATTTTCAGCTTTCGCCTTAACATTTGAATTGTATCGTCGTTTTCTTTGAGTAAATTTGTTGTTGCATCTCCCTCTTTGTTTATCAAATCTATTTGTAATCTTTTTATTTGCTGTTGTCGAGACTTATTTTATGTTTTTTTTCATGTCTCAACTGATTATTTAATTTATCTACTAAAATTTTCAACTTGTCTACCTTTAAGATCGCACCCAAATAATCTGAGTATATAACCTCTCCTGTTTGTCTATGTAATAAAATTTTGTCTGGGGCATTGATTTTTGTCAGATCAACTTTCATCTCTGAGATCTTATCTTTAGTAACAACTGGAAATTTTAAAGAATTTTCTTTGACATTTCTGCTAGTAAATAAATTGACTTCAGTGTTGGATATATTTCTAACCTTTGGAAATAACTGACTAGTTTGCAGAAAGGATTCCTGTTTATTTTGAATGTGCTCATTAAATACATCCATCAGATTGTGTGGTTTATTTACATCATCTTTTACCAGGGATTCTTTAATACTGTATTCCTTTACCATGACCTATGGTATTTTGACTTCAGTTCTCCCTTCCTCTTCTGAAACTGCCATTAACTCTTGTTGCTCATCCATTTTTAATTTTTTCCCTTTTTCTGCTTCTTCACTTTCAATGTTCACTACATCTTGTATGGGCCTTTTAAACCCTACCATTGCAGTATTCATCGTTCTTTCTACCTCTGTTGTTGTATCTGTCAATATCATTTCTTTATCTTGAGAATCTGGAATGATTTCTTCCTTATAATTCAACCAATTTGCTCTATCAGGCATTCCCTCAATCACCCGATGATTCAACGCTTTGATATGATGATCCGTTCTCCGTTTTGATATTATGTTTAACGGATCATATTCAATAGCCATGTCTGTCTCAAATCCCATATCTTTCAATAATTTTTCTATATAAATAGCAGCGTTTTTGTTCTTCACTATGAATGGGCCAAGTGTGAACGGATACTTGATATATGTTGCTTGTTTGAAAAGCAAGAAATTATTATCTTCAATAATTAACTTCTGCCTAAGGAACTCGAAAGCGAAAACCCTTAAGGTAAGAAATGCCGGTAAAACATAGGGTTTTTGTTTGAAACCATAAAACCTGATCACTGTACTGTCTTTTGACAAGAACCAATCTCCTACATCGTATTCTGCACTTAATTGCATACATGCTTGCATTTCTGGTAATACTCTAGGAAATCTTTCACCAAAAATGATTATGTAAATCTCTGAGAGCATATAATTTATGTAATTAATTATATTATTTTCTAATAACTTTGTGAAAATGATTTCAGGGAATTGTAATTCTTCATGACTGGCCACCATGATCATTTTCATAAAAAATGACTGAAATCTGAAATACCTGAGACTAGGGAAATTGACCATCTGGTCATGGATCTTTTCAGTCAAGAATTATTCAAAGTTAAGTCGAGGAATTTGATTTTCATCAATCCCTGACTGAATTGTAATCATTTTATACAAAAGACTTAACTGAAACTCAGTTACATACATGTCTGTATCAAACCCTAGGATTAAAACCGACAATGTCAAAACCAGCTCGGTATTTTCATCAAATAAAGTGATATCTATAGGGTAAGGGGTATCTGAAATGTTTGTTTCTGGTTTAAGATGCATAGACACAAACTTTTCTCTATTATCTTGAAGGGTTTGATGATAACATTCAATAACATAAGTTTCAGAAAAAATTTCAGACTCGAGGGTTTGGAAAAATTTATTTCTAGGGCTTTAATTATGACAACAGGCTCTATTCTGCAAACGAATCTAGTTTTTCGACTGTCTAAAATATTTCTTTCTTCTCTGGAATAATTATCAGCACACCATGACACAATTTCTAGAAAAGACGGGATTTGGTTCGGGCAGAAGGCTAACAAGGATGCCTGGTGGACTCTATGTATGTCTATACCTTCTTCTAATAACTTAGACAACTTAAGCTTGACTTCAGTGATTGGTAACCTGATTAGGGTATCATAAATGTCCCCATCTCTATCTTCTAGGGCTTCTTTAGCTTTAAAAACATCTATATCATGCACAGTTTCCATTTAAATCGTTTCTACAAAAAAATTTTTGTTAAAATATGTGGGCCAGCTCACTAGACCCTACCTATACAGACACGTCTTTATCCTTCTGTCACAACTGCTGATCTCCATCAGTCTTCAGATATTCCAGGAAGAGTGACACATAGACAAAATGTCGTTATTTGAAAACCCTTTTGTTTTATATAAGCCCTTTTTCTTAACTTTTTGGCAGCTTTCCGAATGTACTTTATTTCCAACCATTGATCACATGCTTTTTGATTTGAGCCGTTAGATCTTGTGCCTCTTTATTTCCCATGGTGGTATCCACGATCCCAATAATGGTTTTCTTCTCCGGTTTTTACAATGTGCGGATCAACCATTTTCTGACACCTGTTAGAGTGGTTTAATTACCGCAACCACTCTTTCCTCTATTGAGTGTGCACTTCCCATGATGCAGATAAATCTCGTCCTTAGATTTTATGCCAATGTATATCGTCCATCCAATTTATGTATATCAACATATGGCGTATTCCCTTGTGCCTTTTGTGTCTGCCACGTGCTATGGCCCACGTTTACCCCGTATTATCCTTTGGTGGTTCCGCACGGTGCTGTAGTGGTTTGTGATACCAATATCATGTTGATGCGGGACAGTAAGAATGCGACACGTACTCCAGTGGTATTATGTCCGCAACCACTCACCATTGTTTGCAAACGAACTTTTGGGCGGTGTGGGAATCCACGATAACCGTTGATCTTTTCTTTCGTCATCTCTGTCGTTGAAACTTCGCTAAGATTTAACCTTTTCAATCATTTCTTTCGGACTATTTCACTTGTAGGTTTTTGCTTTGTTGATTTTGTATTATAACCCTTCATTCAACCCATCCTTAGTAAATTTACTTCTTTTGGGTATTTTTGACAAACCTTTTAGGGTTTCTTTGGGTATTTCAAATACGGTGTCAACAGCAGCCATCCCTATTGGAGAATTATTTCTACATCAAGACTAATCTTCAGAGTCTGGACACTTTCCTGGTCAATGAGTCTCCTCCCCAGCACACCTGAAATGGGTTATCCAACTCATGGGTTATGACTATGCGACCACTTACCAGAAGGGTAAGGAAAATATGGTGGCAGATGCTCCTTCTCGTACATTTGATGACCCAATTTCTCTTACAGCTATTTCTCTACTTGTTCCAAATTGGTTGCAATCTATTCAACGGGGCTATCTCTTCTATGAAATCCATGCTTATTCATCAGCAGGGCTCTCTGGGTTCATCAAAACATATGACCAGGAACAATGTAACTTCTTTTGCTAGGGACTGAAAATGACAATTCAATGGATGGTGCTTGACTGTGATACTTTCCAGGTCAACAAGGGTGAAACCACACTCCTTTCGAGACTGCTTGAACCCTTTCCCATACCTACATAAATTTGGACAACTATTTCTCTAGATTGCAGCTCAACAACGCTCCAAACCCACCTTTGTTCCCTTCATAAATATGGGTTCCCAACGACCTCCCATCATGCCTACTCCTTGACCAAAACCTATCAAGCATTTTTCTGAAACAGAGATGCAGGCACACCAAGAAAAAGGGATTTGTTATAATTGTGATAAGAAATTCACTTGGGGACATAGATGTGTTCAACAAAATCTCTATCTCTTGGATGTGGATTCTCCGCCTGCCTCAGAACTTGGTGAAGAAGCTCCAGATATAGTAGATGATCAGGTCAACATTCAACACCCACCTGTTGACACCCCATTTCAAGATGACCCACCCGTGATCTCCCTCCATGTTGTAACTGGTATCACAACTCCACAAACAATGCAGGTCAGGGGATACATCAAGAAGCTCTCTCTTACCATACTCTTTGATTCTGGTAGCACTCATAACTTGATTGACCCTCAGATTTCCAAACAGGATGATTGTTTTGTCCATCCTTGCTCCAACTTTGAATTCATGGTTACCAATGGGGGCACTTTACCTTGGAAGGGGAAGTGTCACAATGTGCGTATCTCTATGGAATATTATAACCTATGCTCTAACATGTTTTCCTTGTCCTTAGGCGGATGTGATGTGGTTTTGCGCGTTCAATTGTTACGCACACTTGGCCCCATCTTATGGGATTTTGCTAAACTTTGGATGCATTTTTCAGTCAATGGGACACAACAAAAATTTATGGGCTTACAACCAGGGTCTCTCCGCATCATCAGTTCACATCACCTGGAAACAATCCTTAAGAAGAATTCACATGGTTTCATTGCTCATCTCCATTCTCTTCAGATGCACCCACCAATGGTCTCCACTACTTCCTTGGATAGATATGCGGGTTTCTTTGTTGCACTAGTGGGATTTCCGCCTTCACGAGACCTTTCCGGTAAGCATTTAGCCGCATCTACATCTCAGCAGGACATGATGGCTATTTTTCATGCAGTATAGAAGTGGCAGCCATCCCTATTAGGGAATAATTTATGCATCAAGACTGATCTCCAAAGTCTAGACACTTTCCTGGAACAACGGGTCTCCTCCCCAGCACACCTGAAATGGGTTATCCAACTCATGGGTTATGACTATGCGACCACTTACCATAAGGGTAAGGACAATATGGTGGTAGATGCCCCTTCTCGCACATTTGATGACCCAGTTTCTCTTACAGCTATTTCTCTGCTTTTTCAAGATTGGTTGCAATCTGTTCAACGGGGCTATCTCTTCTATGAACTCCATGCTTCTTCATTAGCAGGGAACTCTGGGTTCCTCAAAACGTATGACCAGGAACAATGTAACTTCTTTTGGTAGGGACTGAAAATTACAATTCAATGGATGGTGGTTGACTTTGATACTTTCCAGGTCAACAAGGGTGAAACCACACTCCTTTCGGGACTACTTGAACCCTTGCCCATAGCTACATAGATTTGGACAACTATTTCTCTGGATTTCCTAGAAGCGCTCCAATGGTATATTACCACATCTAAAAGGACACCATATGAAGTAGTATTTGGATAGGCACCGCCAGTTCTTCTTCCATACACCTTCAGCAGCTCCCTAGTTCAAGCAATTGACTCAATTCTTCGAAACCGCGATCAACTTCTTCTCATTGTGCAGGACAATTTTCACATGGCAAGAATTCGACTGAAACAACAAGCTGATCATCACCGTTCTATGCACATTTTTCACATTGCTGATATGGTTCTTCTTCATCTACAGCCTTCCATGCAATCCTCCCTGAAACTCAAAAGGTGCCAGTGGCCCGGAATGCAACCCGAGGATGCTACAGGTGACCCACTCCTTCATATTCTGCAGCAATTTCCACATCTAAAGCTTTGAGGATAAAGCTTTTTCTAAGGGAGAGGGGATGTTAGGAACCCATGTCTTTACTTTGTTAGTATATTGTTGTTGGATGCATATGCTTTGTAAGTCATCCCATAGTATTTGTTGATCTATAGTTTGTGTTATTGTTGTTGGCGCATATGCTTTGTAAGTCGCCCATAGTTTTGTTGATCCATAGTTTGTATTGGCCCATGGTTTTGACTCATAAATTTGGCCCCTAGACTTAGTATATAAGTGTGTGTTGAGGCCTATGAAGGCACCGTGAAGTTAATTGTATTGAGCTTGTTCAGAGGAGGTTGCCCCCTCGAAGTGGCCTGTGATCAATATAAAAGTGATTCTGAGTTCTGTTATTTTTTATATCTCTTGTATTTGCATTAATTAATTATTGCAGGTTCATCACACATTTTTGTTTATTGCGGGAAGATTTATTCTCTAGGATATCATGTTTTTAATGCTTCTTAGATGGTTAATTAGCTGTTAAAATCATTAGAATATTGAACTGATAGTTTATTTTGGTACAAATGACTGAATGGTTAGATTTGAAAGATAGAAGATTGAAATGTAAATCCTCTCTATATTTTTCCTTTCACCGAAGTGATGTACTCCAGTACAGAGAGTTTTGTTTAAAAGATATTTTAGAAATGATTTCATTACTGTAAGCAAAAGGCTACTCTTACAAATTTATCAAGTATAGATACATAAAATGCATACTGTAATAATATACATAAATTATTAATTTCCTAGAAATTATCATTATTTTCTTACAGTATTTACAAGTATGGAATAAGTAGGTATTTATAAACTAGTATTTATCAAACAGTTTAGGATAGATATCTAAGTACTACAAGTATATTATTGTTCTTACTAATACCATAGTATAAACGTATAAATTTCATATCAAAATTATTCTTATTGTAAATAATGGAGAGATAATATTTAAACCCTAAGAATCAAATGTACAACATTAATGTACAGAGTTTAACACCTATATATATAGTAGACCATTCATTTAAGTAAATAACACAAGTTGAGCCATCAATGGCATAATAAAAACATGTAGTATCAAATAGTAATTATGTCAATGTAATATCTCGAATTTTGACTAACTATTTTCCGATGTTATATACTAGGCTTAAAGCCCCAACACATTATTTATTTTGATTATTGGGCATAAGCCCTAGTGCACATGATTCATTTTTTTTATAGATTTACATATTGGGTGTGGACCCTGACTAATGCAGATTATTGTTATATACTAGGCAAGAAAGCCCTAATGTATTGATTTATGTTTATTTTGAGATTGGGTACAAACCCTAATATACTAAGATGGCCGTTTGTTATATATTCTGGAGATTTATGATTTACATGATTGATTTATATGGTGTGTTGAGCATGGACTCAGGAACACATGGATGACCTATGTACTGGGCATAAAACCCAATGTACCTAGAGGATTTTATTACGTACTGGGAATAACCCTTGATGTATGTAGAGTGTTGGGCATAGGGCCTGGAGTACTCCAATCTCGATAATGAATACCGGATCCGAGGCCATTTGTACATTCTAGGTGTGCCTCACAACCACATTCTAATACTAGTGTTGAGCGAGATTCTCTGGATCTGCACTAGCGTAACACCCATGTGAGAGTGTTGAGTTAAATCTCCGAAGAGCACTTGGGGTTACTTAATCATAAAAGTGTTGAGTCGAGAAGACTCTGAATAACACTTCTATTCATCAGATTTATTTTAAATTGGTTAAATGAATCATTTTCTATCTATCTTCAAGGATTGCGGGAACTACCATGTTAAACGAGGGAATCCAACATGCAAGAGAGAGACCTAGAGGTACCTAACCTAGCCAACTATCCAAGCTTACTAAAAGAACTCATCCAAAGAGTTGGACCTTGTACTTAATATTTAAAAGAATTATTATGTTATATACATAATTAAATCAAAGAGTTACCATAATTAATTATTGAAGAAATTAAATTTATTTCTTGTAACATGCATAAAGGTTATGCATGAGATAGTTTCTCATGTTGTTACTATTATTGATATTATTATTATTAATATTATTATTAGAAAAGACTACTTATATAAATAAAATGCATAAAAGTTATGCATAAGATAATTCTCATATTTGTTACTACTATTAATATTATTAATAAGTATTATTATTTATGAGCTAACTTAAAATACATATTAGGATCAAATTTTACTTGATATTTTCGTTTAATTCAACCTGCTACCCTAATTGTTCCAAGGATCTAGCAGGGCTAGCCTAGCTAGCCTATGCTAGATACCTATATAGGTAGAATCACTATTATCAAAACTTTCACTTAGAAATGTCAATATCAGAACTATTACTCTCTACACAAAACAAAATCGCATTACTGTTCCAAAACCTCATGCTGTACTTTTAAACCTATTAAATTCCAAGAAATATAGGGTTCAACTTTTTTCCATTAAGATTTAAAACTCAGGTTTCCGAAACAAAGGATCCATGAAGTCAAGGAAGGTTGAACTTATTCTACCTCATTCATTAATTTTAAACAATAGAAATAATGTAGTTCAAAGCTTCGAAACCATTTATCAACATAGTTTTCTTGATCGCTGGTATATTTTTAAATATATAGCATGTAACTTTCCAAGACAAACAAACTAATACGAATCTCCTATCTAGGGAATTCCAGCATTTTGATTCTTCTCAACAACAAAGGAATCAAGTAAACTGACAGTTAGATTCACAAGATAAGACTCAGGAAAGATTATTCTTAAAACCAACGTAGTCAACACAATCCATTAATTTCTAAAAACAAATAGAACAAAACGTAGGTTAGAGTATCGAAACTCCCTACCAACACATAAAATGTTAAATAGTTGATATCGCTGGTATCTTTGGATACACAACATGGAAACCAAAATCATAAATTCCCAGGCAAACAACTAACACGCACACCTTCCCTATCTAAGGGTTTACAGTATTCCTCTTACTAGATTTAAATCTCAAGTTTAGGTGAAACCCCACATTTCAGATTTGAGATCAATGCATTTTGGGATCCACGATATTTATTAAACATTCATCCCTTAAATAAAATCAACCCACGGAGATTAAATACACCATTTAGATAAAAGTCACCCACTGGCCAACAAGCATTCAAAACAGAGCTATGCTCTCAACATTGCACATAAATACCAAATCAAAATTCTTCATACAGAAGCAGCAACAAGTAAACGCAGAGCCAGTACCAGAATGTTGCAAGATCATTCTCTCAGTTAGTGGCATATATCCATTTAAAACCCTGCTTGAAAATGTAACTTCCAGAAGTATTCTAACTTCAAAAAACAGCATGGCTAGCAAACATCAGTAGTTATTCATTTCATAGAAACACATACTCGGTGAAGCACACGATTTCAGAACCAACATCATCGTATTACATTAAAAACCCAAAAACAAAATGTCGTGGGTATATTCCCATCGAACCTTAAAGATATACAGTAGCAAATAAAAATGAAACCCTCCAGGGTTTATATTCCATCTTCTACCCATGAAATGGAAACATTAGAAACATGTGCCAAGTACAAAAACCCCAGAATAGCTGAATCGATTTCTGTATAATCATTTCCCTTCCAGTTACTGGTAAAATAAAAAATTACCCAATAGAACTTCAAATTGGATTACAGTGATCCCAAAGGAATCAACATAATTACAATGTGAAAGAGCTCAAGGCTACAGAACAATACAGCCATAACTACGAAGGGAAGGGGTGAATATTGGGGAAACCGGGCTTACCAATAAAATGCCAAATCCCCTATCTTCCTGCCACTTACTAGCATCCAACATTAGGAACACCCCAAACTTGTAAACCTGCCAGAGAATCCATAAAATCCACAAGTTAAACCAGCGACGAAACAAGTGCTTACAAGATGAATGGTGAAAGAAATTCTTTAAAGACATAAAAGATGTTACCTGTCAGAATGCCCTCCATCTCCATTGCAATAGAAACGAGTTCATTGATCATGAGTGTAGATTAGGTCAGAGCACTGTCAAACCAGTCGCACCAAGCAAGAAGCTACCCCTCAACCAAAACCACAAAATGACAAATATAGTCATGAAAGACCAAGGTAAAACCCTCTTTCAAGCTGAAAGGTAACCCACATGAAGACCACTTGGGTGGCATTTAAAGCTATCACCAAACCATCCACTACCACTTTGATGTTTACCCAAACAATATAGTTACATTTTTGTGCTAGTGCAACCCCTTTTTAATATTAATGCATACCTTTTCAAAGTGTTCCATAGAACCTTTAACTCAAAAGACTAGGACCTTGTTAGGTCGTTAATGTAGGTATCCTAAGGAAGAACCCTCTTATACCTGCAACCATTATCTGAGTAATTGCTTTAGCAAGATTGCTAAGTAAGCTCGATTAACCCAAGTACTCATCCCTTACCTCTCGGCAGCACCGCCGAGGTATGACTACCAACACAAAAGTCATGAGACGTAGTCATACTCTCTTTCATAAAAGTCCATTATGCCTTAATTAAATAAGATAAACGAGTTTAAACATTTTAAATGAAACTGACATGCATCTAAGCTTTAGAAGTGAAGTACTATTCTAGTATTAGACATTATATGATGGTGTTATGCACCTCATACTACTTTATTTCTTCACTTCTGCAAAAACAGAAATTGTAAGACCAAATATCTTAGAGCTTAGTTTCTCATTTCTTCAAACACAAACCGATACAACTTCCCAATGCTGAAGTTAATTTGCAATACATTATCTGTTTTGGCACCGTTAGTAGTAGGTGATTTTTTATTTTATTTAAACTGTTTTTAGGGACATTATAGTCAGGGATTTTCCAAACTTAAACCAATTCATTTTAATAACCAAGAAAACAATAAATAGATACAATGGAAACATTCTGATAGTACTCGAATCCATTCAAACCTTTTCTATAGGATTTACATTAATATAGTTAGGGATTGGATTGAAAAACGTTATTGTTCTATTTCAATCTCATACATGAATAGATCACACATAAAAACAGATTGAGTATATTGTTATCTTAGGGCTTTGCCCAGTCACCAACTTAATAATCAAATTCTTCTTTTATAAACAAAATCGCCCAGAAATAATAAACTGAGCCTCGTAATTTTATTTATAATTATTCAATTGGAAACTCAAGGTTAGTTGTAGACTGAAGTCGAGGGTTCGAGACCCATATGGGATCGTTCTCCAAATTTCATTGTTAACATTTAAATAGTAATGCAAACAGAGCCAACACAGACGGTTTAAGTATAAACCCTTTTCCATCAGAACAACACCAAAACATAAAACATGTTGACGATAGTTATTCAGGGTCGAATCCCTTCAAAAAACAAATAAAAATAAGTCTAATATCTTTTACCATAGAGCACGAATAGTGCCTAGGCTTTTAGCTAGATAATCTTTTCATATAAAAACAAATCTGCATTATTATTCGCAACAGAGCCTTCAATGGCATAAAGGATTTCATTATTCAAAATAGAAATTGCAAGGTTCTAAAATTACAAACATAGTTATAAATCTTTACAAATTCTGGAGGTTACACAACGTATCGATCAAATCCCGTAACCATACCTTTGCATTCAGGGCTTATCCTAGTATTCAATTCATTTAAAAATAAACAAAATCGTTGCTCTTCCAACTTAGCAAATTAACAAATTAAAACACAGAAATAACTTTTCAAAAACCATGATTTCCAAGTAATTGTAAAAATGAAGAAACTGTATAATAATTTAATTATCCCAGAGATTACAGTAAGGGTTTAAAGAGACCTTAAATCATATTTTTATACAAAACCTAAAGTATTGGAAGCTACAGAGATCCCAAACAAACTTTTAAATTCTATGGCATGGCTTACAGAGTAAACATTCATAAAAACATTGGCTGAAAGCCCCCACTTAATATCTTTTACCCTGAATCAATACATTATAGTAATAATGTTCAAGGTATCTGAAGCAGAGTTTAAACCCTTAAGAAAAACAACCAACACTGATGGAAATAATATTATCACGTTGTACAAGTCAATAATGAGGCCAACCCTTCACATTTCTTGCTCAGTAAAACATAAAAGTAAACCAAAACCAAGTTAACTCATATAACGACACTCAGGGTGGTTCCAAGTAGGCCCAGGGCTTATCGAGACCGCTAAAACCTTGGAGCCTTCTATCTTGTTGTTTCTAAAGATTGAAAATGACCAAGAACTCCATGGTAGCACCAGAACCCTGGAAATCTTGCACAAAAACACAGAGTGCATTATTATTGTTCCAAGTTTGCAATATAAATCAAAATGCATATCAGTGGCAGTAATATTCTTACCTTGTAAATGGTCATACTATCCTGAATTTTTCCTCCATCAAATATGAAGCCAAACACCATCTCTCCATAGGGTTTCACTCTCAGCCATGAGAGCCAAGAGCTCGGCTCTCTCACAAAACAATTGATTAAATGAAATTTCCATTTTTGTCGAGTGATAGGGAAGGTTAGTGTTAACCACAACATTGAAGCCCAAAACCCAAAACTTTCACGTGGCTTATTAATGGCTTACAGTTGTTTTCGATTTCAAATTTAATTCAAAACCCTCTGTTCTATAGCTTTGATCTCCATTTTAGCGTTGGATTGATATTTATTCAAAGTCATAGATTTCGCACTCTTAACCTATAGTTTGCTTCATGCCTTGAACCTTGAATCAACACCTTCATGCCCTTATTCTAGTATAACCATAATCCTATAGTATGAAGCTATGAACTAACTTGGAGTTTTATATTACTATGCTATCATTTTAACTCAATACGTATTTAAGCTTCAACTCAAATCTAGTTAGGGTAACTTTGAAACCCTAGCAAAATATTTTAGTCCGCAACCTCTTGAAGTTAGGGTGCTTACCTGAAAACAGAAAAAGTTTTTTCAGCATGCATTAGCTTTTGAAAGCTAAGTAATCCCAAGACCTCACTGAAAGTATTTCCTTCATCAAAAAGAACATTTTAAGCTTAACGACAATAATAACAACAAGAGATAGACAATATCTTTAAGATGCATGATGTTCATATCTGACAAATTGAATGTCAACGTAAATACAGTAAGAATTTAACCGTCACTTAATCCATGATAAAAGTACGTAAGGAATAATAAACAATGATATTGTAACTTGAAGATAAACAAGTTGAAATCACACTTCACAAAAATAATGCATTTGACTGCAAGTACACAGTTAAGCAGCAAGTTAGAAGTAAAACTTGAACATTATTCTAGAGTGCTTAGGTTATTATATCTTATACGATTTTTTTTAAATTTTTATGAAATTTTGGAGTCGTTACATGTGGTATCAGAGCGCAAGTTTAAACACTAGGCCTGAAAGTGGCTCAACCCGCGCATTCAAATTAAAAAAAAAAAAAAACTTTACTCACTTTGTTTTAAAATTGTTTCTGTATAGAACATTGAATATCTATTTTGCAGGTAATGGAAGGAGTAGAGGAATCTTCCAAGGATGGATCCCATCATAATAATCATGAACATGAAAATGTTAGTGAAGATAATATACGTGGAATTAAATGATCATTCATCCGAACTACTTCGAACTGTGAAAGATTTAAAGGCTGAATTGCAGAATGTTAAAGAAGATAATGAAAGGATCTTAAAAGCACAGGAAGAACTAAATCAAGTATTGCTAGATAAACTACATAGTGAAGGAAGGGATAGAAGAGGAGAAACTGAATCTGAATCTGGAACTATGTCTTACAAACGTAAAGTCAAAAAGTTAAAAGTCTGTGATAATGAAAATAAATCATCCTCATAACCTAATGGTAAATCACACCGAAAGAAACATAAGTATTCCAATGATAGCAGTGATCAGGGATAATTTTAAGGACCCATATTTATTTAAAAGTGTATAAACCTTGGTGAATCTTACCAATTCTAAAAATGTCAACTATAAAATATTTGGCGATATTTTTCTAAAATTATTTCAATTCTTAAGGATTTTATATACTTTATATAATAATTTGGCGATTTTTAGAGTGAAAAAATTTTACCCCATCAAAATTGGGCAAAATGGGGCTTCAAAAAATGCAAATTGGTGAATCTTTTTTTGGAAAAAAACATGGAAAAATAGCCCATGGGCTAAATTTCGCCCCTAAAATTATCCTTGGCAGTGATAGTGACTGTAGCCCTAAAAAGAGAAAATACAAACCCTATGAAGAAATTTCAGGAGATTTTAAAAATATAAAACCTCTAATGTTTAATGGAGAGAGGTAAAAAGGAGAAGAAGCCAAAGCATGGATGTATGGGATGAATAAATACTTCAAAATCTATAATTACTCAGATAGGCTGAAAGCTAAAATGTCTATTTACAACCTAATTGGGAAGGTTGATATATGGTGGTAGGATATAAAAAGAGTGAAAAACATTAAAGAAAAGAATCTAACTTGGATTACTTTTAAGATATATTTTAAAAGGAAATTTATGTCTGAACAATACTATGAAGAAAAGGATAAAGGATTCTACGATTTAAAGCTAGGATCTATGAACATGAAAGAACTAAGCAGTAAATTCTTAAGTCTATTAACATATGTACCTTACATCATCGATTAAAATCCTAAGATACAGATATTTCTGAGTTGCTTACCTTTTAGCATCAAAGACATAATTGAATATGATAACCCTAAGACCCTTGAGGAAGCTATGAGGAAGGAAAATTTATGTTTCGAACAAAGTAGAAATAGAAGGGAAACTGTACCTAGCTGGAAGGTTAAAAGGCCAAGTAATTTTGAACAAAGGAGGAAATTTTTTAAATTTAACAGAAATGTTGGAAATAATAATTCTCGGAATGTTAGTAAGATAAGTTTTCAGGGAACAAATTTTAAAAGCAATTCACAGCAGAATTTTGCAGCATCAAAAAATAGAGACACACCTAATATAAATATTAAAAATACTGAACAAAGAGAACTTGTAAAATGATGGGAATGTCAAGGACCACATTATGCAACAAATTGTCCGAACATAAAAATAAATTTCAGCAATGTGCATACGATACAGGTTGAAGAAACAATTGGTGACTTAGCAAATGAGATGCCCATAATTAATGCATCCTTGGAGAATCAACAGGCTAATCACCAGACATCAATGGTAAGAATTGAAGGTATGATCATGAACCAACTCATATCTATTTTAATTGACCCAGGTGCTAGTTTAAGCTATATCTCACCTTGTATAGTAGAAAGATGTAAATTGCATTTATAAAAGTTTGAAAAATCTTGGTTGGTTCAGTTAGCTACATGGACCAAGAGAAAGGTAGTTAATTATGTGAAAGATTGTGAACTATTTACGACTCAATTTAAGACCCAAGTAAAACGGAATGAATTACCTCTAGGGTCATATGATGTTTTAATAGGTATGGATTGGATGAAAAAACATAGAGTAGTTTTGAATTGCTTTGAGAAAACATTTACTTGCTTGAATGAAAAAGGAGAAACAGTTGTAGTAAAAGGCATTCCTAGAAAGGTTTTGTTAAACAGATTTCTTCCTTACAAATGAAAAAGGATGTACGTAAAGGTTGTAAATTTTTTTCTGTACATGTAATAAATTATGAACACTTGAATAAAGAAGATAGATTAAAAGTTGAAGATATATCAATCTTAAAAGACTTTTCACATGTATTCTCGGAAAAGATTCTAGGTTTGCCTCCGAAAAGATAATTGGACTTTACCATTGAGCTGGTGCCTAGAGCTGTACCAAACTCAAAAGCTCCTTACCAAATGAATATCCTAGAGCTTAATGAATTAAAACTACAGTTAAAGGATTTAATAGATAAAAATTACATAAGACCAACTGTGTCTCCTTGGGGAGCACCTATAATTTTTCGTTAAAAAGAAAGACAGTACCTTACGCCTCTGTATAGATTATCGTCAGTTAAATAAAATGACAATTAAAAACAGATCCATTGCCCTGCATAAATGATCTGTTTGATCAAGTATGCAAAGCAACGATATTCTCAAAAATAGACTTGAGATCTTGATATCATCAAGTCAGAATTAAAGACGAAGATATATTTAAAACTGCATTTAGAACCCGTTACGGGCATTATGAATTTGTAGTTATGCCTTTTGGACTAACGAATGCTCCAGTAGTTTTTATGTGCTTAATTATGAATAATGTCTTATATAAATATTAGATAAATTTGGAATTGTTTTCATTGATGACATACTAATTTATTCAAAAACAAAAGAAGAAGATAATGAACATTTGTAGATAATTTTACAAGTACTAAGAGAACATAAATTATACACAAAATTTAGCAAGTGTGAATTATTTAAAGATAAAATAGAGTATTTAGGTCACGTGATATCCAAGGATGGAATCTCAGTTGATCCGGATAAAATAAGAGCAATAAATGAATGGTATGTCCCTAAAGATGTAACATATGTATGTTAATTCATGGGAATTACCAGTTATTACCGAAAGTTCATAGAAGGATTTTCAACAATTGTGAATCCTATAACATCATTACAGAAAAAGGGAAAAATATTTGTGTGGGATGTAAAATGCGAAGAAAGATTTTAAAAGTTAAAAGAATTATTAACCAACACACCTATCTTAAAAATAGCAGATCCAAACAAATACTTCGGTGTATGCACTGATGCATGCAATGAAGGCTTGGGTGGAGTCTTAATGCAAGAAAGTCATGAAATAGCATATGAATCAAGAAAGTTAAAAATACATGAAAAGAATTATGCTACCTATGATTTAGAGTTAGCTATTGTAATACATGCTTTGAAAATGTGGTGCCATCATCTAATCAGTAGGAGATTTTTATTAATCATGGATAACAAAGGTTTAAAATAGATCTGTTGGATCAACAAAATCTGAACGCAAGGCAAGTTAGGTGGTTAGCTTTCCTTAGTGAATATGATTTCGAGATCAAACATATAAAAGGAAAAGAAAACAAAGTGGCTGATGCCTTAAGCAGAAATACAAAACTGAATTTTATGGCCATTGTTAGCAGCTATAAAACAAATTTAGAAACTAAGTTTGAAGACGGGGTAAAACTAGATAAAAATTATCAAAAATTACAAGAAAAAGTTGCAGAGAATGAATCTGAAAATATAAAAATAGATTTCAGTTTGAATGAAAAAGGTCTAATGTTGTATAAAAACAGATTGTATGTACCTAATGTACCAGAAATTAAATTGTTGATTTTAAATGAAGTACATAAAAGTCCTTATTTAGGATATCCTGGTTACCAAAAGATGATAACGATGTTAAGAAAAGATTATTTTTGGCCTAACATCAAGAATGAGGTTGATGAATACATAGCTAGGTGTATTGAGTGCCAGCAAGTTAAGGCGGAGCATCAACACCTAGCTGGTTTATTGCAGCCATTACTAATTCCAGATTGAAAATGGGAAATTATTAGTATTGATTTTATAACATGACTGCCTAAAAATCAAAAGAAAAATGATTTTGTGATGGTAGTAGTAGATAAACTTAGCAAGGAAGCTCATTTGATACCTGCCAAAACTACTTATAAGTCTTATAATATTGTTGATGTGTTTATGAAGCAAGTTTTTCATTTGCATGGAATTCCTAAAATAATAATTTCCGATAGAGATTCTAAATTTACTAGTAATTTCTGGAAGTCATTGTTTAAAGGTTTGGATACTAAATTAAATTTCAGCACATATTTTCATCCGCAAGTGGATGGACAAACTGAAAGAGTAAATCAGGTTTTAGAGGACATGTTAAGAATGTATGTTAGAGATCATCCAAACATGTGGAAATTATATCTGTACTTAGTTGAATTTGTGTATAACAATCATTATCAAGCTTCAGCTAAACTTAGTCCTTTTGAAATATTCTATGGTCGAAAGTGTAATACTGCCATTTCATGGAGTAATCCGGTTGACTGATTGATGTTAGGACCTGATTTGTTGAAAGAAATGGAACTAATGGTGAAACTGGTACAAAGCAATATGAAAATTGCACAAGACAGACAGAAGAGTCATGCAAACCTTAAAAGAACTCAGAAAGAATTCCAAGTAGGTGAGCATGTCTTTATCAAGGTAAAACCCAAATAAAGCTCTTTTAAGCTAGGGAGTTGTGCTAAGTTAACACCCAGGTATTGTGGACCATTTGAGGTATTGTCAAGAGTTGGACCAGTGGTTTATCAGTTAGCTTTGCCACCTAATATCAAAATACATATTGTATTTCATATTTCTATTTTGAAAAAGTATGTGCATGATGCTACTCATGTAATCGATTGGAATGATATACATGTGGAACGAGAAGGATATTTTTGGGTGCAACCAGATTGTATCCTCGACGGGAGATAAATTTTACTCTGGAATTGCACCATTCAACAGGTAAAGGTGCAATGGAAGCACCTTAGTCCAGATGAACCAACCTGGGAATTAGAGAGTCATATGCGGGCAACATATCCAATTTTATTCCAGGAAGACTCAGATGATACTTAAGCAACATCGAGGACGATGTTGAACTTAAGAGGAGGTGTTCGTAACCTACCTAGAACTTGAAAAATTTTTATGTTGTGGAAGAACATTACTTTAAAAGTTATTGTAATACGTGGGGCCCAGACAGCCAACAGTAAAGTTTTATGTTATTGACCAAGGATGGTCAAGGATGACTATAATTGAATATTTTATTATTTAATAATTAAAATAGGAGACACCTATCCAAAGAAGATTGTTGAAGAGTTTTCACTAACCCACTAGGAGGAATGAACTGGTGTAGAAGGAAATTGAGAAGTGGCGGCATCTGTACTCACTTTCTAGCTGTTATAGGAGGCAACTTCCCTAAAAATATGGTCATGTTCCCCAAGGAAGGTGGAACTGAGCAGGTGGCTCATTAAATGATAAAATTGACCCAAAGACCTAGGAAATCTTTATATCCATCGAATGAGCAGGAGGCTCACTAGTTTTTACCTTGTGGTTTTGCTGGAAACTGAAAAGCTAAGCACACAAGAGGATTCAATGAGGGGAAAGCTTAAGTAAGTTGCTAGTGTAAGTACTACAAGTTTACTCTGCTGAGTTTGCAGAGAATGTTTGATTTGCAAGTCTTTATGATTCCTGAGATACCAAGAGATTACTGCATGCTTCTACACTGTGTCTTCGTCCCGGTGGTTCAGTGAATAGGCTCGGGGGTCCTGAAGCAAGTAATCTTGGCTGCTTCTAGGAGACGGTTGGGAGGAACAATCTTCTTTGGATGTTTGTCAACCTCAACAGTTCAACAGGTTCTGCATTTTTTTAACTTATTAATTCTATATTTTCTCTGTATATTTATGAATAATTATATGTTATGTGTAATGTCCCCATTCAAATAATTGCATAGCAGGATAATTAGATCAATCCTATTAGTTCCCTAGGCTAAATGGATACATTTGGAATTTGAATAAGAGCTAATAAATGATGTTCAGACATTAGAATGGAATAAATATTTAATAATGGAGATAATTAAATAAATACAAGATAAAATTGAAGTGGAAATGGAGCATGAAGACACATGGAGATTATGGGGCCCACACAAGCTAGAATTCATGTGCCACATGGCATCCTCCTCTTGCAATTTCGAATCCATGGGAAGCCTAATGGTCTTGGATGAGTTAGAAGGCTAATACACTTGTCCATATGCATCATAGGTTGAATTTGGAAGGAAATGTAACTTACATGGGAGAGGAAGAGTCAAATGGGAGCTTATTGGACACTTGGGCTAGATTCTTTAACATCTATGACATGTATGACACCAATGATGAAGATGCTATGACATTTATGAAATATTGTAGACCTGAAGGCTGAAATATTACCATTATAACATGTCATGCCTAAATATAGCATCCAAGAAGGTGCTCATGTGAGTTGGGGAAGCTCTATGGGTTCTACTAGAATTGGGGGAAGATGGAAGGCTAGGGAAGGGAGGGCACATGGCAAATCTTGAGCACACACCCTAATTCGAATTGGATTGATTTTTTGGATGGATTGGTAACCTTAGAAGGATAAGGATGTTTATAAAATACAGGGATCAACCAATAGAAGGGATTTTGATAATTTGAGAAAATTGCATTTGTGAAGAGAGAGCTAGTGGATGGTTAGTTTCTTGCCTTAGCCAATTTCGAGGGTGAAAGATTCCCATCCAAGTTGGTGTGTGGAGAGGCCATTCAAGTATTTAATGGATATTTAATGGAGTCTTTATTTGAAGGTGTAAGCTACAACACAGCTCATGGTTTCTTCTAGTGCATCTCACTCACTCAACCATTTCCCATTTCCATTGCATATTCTTGCTCCTTGGAGGAGGGCGCTTTTGGTGAGCTATTGTACTCTTTGGGAGAGTTCCTTATGATATATTTCTGATTTTAATAAGATTAATATACGGTTTTATTCATATTCATCAAGTCTCAGTTCTAAATACCAAATGGTTGTATGTAAAAGTGATGATTAATGAGCAAACAATGACCATTTCTCCACTATATTGATGTATGCCATCGTAATGTTGATGATTTCGAATGAAAGAATTTTTCTCTGATATATTTATGATGAATGGAATTCCATTCATGAGTATTAAAAGTTTCATATCCATCACTTAATCATTTGAATTCATTTTGTGAAGTTTCATTGCATTTGGGGAAGATTTGATGCCATTTCCCCCAACGTCGAACTAGTGATTTTTTCTATTGTTTGGGAGAAGGTTAGAATAGACTTAATAACTGATTAATGGTACAAATGAGACCTTATTAATTTCCCTTAGAAATACCCTACCTATTTTCTGAATTTTGAATGGTTTTGTAGACATTTGGAGAGTCATTTTCAGTACTTACCGTGGGGGGGTTTGAACCTCAAATTGCTAGTTAAATTTCATACTTTGTCCAAAATCTTAAATGGGTTTGAAGAATTCTTTTGGTGGTACTATATCATCCATGAAAATCATATTAAAGTACTAATATTAGTAATATACCTTATCAGAATATTTGGGAGCATTTGGATCAAATTGAAAACCTAGACATCAAAACTAGTCAAAGGTCGAATTAGGGAAAAAAGTGAAAATTTTGCAATTTTAATAAAAATATTAAAAAGGGACATTGCAAGTGGTATCATATCATGGTATTGGAACCTAATGGTCTTGAAAAGGATCCAAAAAAATAATCCACCACCCTCAGAACCTATATTTGAAGAGGTTTTTGTTGAAGAGGAAGTAGTAGGAGAAGAAGAGCTAATTTTTGAAGAAATCAGTACTAGGGATGAAAGGGGAAACTCAAAAAATAAGGAGGAATTTGTTGCAGTCATAAAACCATTTTTTGATGAGATTTCAATGGGAATGAGAGACATCAGTGAATAGATGATGAATGGATTTGAATTGATGGCTAGCCAACTTCGAAGCAAAGGGATAATATGAGGTAGCAGTGTTTTCCAATCAGAAGAAAAGAAAACAATGGTTGAGCATATTTTTTCAAGCACAGGACCCCATAATAGACCCAATGAATTCCAAAGCACACCAAGGCCTACTGCACCAAAATTTATTATACCCAAAGAAGAGCATAACATTCAATTTGACCTTGATATAATGGCAAAAGAATGGGATAAATTGGATGAAGATTGTAAGAAAATTCTACCATTTGATCAGTACTTTACTATTGCAAACAAACTCAGAAAGAAGGAAGATAATAGATATCTATACCAAAACAAATAATTAAATTGTGCCATTGGTAAAGTGCCACTCCCTACTTTTGATGGTTCCTCTCAAAGTTCTACTAACACTTGGGTGCAAAAATTAGATGTGTATTTTCAGTTGAATCTAATGGTGGAAGAAGATGCCTTAAGAATGGCCATTTTGCACTTGGAAGGAGATGCCATTTGGATTAAATAATGCTCCAGCCACATTTCAATCATGCATGAATAGAATATTTTGCATGCATCTTAGAACGTTTGTTTTGGTCTTCTTTGATGATATTCTCATTTACACTAAAACTTGGGAAGAGCACTTGCAACATCTAGAGATTGTGTTGAAAACTTTGCAAGAACAATCCTTGTTTGCTAAGATGTCTAAATGTGAATTTGGGATGAAGGAATTATTATATCTTGGGCACATTATTGGGCAAGAAGGAGTGAAAGTACACATGGAAAAAATCAAGGTTATCTTAGAATGGCCATCACCAAAAAACATCATAGAATTGAGAGGATTCATTGTCATATGCACCTATTATAGAAAGTTTGTGAAAGGATTCTCCAAGTTTACTTCTCCACTCACTGATTTGACTAATAAGGATGCTTTAAAGTGGGATGAAGAGGCTAAAAAGGCCTTTCAAAAAATGAAAGAGGTAATGAGTAGTTGTCCCATACTTGCATTACCTGATTTTTCTAAGCCTTTTGTTGTTGAATGTGATGCTTCAGGTGGAGGAATAGGGCTGTCCTAAAGCAAGGCCAACACCCTATAGCCTTTGAGAGCAGAAAGTTGCATCCTCATGAAAAGATTTACTCCATTTATGAGAAAGAGATGTTGAACATCATGGATGCATTGGCCAAGTTTTGACAATACTTGGTAGGAAACAAGTTTGTGGTGAAAACTGACCACAATAGTCTAAGGCACTTCCTCACCCAAAAGGATATAAATGAAAGGAAAAAAAAGTGGACAAGAAAGATTCAAGATTATGATTTTGATATTGAATATGTGAAAGGAAAGAATAACATTGTAGCAGATGCATTATCTCGAATACCTTCTTTTTCTCTCATGGACATTGCTAAAGATTGGAAAAACATGCTACTAGTTGAATATGCCAAAGACAAATTTTCTTGTGATGTATTATATGGAATCAAAGGGGATGATAACTACAGGATTTTGAATGGGATGATATATTATAAGGGCATAATTTATTTGGTTCAAGATTCAAAACTCAAGTACAAAATTTTGCAAGAAGCACATGATTCCCCACTAGCTGGCCATCTGATTATCTTCAAAACTTATAGGCAATTGAGGAAAATATTTTTTTGGAAGGGGATGAAGGAATATGTTCATAAATATGTCAATGAATGTAAGGTATGTTAGTAAAACAAAAAAGAACTTACATGCCCAGCTGGCCTATTGCAACCATTGCCCATTCCACAGCAAAAATGAGACAGTATCTCAATGTACTTCATCACCAGTTTGCCCAAATATTTGGGTAAGGATTGCATATATGTGGTAGTGGATAGGTTGAAAAACTTTGCTCATTTATTTGTTGTTACATCATATTTTAGTGCTGCACAAGTGGCTGATATGTGTTTCAAAGAAAGCTTCAGATTGCATGGGCTCCCCAAGACCATTGTAAGTGATAGAGATAGCAGATTCATGGGTGCTTTTTGGAAAGAAATTTTTAGATTGGTGGGAACCCAATTGAATCCAAGTACAATATATCATCCACAAACTAATGGACAAATAGAGAGGGTGAATCAATGCTTGCAAGGGTACCTAAGAAACTATGTGAGAGAGCAGCAAAAAGCACGGGCAAAATGGCTACACTTAGGTGAGTTTTGCTACAACACCACTTATCATATGTCAATAGGGATGTCTCCTTTGAAATATTTATATGTTTATGATGCACTTACCTTTTCTGAAATTATATTTGGTGATAGTAGAGCCCCAAAAGCTAAAGATTGGGTGGAAGAGAGCCAAGAAAGTTTAAAACTTTTAAAAGACAATTTGCAGGTTGCTCAAAATCAACAAAAACAATATGCAGATTGACATAGAGAAGAAAGGACCTTTTAGGTTAATGATTTAGTATATTTGAGGTTGCATCCATACAAACAAACATCTCTCAAAAGGAATGGAGCAGAAAAGCTAAAACCAAGATACTATGGCCCATACAAGGTAGTTCGGAAGATTGGGGAGGTAGCATATGAATTAGAACTTCTGGAAGGGAGTAAAATCCATAATGTATTTCATGTTTCTTGTCTCAAGAAATCTCTTGGTCGGAAAATTATAACTTCATAAATACTTCCTCCTTTGGATGATGAAGGTCAGCTCAAACTTGTTCCAGAAAATATTTTGAAGACAAGGGAAAGGAGATTGAGAAGCAGAACTATCAAGGAATACTTAGTACAATGGAAGGATCTACCAAGTGAAGATGACACATGGGAAGAGGAGAAGATTTTGCAGCATCCAAATCTGAAATTTCTTGAGGACAAGCAATCGTGGGTGGGGAGGAATGTAATGTCTCCATTCAAATAATTGCATAGTAGGACAATTCCATCAATCCTACTAGTTCCCTAGGCTGGATGGATACATTTGGAATTTTAGTAAGGGAGATAATAAATGATGTTCAGACATTAGAATGGAATAAATATTTAATAATGAATCTAACTAAATAAATACAAGAGAAAATTGAAATGGCAATGGAGCATGAAGACACATGGAGATTATGGGGCCCACACAAGCTAGAATTTATGTGCCACATGGTATTCTCCTCTTCCAATTTAAAATCCATGGGAAGCCTAATGTTTTTTGATTATTTAGACGGCTAATACACTTGGACATATGCATCATAGGGCGAATTTGGAAGGAAATGTAACTTACACGGGAGAGAAGAGTCAAATGGGAGCTTCTTGGACACTTGTGCTAGATTCCCTAACATCTATGACATCTATGACACCAATGATGAAGATGCTATGACACTTATGACATATTGCAGACCTAAAGGCTGACATATGACCATTATGACATTTCAGGCCTAAATATAGCATTCAAGAAGGCACTCATGTGAGTTGGGAAGCTCTATGGGTTCCTACTCAAATTGGGGGAAGATGGAAGGCTAGGGAAGGGAGGACACATGGAAAATCTTGAGCACACACCCTAATTCGAATTGGATTTAGTTTGTGGATGGATTGGTAAACTTAGAAGGCTAAGGATGCTTATAAAATACATAGATCAACCAAGAGAAGGGATTTTGATCATTTGAGAAAATTGCATTTGTGAAGAGATAGAGCTAGTGGATGACTAGTTTCTTGCCTTGGCCAATTTTGAGGGTAAAAGATTCCCATCCAAGTTGGTGTGTGGAGAGGTTATTTAGGTATTTCATGCAGCTTTAATGGATTCTTTATTTTTAGGTGTAATATACAGGGCATCTCATGGTTTCTTCTAGTGCAGCTCACTCAGCCAGCCATTTCCAGTTTTCATTGCATATTCTTGCTCCTTGGAGGAGGGCGCTTTTGGTGAGATATTGTACTCTTTGGGAGCGTTCCTCATGATCCATTTCTGATTGTAATAAGCTTAATATACTATTTTATTCATCTATATAAATTATCAGTTCGAAATACCAAATGGTTGTATGTAAAAGTGATCATTAATGAGCAAACAATGACCATTTTCCAACTATATTGATGTATTCCATTGTAATGTTGGTGATTTCGAAAGAAAGAATGTTTCTCTGATATATTTATGATGAATAGATTTCCATTAATTAGTATTAAAAGTTTCATATCTATCACTTAATCATTTGAAGTCATTGTGTGAAGTTTCATTGCATTTGGGGAAGATTTCATGCCATTCCCCCAAGGTCAAATTAGTGATTTGTGTTGTTGTTTGGGAGAAGGATAGAATAGACTTAATAACTAATTAATGGTGCATATGAGACCTTATTAATGTCCCTTAGATATCCCCTACCTATTTTCTGGATTAAGAATGGGTTTGGAGGCATTTGGAGAGCCATTTTCAATACTTATCCTCGGGGGGATTTTAACCTAAAATTGCTAGTTAAATTCCATACTTTGTCTAGAATATTAAAGGGGTTTTCAGAAGTATTTTGGTGGTCCTATATCATCCCTGAAAATCATATTCAAGTCCTAATATCATTCATATACCTTCTCAAAATATTTGGGAGCATTTGGAGCAAATTGGAGACCTAGACATCAAAACTAGTCAAAGGTCGATTTAGGGAAAAAAGTGAAAAATTTGCAATTTTAATAAAAATATTAAAAATGGACATTACATTATGTTGGATATTATTTCAGATGCATTTTTGTTTATTGTTGGAATATTTATTCTCTAGGATATAAGGTTTTTAATGCTTCCTAGATGGTTAAGCGGTTGTTAAAATCATTAGAATACTGATTTCGTAATTTATTTCGGTACAAATGACTGAATGATTAGATTTGAAAGATAGAAGATTGAAATGTAAATCCTCTTTGTATTTCTCCTTTCACTGAAGCAATGTACTCTAGTACAGAGAGTTTTGTTTAAAAGATAGATTAGAAATGATTTCAACTCTGTAAACAGAAGGATGCTCTCACAAATTTATCAAGTATAGATACATAAAATGCATATTGTAATAATATACATAAATTATTAATTTCCTAGAAATTATCAATATTTTCTTACGGTATTTACAAGTATAGAATAAGTATATATTTATAAAATAATATTTATCAAACAGTTCAGGATAGATACAGTACTGCAAGTATATTACTATTCTTACTAATACATAGTATAAACGTATAAATTTCATATCAAAATTATTCTTATTGTAAATAATGGACAGATAATATTTAAACCCTAAGAATCAAATGTACAACATTAATGTACAGAGTTTAACACCTATATATATATAGTAAACCATTCCTTTAAGTAAATAACGCAAGACGAGCCATCAATGGCATAATAAAAACATGTAGTATGAAATAGTAATTATGTTAGGGCTTTGCCAAACTTAAACCAATTCATTTTAATAACCAAGAAAATAATAAATAGATACAACGGAAACATTATGACAGTACTGGAATCCATTCAAACCTTTGTTATAGGATTTACATTAACACAGTTAGGTCTTGGCCCGAAAAAAATTATTGTTCTAATTCAATCTCATACATGAATAGATCACACATCAAAACAAAACTAGTATAATGTTATCTCAGGGCTTTGCCCAATCACCAAATTAATAACCAAATTATTCTTTTATAAACAAAATCGCCCAGAAATAATAAACTGAGCCTAGTACTTTTATTTATAATTATTCAATTGGAAACTCAAGGTCAGTTGTAGACTGAATTTGAGGGTTCAATACCTATATGGGATCGTTCTCCAAATTTCATTGTTAACATTTAAATAGTAATGCAAACAGAGATGATGCAAATGGTTTAAGTATAAATCCTTTTCCATCAAAACAACACCAAAACATAGAACCTGTTGAAGGTATTTATTCAGGGTCGACTCCCTTCGAAAAACAAATAAAAATATGTCTAATATCTTTTACCAAGAACATGAATAGTGCGTAGGGTTTTAGCTAGACAACTTTTTCATATAAAAACAAATCTACATTATTATTTGCAACGGATCCTTCATTAGCGTAAAGGATTTCATTATTCAAAATAGAAATTGCAAGGTTCTAAAATTACAAACAGAGTTATAAACCCTTATAAATTCTAGAGGTTATATAGGGTATCGATCGAATCCCATAACCATACCTTTGCATTCAGGGATTAGCCCAATATTCAATTCTTTTAAAAAGAAACAAAATCGTTGCTCTTACAACTTAGCAAATTGACAAATTAAAACATGGAAATAAGTTTTCAAAAACCATGATTTCAAAGTAATTGTAAAAATGCAAAAACTGTATAATAATTTAATTATCCCAAATATTACAACAAGGGTTTACAAGGACCTTAAATCATATTTTTAAACAAGACCTAAAGTATCGGAAGCTACATAGGTCCCAAACAAAATTTTAAATTCTATGCCATGGCTTATAGAGTAAACATTCATAAAAATGTTGGGCGAAAACCCTAACTTAATATTTTTTACCCTGAATCAATACATTACAGTAATATTATTCAAGGTATCCAAAGTAGAGTTTAAACCCTTAAAGAAAAACAACCAACACTATCGGAAATAATATAACGTTGTACAAGTCAAGGATGAGGCCAACTCTTCACATTTCTTTCTGAGCAAAACATAAACGTAAACTAGAACCAAGTTAACTCATATAACGACACTCAGGGTGGTTCCAGGTAGGCCCGGGGCTTACCGAGACCACTTAAACCCTGGATCCTTCTATATTCTTGTTTCTAAATCTTTAAAATGACCAGGAACTCCATGGTAGCACCAGAACCCTGGAAAGCTTGCACAAAAACACAGAGTGCATTAGTATTGTTCCAAGTTTGCAATATAAATCAAAATGCATATCAGTTCCAGTAACACTCTTACCTTGGAGATGGTCATACTATCATGAATATTTCCTCCATCAATTGCGAATCCAAACAACATCTATGCGTAGGGTTTCACTCTCAGCCATGAGAGCCGAGAACTCAATTCTCTCACAAAACAATTGATTAAATGAAATTTCCATTTTTGTTGAGCGATAGGGAAGGTTAGGGTTAAACATAATGTGGAAGCCCAAAACCCCAAACCTTCATGTGGCTTCTTAATGGCTTACAACTATTTTCCATTTCAACTTTAATTCAGAACCCTCTCTTCTATAGTTTCGATCTCCATTTTAGCGTTGGATTGATATTTCTTCAAAGTCGTAGCTTTTGCGGTCTTAACCTATAGTTTGGTTCATGCCTTGAAACTTGAATCAACACCTTCATGCCCTCATACTAGTATAACCATCATCCTATAGTATGAAGATATGAACTAAATTGGAGTTTTATATTACTATGCTATCATTTTAACTCAATAAGTATTTAAGATTCAACTCAAATCTAGTTAGGGTAACTTGAAAACCCTAGAAAAATATTTTAGTCCACAACCTTTTGAAGTTAGGGTCCTTACCTGGAAACAAAAAAAAAATTTCAACATGCATTAGCTTTCGAAAGCTAAGTAATCCCAAGACCTCACTGGAAGTACTTCCTTCATCAAAAAGAACATTTTAAGCTTAACGACAATAATAACGACAAGAGATAGACAATATCTTTAAGATGTGTGATGTTCATATCTGACAAAATGAATGTACACGTAAATACAGTAAGAATTTAACTGTCACTTAATCCATGATAAAAGTACATAAGGAATAATAAACAACGTTCTTGTAACTTGAAGATAAACAAGTTGAAATCACACTTCACAAAAATAATGCATTTGACTGCAAGTACACAGTTAAGCAGCAAGTTAAGATAAGAAGTAAAACTCGAACATAATTCTAGAGTGCTTAGGTTATTATATCTTATATGAAATTTTTTAATTTTTTATGAAATTTTGGAGTCGTTACAGAGAATTTAGGGTCTTGTATTTTTGAGTTAGAGGAGATAGTCTTTTAATACTTCATGATGCTAGGTAATCCTGTCATCTGCCAAAATACTGCATTAGACAGGTATGCTCATTTATTTTTAATGTTTCTTGGAAACGAATACTCCTTAGCTTAAGGATGATGGCCTTTGTGGAGGACCAACTTATCTATAGATGTGATGCTATATATAAAACTCCTTCATTGATTGATGGTGACTTGTGTGGAGGGATTTCCTACACAATATCATTGCAATTCCTTCATTGATAGAAATCATGTAATATCCCAACTTTTTGACTAACTATGTTATGATGTCATGTCGGGTTACAGCCCCAGTATATGTGATTTATTATGTTTGACATAGCATTAGTATGTTTGATTTATTTCCTTTATGAGTTGATGTATTGGGCGTGGACCCTGATTTTTTCCCTTGTTGAATATATGTGGGGCAGGAAAGCCGAATGAATAAACTATGTTGTATTTCGAGAAATGATTACAAAATTATGATATACTGAGATTACCTCTTTTGTTACATTATACTGTGCAGATCATGATTTACATGGTTGATTAGTTAGTGTGTTGAGCATGGACTCAGGAACACACAAAAGACCTATATACTGAGCCTAAGCCCCGATGTACGTTGAGTGTTGGGCATGAGCCCTGGAGCACTCCAAGCTTGAAAGAAATGATTACCGGATCTGAGGACAATTAAACATCCTAGATGTGTCTCACAACCACATTCTAGCTCTAGTGTTGAGCAGAGGCTCTAGATTTGCACTAGCGTAATGCCCATGTGAGAGTGTTGAGTTGAAAGGCTCTGAAGAGCACTCGAGGTTACTACATCTCAAGTGTTGAGTTGAAGAGGACTCTGAATAGCACTTGCGAGGCTTATCACAACTATTTTTGACTTGATCAAATAAATCTTATTATCATCATCTATTGTGGGAACTACCATGTTAAAACGAGGGATCTGGCATGCAAAGGGAGAGACTAGAGGTGCCTTACCAGCTTGCCTAAACCGTCCAAATAAGTGGACCCTACCCTTAAAAAGAATTTAAAAGAAGTGTCATGTGAACCAAGTGCTTAAAAAGCCCCAAAGCTAAATACTATTATTAAAGAGCTTTTAAGAATAATATGGTTATTATTTATTCTTATGTATATATATATATTTATGCATAAGTGGGCTGCCACTTTTTACCATATGTTATCTATTATTATTTAAAGGTGGAATTATAACTATGTCATTATTATTTTATTAAAAAGATTACAGATCATTACACTTAGTTAAAAACAAGTGAGAAGTCCTAGTCCCAAATTTATTAGCAGTTAATTAAACAAATAATATTTCTTTTATATATAATTTAAATTGTTTTAAAGAAACCAGTAAATTCCAACTGTCATCTTTCAAGATGTTCCTACTTAAGGAGGACAGACCCCAAAGATTGGGGGATGATTATCTTTTCCTTTTGGTATTATTGTGCCAAGAAGAACTCTCTACCCAGAAGTGAACTCTGTTCATAATTTTTACAGATATGAACCAACTATCACCTAAGGTCTCTACTTCTCGGTTTGCATGTCAGAACCATCTCGGGGGGATTCCTACTGAACTAGGAACGGTTGTAGAATCATGGTTGGGAGGAACGTGGTAGTCCCAAGGTCATCTGTTCCAAGTTTCAGGTCAGCTAAGAGTCAGTAGTTTTTTTTAGTAACGAGTTGGTTGAGTGTGCAGGGTATTACCAGCAGGGACAGGCTACATGAATTAGCAGGTATGCGAGTTCCTAGAGAAATCTTCTTATTAAATTATATTTTGTTTATAAATGCATTGTAAGAAAATAGTATAGATCGTTATATCAGTTGTAAATTTCAGATTCACCCCGAATATATAGGCAAACGTATGTCAAAAACTTTCAATTATGGGTTCATCAAGCATTGCATAAATTCTTTAAAATCTAGTTACACATACTCTTCCTCAGCTTGAAATAGATTATTTTTCCGGTTAAAGAAATGATACGTTTATCTCCTACTGAGATCGGTTTGACTTTCTATTTAGTAGAAAATATTAGTCATCTTATTTAAACCATGTAGAATTCATTATTCAGATAGTTTTTCCCTTTAAGCCAAATACAGTTTCTACAGGAGTCTAGAAAAAGAGACGTTTCTGTAAATCATGAACCACACACACACTTGTATTTGCACTTAGCGATTCAATGTATTTTCACATATATACCTACAGGATCAAACGCCACCCAGCAAGTGAAAATCGTAGAGCAGGACACAATTTTATCGAAACCCTAGTTACTTTATTGATCAACGATTGAACCCCAGCAAGACCACCTACAGGCTTTCGAATTTATTTTAAATCAAAGACTACATCAAACAAGCCAACCCAGAATCTCTTTAACCACTGGCAGCAAGGTTCCAATTCAAGACCAAATTCTATTTCCCATTCTCTGTCGATCTATTTCAGTTTCCCTATCAAACCACATGTATACCATATTTTAAACAAACCATTAGACAACTTGAGACCTTCTTTTATTTTCTTTTCAACATATAGAAATACGATAGCTACCTACAGGAAAACATTCTTTAACACACAATTAGCAAACTCTGGAAGGGAGCAAAGAACAAAACCCATAATCGCATTATAGCTACATTACCAAATAAGAAAACAACGAAGTAAGTTAAAGTCTTCATCATCATACCATTCAACACATCACATTTCACCATGACCGAAAGGAACAAATAAACCCAGTATGGGCGTAGCTCATAAAATGGTTATACATTGATACAATTCGGGAGCAAAACCCCAACGTGCAAACTCTTTTAATTTATACAAACACAGAGTATACTGAAGTTCACCATTACATTTCGTTATGGACTATTCCCGAATCTTGCCCACAAATAAAAAATAAATCATAGGGCTTAGACCAAGAGAGATTGAAACCCTTGAAATCTTTTCAACTATGCAAGGTCTTATTTCAACCATACTACACTCATAAAAATTCGTTAAGCCAGGTAGCTACATTGACAACCCATCTTGTCTGGACCAGCCAATAGGCGACTATTAGACCTCCCCAAATCGAATCAGTAAGCCTATGGCTTACGGGGGTCTCACCCAAAAACAACCAGGACAAATGCATACACACAACGACAGAGTTACAGAAGATACGGCTCAAAGAAGGGAAGCCAGACTCACCATTTTTGCGCCTCCTCGAATCCTGGTAGCCCCCTTACCAGAGCATTTTCTTTCTACCTGTCACAAGCGATACACAAAATAGGTTAGCAACCGTATTGTATCTCATACAGTAGAATCAGGATAAAATCATCAGTCGTGGAGAAGAAATCACTCATTACCTGGGTAGAGGAGGGTCGATGTATGCCATATATGAGCTTAACATTTAACCAACAGACTGACCACGAACAGAGCTCGGGTCAGTACTCAACATAGTAACCATATCCACGAAGTGCAGAACCAAAATGATGGATAAGTCGAATGCTGGAGTGATGGGAAAAATCCCCAAATCATTTCCTCAAAACCCTCGTGTCAAGCTGTCTTCCACACTCAATTAATGTGCATTAATGATACACCAAACTCATCTTAGTGGAGGCGAAATGTTTTGGAAACAAGTCTATAGTGGAGTCATGAAGCTAACCCTGTTACAAATTCAAAGGGTTCGATTATTTCATACACTAAGCCCATAGGAATAACCTTTGAAATAATACACCTTCGTTTAGTTCACCATAAGCCAATAGTCATGAACCCTATCATGGGTGGTCTTTCATGATATTAATTCCCTATGGTAGTGGTATCACAACCCGTCTCTAACACCATAGCAATTACATGGGACTTAGTACCAGCAGTGATCGGAGTGCCAAACATTAGAGGTAAAACTCGCCTATATACTTCACCTGTAAAACACGAAGATAATACAGGACGTTAGCAAGATGCTAAGTGAGTCCCACAACCATTACTCTTACCCATACCTCCTGGCAGTCCTGTTGAGGTCTGTAATTACCCTTCCCAGGGTATTATAATAAACCACTAAGGAAATAACATACGTCAACAAGCATCTCATAAGATTTGACCTTGTAAACTAGCAGTCTTAGACTAACAATTATTTTCATGCAATCATGTATGTTTTAATGATGTTAGATTTATGAATGAATCTTTTATTGTAAATTGACAAATATTGCAGATAGGGAAAAATTTTAAATTTTTTATATTTTTGGGACATTACATAGCAGCCTCTGTAGGGGTTTGGTTAAGGTCAAGGAGATTAATTTAGAAGAGTTAAAACCTTAGTATGGTTGGTATCTCGTGGGAGAGGAACGCCCTTTTTATGTTGCAGAGTTAAAACCTTACTATGGCTGGTCTCTCATGAGAAATCCCACCCTTTTCTCTGTTGGCAGAGTTGACACCTATTATCAGAGTTAAAACTTTACTATGCTTGGTCTCTCGTGGGAGACCCACACCCTTTTCTTTTATGTTTTCAGAGATAGGACTCTTTTGGGAGATCCACTCTAGACTCTCATTAGAGTTTTTTCCTATTATTCATTACAAAGATGTTTTTATGTGGCTTGCATATCTTTTAGAGAGCCATTCCTTTCGGTTATTATAAAATTATTGTTTGAAGATGAACTTCTCACATTGGATATTAAGGTAGGGCGCAACCCCTATAATGTATTTTCTTGGCCTAGAACCTTACCATGAGATAAGTTCAATTCTATAGTAAACATTTACTATGTTATACATATTCTAAAGGAACCTGTGAAGAATCTGCATTAATTAATTAATGAAAACAAATGAGATAGCAGAAATAACAAAAATTAGAATCACTTTTATATTGATCGCAGACCACTTCGAGGGGGCAACCTCCTTTGAGCAAGCTCAATACAAATAGCTTCACGGTACCTTCATTGGTCTCAACACAAACTTATATACTAATTCTAGGTGCCAATACCATGGGTCAATACCATGTGTCAATACAAACAATGGGCCAATACAAACTATGGATCAACAATTACTACGGGATGACTTACAAAACATATGCCTCCAACAACAATAAGACAAACTATGGATCAACAATTACTACAGGACAACTTACAAAGCATATGCATCCAACGACAATATACTAACAAAATAAATAGAAGGGTTGACATGGGTTCCTAACATCCCCTCTCCCTTAGAAAAAGCTTTGTCCTCAAAGCTTTCGATGTGGAAATTGATGCAGAATCCGAAGGAGTGGTTCCTCTGTAGCATCCTCGGGTTGCATTCTGGGCCACTGATGCCTTTTGAGTTTCATGAAGGGTTTCTTGGAAGGCTGTAGACGAAGAAGAACCATATCAGTTGCGTGAAAAGTGCGCTCAAAACGGTGTGGTTCGGCTTGTTGTTTCAGTCGAATTCTTGCCATGTGAAGATTGTCCTGCAGAATGAGAAGAATCTGATTGTGGTTTCAAAGAATCGAGTCAATTGCCTGAACTGGGGAGCTGTGGAGGGTGTCTGGAAGAAGAACTGGTAGTGCCTGTCTATAGACTACTTCATATGGTGTCCTCTTAGATGTGGTATTGTACCACTGGAGCACTTGTAGGAAATCCATAGAAATAGTTGTCCAAATCTGTGGACAGATGGACAAGGGTTCGAGTAGTCCCGAAAGGAGTGTCATTTCACCCTTGTTGACCTGGAAAATATCACAGTCAACCACCATCTGTTGAATTGTCATTTTCATTCCTTGCCAAAAGAAGTTACATTGTTCCCGCTCATACATTTGGAGGAACCTAGAGTGCTCTGCTGATGAAGAAGCATGGAGTTCATATAAGAGATAGCCCTATTGAACAGATTGCAACCAATTTGGAGCAAGCAGAGAAATAATAGTAAGAGAAACTGGGTCATCAAATGTGCGAGAAGGAGCATCTGCCACCATATTGTCCTTACCCTTCTTGTAAGTGATCGCATAGGCATAACCCATGAGTTGGATAACCCATTTCAGGTGTGGTGGGGAGGAGAGCCATTGTTCCAGGAAATTTTCCAGGCTCTGGAGATCAGTCTTGATATAGAAGAAATTCCCTAATAGGTATGGCTGCCACTTCTGTACTGCATGCAAAATAGCCATAATTTCCTGCTGAGATGTATATGTGGCTAAATTCTTGCTGGAAAGGTCTCTTGAAGGCGATAGGCCCACTGGTTCATCAAGGACACCTTCATATCGGCCCAAGGAAGTAGGGGAGATCGTTGATGGGTGCATCTGAATGGAATGGAGTTGAGCGATGACACCATGTGAATACTTCTTAAGGATCTTTTCTAGGCAATGTGAACTAATGATGTGGAGAGACCCTTGTTGTAAGCCCTTAAATTTGTGTTGTTTCCCATTGACTGAAAACTGCATCCAAGGTTCAGCAAAATCCCATAAGATGGGGCCAAGTGTGCATAACCATTGAATGCCAAAAACCACATCACATCCACCTAGGGACAAGGAAAACATGTCAGAGCACAGGTTATAATCTTCCAGAGAGATACGGACATTGTAACCCTTTCCCTTGCAAGGTAAGGTGCTCCCATTGGCAACCATGACTTCAAAGTTGGAGCAAGGATGGACAAAAAAATAGCATATTTGGTGATCTGAGGGTCAATGAGGTTATGAGTGCTACCAGAATCAATGAGTATTGTAAGAGGAAGCCTCTTGAAGTAACCCCTAACCCGCATTTTTTGGGGGGTGGTGACGTCGGATAAAGCATGGAGAGATATCTCGGGTTGTTCATTCTGAGATGGGGGGTCAATAGGCGGTTCCTGAATGTCGACCTGATCATCCATTGTATCTAGAGCTTCTTCACCAATTTTAGAGGTAGGCAGAGAATCCATATCTAAGAGATAGAGCTTTTGTTGAACACATCTATGTCCCCGAGTGAATTTCTCATCACAATTATAACAAAGCCTTTTTTATCTGCGTTCCCACATATTTGTTTCAGACAAATGCTTGATAGGTGTTGGTCGAGGAGCTAGCTGGATGGGAGTCGTTGAGAACACATATTTCGGAAGGGAACAAAAGGGGGTTTGGAGCATTGTTGGGCTGCAATCTTGTCTTATGCCAACTTAGCCAACCCTAGGACTTCCATCATTGTGTTGGGATAAAACATTTTAACCTCTAACCAGATTTCATCCTTAAGACCACTAATAAAACAACTCCTGTAGAATTCATCAAACATTCCTTTGGTGTGATTGGCTAGTTTCTCAAATTCTGTTTGATACTCTCTCACAGTGCCACTTTGACGAAGTTTAGTGAGTGCTCCGGTGAAGTCATCAAAAGCACTAGGACCAAATCATTGCAAAAGGAGTTGGCAAAAGTCTGTCCATTTTGTCTCATCATAAGCCTTGATGTACCAACGGTACCATTAAAGGGCTTCCTGTTCCAAATGAAAGGATGCAAGTGGAAATTTTTGGACATCAAAAGTATTATGCAGACTGAAATACTATTTTACACGATAGATCCATCCAGTCGGATCAATACCATTGAAGCGAGAAAATTCAAGCTTCGAACCACAGAAATTGCTGGAAGAAGAGAACCCAGTGGCTGCAGAAGATTCTTACTGTCGGTTATTGTTCATGGCTGAATGCTAAAGATGGAGGATGAGAATTTTTTTATCTAGATCTTGGAGTTTGGTTTGGATGGTTGCAAGTGCTTCCTCCATGGTTTTTTCTCATGCGCAGGTGACAACCGTAACCAGAAGTTTTTTTTTTTTTTTGGGGGGGGGAATGGATAGAAAAACACAAACAAATATTATGTAGTAAATAGAAATTTGGATTTGCGAAAAACTCGGATGGGTAATTGGGGTTCGACCAGGTTTTGGACACTTTCTAATGGATAGGGAAGAAAAAATGGGGATTTCAGAAGCGGGGTGAAAGAAAGAGAAAATTTGTCAAAGACGGCCAAAGAAGCATAAATAGGGAATGAACATGGTGGAAAAATTTGGAGGCGAGTGGGTGAAAATTGAAGAAGTTATGATAAACCCTAAAAATAGACAAATGTGAGATTTCTGGCTCTGGAAAGTAGAATTTAGGATAGGGTCTTCAGGAGTGAAATATGCAGAATGGGAATGCAGGGGTGTTCAGGAAGTTACAAGGGAAACGGAGTTAAAACAAGGGAGATATGGCGAAAAAATGGAATTTTATACTTTCTTCTCTTCTTTTTGTTTTCCAGAAATGGATTTGCAACAGTGCGGAAGGGATCCGAAAAATTGGATCTGAAACGACGCAGAAGGGATCGGAAACAGATGGATATAAAATGGCGTCGAATGGATTGAAAATGGTTGGATCTTAAATGGCTAGATCTGGAACGGCTTGGAATGGATCGGAAACGGCGCGGAAGTCATTGGCAACAGTGCAGCTGAAAATAGATATGGACCCCAGATATATTCGGCTTCCTAACAGTTCATGGTTTTCACTCAGACACCAATGGTGTCTGACGGCTTGCGTATTGGGGCAGTACCCCTCACTGCACGGCTCAGGTAAAACTGATAACCGATTTTCCAAAAACGACGGCTCTTGGTTTACCTCACGGGTGGGAACTAGTCAATCAGGTAGGGGTCGTTGCCCTTTTCGCTGGCAGGTCCTCTCAATGGGCCAACTACATTGGGGTTCCTGTGGTACTCCTCACAATGATTTTAAGGGATTATGCCCAAGTACTTCCCGTAGTTAAGCAGATAGGGACTATTCCCAGATCCGAAGTTGCAATAGATGCGAAATAAAAAATTGGTAGAAAATCCACCCAACGAGCCCAAGAAAGTGCTCTGATACCAGATGTGAAGAATCTGCAATAATTAATTATTGAAAACACACAAGATAACAGAAATAACAGAACTCATAATCACTTTTATATTGAGCGTAGGCCACTTGGAGGGGGAAACCTCCTTTGAGCAAGCTCAATACAAATAACTTCACGGTACCTTCATTGGTCTCAACACAAACTTATATACTAAGTCTAGGTGCCAATACCATGTGTCAATACAAACCATGGGCCAATACAAACTATGGATCAACAATTACTATGGGACGACTTACAAAGCATATGCGTCCAACAATAATAAGACAAACTATGGATCAACAATTACTCCGGGACAACTTACAAAGCATATGCGTCCAACAACAATATACTAACAAAGTAAATTGAAGGGTTGACATGGGTTCCTAACAGAACCGAGAGGACTTATCTCTAACTTAAATCTCTTGTATTGTATACACATATGTTATCATAATATACTGAATGTAATCCACAAGGGGCATAGCCCTAGGTTTAAAGTTACCTAATACCATGTAAATTTATATTGGTGACTTATTATGCATGGCTACTTAGTGGATATAAAGTTCCAAAAGCAATGAGCTATTTTCGGGAAACTTTGAAACTATTTAAAATGTAATTTTAAAGTTCTTGGTTTACCCCTCCCTAGTGGATTCGAATTTCCCATCTCGGGGTGGCCTCTCGGTGAGAAAACATATGCCCAACAGAGATTCAGATGGTTGGGTGGAACATTGCATTCAAGCCTCCAGTCGCATAAGTGTGTTTGGTTTAGATGAGTATTCTTCGGTTGTCACGTAATTAATCTTAAGACTAAGTTCTAAAGATATATTCTTATTGAATTATATTAAATCACTTGTGAAATTAAATGATTTTATGTGAATGTTAAACTGGTTGTTGTGTAAATAATTAGTGTCACTCTTTAATTAAGTTCTTTTAATCCTTTGTATTTAGTCTTATGTAAATGCATAATTGCATTGGATGATAGGAATGGACATCTAACTAAGCATTCAATTAAAGTAAAAGCATACATCTAAGACTAAAAGTTACCTTAGAGAACAATGTAAAGTATAAGTTGATTTTAAAAGAGTAAACCATTTTTGGAGGTAAGAGGTAAAACAATTATGCTATGTTACTGAGGGATTGAATAAACCTTATCTACACATTAATATATGCTCTGAAAGGTAATTATGGTATCATTAAGTGTGTAAAATTTCAATTAATGAATGTTGTGTACACCTCTTAGAAGTAATTGTTAAAGAATTTGCTATCATCACAATATAACTAATAAGTAACATGTTTTGGAATCCATTTGAAAGATATCAAGAGCTTATACTCTTGATTTAATGGTACCATGAATGATTGTATTCACTGATTATGTGAGTTTTAAATTACTTAGAGTTGTTTTAATTTCATGTTTCTAGTGCATGGATGCATATTCATAAATAGTTATATGACCTTAGAATATTTGTTGATGTATATGTAACTTCAGAATGTATTTCATATATGGATATTGTACTCTTATAGAGATGGTATTATTCCTCTATACAGAAGTGTTTGTATTCCTATAGAGATGTTATTATTCCTCTATACGGAAGTGTCGTCATTTATATTGTAAGTGTCGTAACTTATACCTGATGGGTTATTAGACCACCTTGTTGGGGTCGGCCCTATATAAGTCATGTGGGTCGAAGGGTTATTAGACCACCCTATTGGAGATCAGACATGTGGGTCAAAGAGTTATTAGACCACCCTATTGGGTGTCGGCCCAGTCAGCATTATTTCATGTGGTTAAGTTAAGGCCGACCTAGTAAAGGTTATTATGAAAGTCAATTCAAGTATAAATAGAGTGCGAGAGGCACTCTATTTCATCATTCTATTTTCTCACACACTCTCGAGAGAGTGGCACACTTGTGGAGGAGGAGAAGCTGCTGCTAGGAGATGTCTATCTCTTATGCTTGGGTTGTATCATTGCTCTATCTATCTCTAAGGAAGTTATTGGGGTTTTTCACCTTTATGGTTTTCCCCAAGTAAATCTGTGTCTCTTGTGTGCTTGCATTATTGTGTTCATGATTGATATGTTGTAGATATGCTGTACATGTTGTTCTCTCAGTTAAGATCCTAGATCAAATTGAAGTAAATTCTGAAAAATTAACAAGATTGATCTTATCTAAAAAACTAATGTATGCTATGTGGAGTACTGATTTGTGAACAAAAGGTAGATATGTCTTCATGTTTATGTTTATTTAGGAGCAATATCTGTATTTCATACTCATATTAAGATTAATAATGAATTATTAATAATGTAATAATCACTCTAGTTGATTTTAATATATAAGTAAGTATTCCTTTAATTAGTAAAGTATTTCTAGCAATAAGGAATAATCATCCTTTTCTTAAATAATAGAAAAACTTTACGTTAGTGCACATTGGTAATGGAAATAATAAGAGAATGCTTATATTAATGGAAATTCCCTTGTAGGTGAGAACAAGACTATTGAGAATGAACTTGATATTATGTTCCAACATACATGGAAGTTTATATATTTTAATTATAACTTGTAATCCATTAACCATAATATCTTCATTTGATCAATGAGACTAACACAGTTGTTTGTTTGAGACCATGTATAAGGAACAAATTTACACCCCATATTTTCCCTAAAAATGTACTGTGGAAATTGGGTACATTAAGAAAAGTGAATTAGTTTGTAGTATGGAAAGACGTAAATATGGACAGGGTTGTTGCTTTTGCGAGAAGAGTTTTGGTCAAACTCATTTAGTCTGCAAAGGTAAGTCATTTTGAGCTTTTAAGTTGGGTCAATTCAAATTGGCTCCCAGGGTTAATATGCTCATAAACGGATGGATTTGTTTCCTTTTTCCTTTGGCGGAGGCGGTACCAAAAATATTGGAGAGAGTTTGGTTGATAAAGGGGGGTCTCACTTGTTTTAAAATGATGGCATTACTCCTGTGATCTGGATAAGGAACAAATGAATCTATGACATTTATGGGTCTTGATGTCAGGGTTTCCAATCGAACTTTTGACAACAAACATCTTTGAAGGGATTTCAAATTCCATGGGGTGGTTCATTAGAATGGACAAAAATATGCTATTCATCATAGATAAACGAATGGTGTCCATGACGGTGGAGTTAGATATCTCGAACGAGTTACCTGCTACGGTGGAGATCGTTTGGGGTGATAGGGTTATTAAACAGAGGTTGCATTATCACCATATCCCCTTTTGGTGCCATAATTTCCACGAGACTTGCCATTTGAAGGAAAAATGTCCATTTTTGTTCGCGGGAGAGAATGAGATTTTGGAATATATCCATGTGCTGACTCAAGTACCCTTTCCATAACCAAACCGTTGGATAACTTCTGCTCCAGACTTGGACAGAAACAACTTGGAAGGTATATATCATTTGGATTCTCCTTCTGTGTATGAAGGTATTTCACGTAAATAATCAAATTACATATTATCTATGGAAAAAATTATGCACAAAAAAGATATTCTTTTTCTCGTATTTATTCTTCTGAAGCCCAATGGGTTTGGACGTCGACTCCATAAATCTGGGTTTCAATAAATGTGTGATTGGTTCCAAGCCTTGTTCAACTGGGGTGTTAAATATAATTGCTGAGAATATGGGAGAAAATTCAGTGGAGGGTAGTCTGAACCATAGTGTACCTTTAATCCATTCAGAGTCGAAAAATGACTATGGAGATATTTTTTTCCCTTTAGTGGACAATGGGGAATAGACTAGTAAACCTATTATTCAACCAATTGACTTGATAGCACCTTCTAGTCTAGAGTCAAATGAGTTAATTAAAACTCTTCAATCGAGCCTTCATCAACTCCCACTGGGTGTATTACTGAAAAATATCCCTTACAAGTTTACTCTTGAACTCCTAATAATGCAGATGTAATTTATGTTTCTTCAATCCGAATTCATAATGTTACCATTAGAAAGAAGAAGAAAAACGAAAAAAATTACTCTAGTGGTAAAACTATGGATAATGACTCCTTTTCTCATCAATACATCCCTCTTTCAGCTAGAATTTCAAAGGCTAGTGGAGATTTGATGCCTATCATTGAATCAATTTATTTCGGAGCCCTTAGAGAAAGTCATTCCACTAGTGAGGGGTCTTAATGGCAATCCTTTGATTTAACGTTTGTGGTTTTGGGGTAGTTGAGAAGGGTCAGGATTTTTCCCATCTTTTTAAAACTACTACCCCATATATCATATTGATCCAAGAATCAATGTATGGAGAAATTCAATCGATTGAGACTAACTCTAAGCTATTACCTGGTAGGAATATTTTTTTCTTTAAGCTCGATTGGGTTATTAGGAGGTCTCATTAGCTGTTGGAACCGTAGGGTTTTAGAATTTAAACCCTTCAAATTGTGTGGAGGTATTTTAATTGAAGGGAAAATTTTTGCACATAATAGAAATATTAATATCTTTAATTGTCACAACCCATATCATGAAAAATTACTATTTTGGAATCGTTTGATGAGGAGTGGCTTGTTAAATTTACCAAATTTGGTTCTTCTAGGGAACTTAAATTTTACCATTTCTGCTACCAAGGTTTGGGGACAGTCGGCCAAACTGGATCCTTTGTCTGGGTTTTTCATTCAACTGTTTAATAATTCAAACCTCATTGATGTTTTCCCAATTAAAATTGAACCTACATGGAGCAACGGAAGAAGTGATGCCTATGGTATTAGTAAGAGGCTAGATAGGTTCTTGATATCTGTGAATTTTTCCATTAATCTTCAAAGATTCAGAACTTGGGTGTGTATATCTATGATCTTGGACCATTTTCCTATTATCTTGCAGCTGGAAGGGGAAAAAATGAGACAAAATTATCCTTTTAAGTTTATAGTATGTGGCTTGAGGATGGGGAGTTCTGTTTAAAAATTAAAGCATGGTGGACATCTTTTGAGGTTCCTAAAGAGTTCAATGCTATGGAATGCTTGGTTTACAAGCTAAAATGGTTAAAGAAAGAAGTGAAATAGTGGGAGAAAGAGAAAAAGAGGAAATACTCAAAAAAACTTGCACATACTGAGAATCTGATGTCCATAATTATAAATTATAATCCTTTAGGCATCTTTACATATGAGGAAAATTTTTTATTTCTAGAATTGGATGAACATAAATTTTCCTTACTAAAAGAGGAGTAAATATCATGGAGATTAAAAACTAGGGCCATTTGGGTTGCATTTGGTGATAGTAATACTCGGTTCTTCCATCAATACGCCTCACATAGAAGAAATATCAATACTATTTGGGATATGCAGGATTATAATGGTAATATTATTAAGTCTCAAATGGATTTACAAAGGGATGCTTAGACACATTTCAAAAATCAGTTCAAAGATCCTCACTTGTCTAATATTAAAGCCCAGTTGAAGGTGATTAGGCATTCTCCTTCTTTTTTCACCAATGAGGAAGGTTCTACCATTGGGGATCCTATCACTCTTTCATAAATTGAAGTTGTTCTAACACAGTTTACCAAGGACAAAAGTTCGGGGCCTAATGGATGGACGGTGGAGCTTTTTCTTAATTTTTTTTATATCATGAATAATGATATCATATATATGGTGGAATGGTCCAGGAAGGAAGGATATATGTTTGGAGCATTAAATTCTACTTTCATTACCCTCATTATGAAATCTAACAATCCCGAGAAATTTAATGAATTTAGGCCTATCTCATTATGTGGCTTGGCTTACAAAATTGTCACAAAGATCATTTCAAATAGATTAAGGACAAAAATTGTTGAAATGATGTCAAAGGAGAAGTTTGGTTTCTTAGAAAATAGACGTATTTTGGATGCAGTTGGTATTACACAAGAAGTGATTCACTCCATAAAAATCAAGAATTTGGATGTTATTCTTTTGAAAATGTACCTTGTGAAGGCATATGATTGGGTCAATTGGTATTTCTTAAGACTCATACTTCTCCAGATTGGGCTGCCAATCTCAGTAACTAATTAGATTATGGAATGCATTTCTTCGACACAGTTTGGTGTGCTTGTTAATGGATCTCCTTCTATTTTTTTCATCAGTACTAGAGGTCTGCATCAGGTTTTTCCTCTCTCCCCTCTATTATTTCTACTAGTTATTGAAGGTTTAAGTAGGATGATAAACTGAGCTAAATTAGAAGGAAAATTAAAAGGTGTTAAGATATCATCCAACGTTTTCATTTCTCATATGTTATTTTCTTATGATGTTATATTATTTGGAAAAGAGTCCAAAGAAGAGGGACAACATTTTGTTGACATTATTATTATTAAAATCTTATGTGTATTACCAAATAGGTTTTTACTTGTCACAAAGTCAGTGAATATGTGTTGAGACACATTTTTGAATTCCTTCTCGTGCAGACTTCATAATTGAATGAGGGATTCAAGTATTTGGGATATTTTATTAATCCCAACAACTATAGGTTTAATGATTGGCTTTGGCTAGTGAAGAAATATGAAAACATGATTGGACATTGGTCTTTTAGGATGCTATTTTTAGGTGGAAGATTAACTCTTTTGAAAACGTTTCTAATTGGGATTCAATTTTTTGGTTATCTACATGGCACAAATTCCAAGATCTATTCTTACTATTATCAAAAGGAATATGTTCAACTTTCTTTGGTTTGGAAATATTGAGCGTGGGAGATTTCACCTCGCTAATTGGGAGAGGTTGTCTAGGACAAAAAAGTAGGCTTGTTGGGATATAAAAAATCTTCATTGGTTCAACACTACATTAAGTACGAAAAGCTCGTGGTGGGGTTTTATTTGGGAGAGGATTGTGGTGTGAAGTTTTAAAAGGTAAATATCTCGAAGGAAATGTTTTAGATTGGATAAGAAAACCAAAAAAAGGGGTTAGGAATGCTTCAAATATTTGGTGTGGTTTTCTAAATGCCTTCCACTGGATCAGTCAAGGCTTGGCTTGGAAGGTGGGGGCTGGGGATAATGTTGTTATTGGTGTGGATCCCATCCTAGGATTATTGGAAAATTATACTCTTTTTACACATCTTCTGCAATATTTATCAGATAGTGGTTTTACCTCGTTGGCTGATATTCAAAGACCTCTTTGTTTCAGACTTTTGGATTCCTATTGGTTGAATTCATGTGATCTAGGACTTATTAATAATTGGGATAAGGAATAGTCCCAATTTATTAAATCAATGAATATGGCATGGATAAGATTCAATGAAAGAAATGACGTGTTGCTTTGGGTTGGTAATAAATATGTGGGTCAAGTCTCTGCAAAATTGGCATACTCTTTCATTGTAGACATATCCAATTTTGATGTGCCAAAATGGTGGTTTAAACAATTATGGAAGTGGCACTTACCTACAAAAATGAAGTGTTTTTTTATGGCTTTCTTTTGAGAATTGTTTACTAACATGGGATAACTTACAATGTAGGAATTGGCAAGGACCAAACATATGTGTTTTATGTATGTCTCATGAAGAGTCTATAAATCATCTTTTTGTGAAATTCTCTTGCATTTCACATCTTTGGGGGAATATTTATGATCTTTTAAACATTCATCAAACTTGCGATAATGGTACTGTTGAAGACAATTTCTTTAGATGGTTCAAAAAAATTTAGAATTTAGACTCCTCCTAGCTTTTGTTTGTTGGGAGATTTGGAAGACAAGAAACTATGTTACCTTTGAAGGAAATCATATTAATATAACTGGAAACTCTTTGATAACTATTAACTATTTTAAAGAATATGAAGTGGTCAATGAGAAGATTAAGATGCAAAGACAAACTGGGAAATTTTATGTTTCTATGGTGGCTTCTGGGCTATTTGATGGAGAAACATAAGATGTTTTATGTGGTGTTGGTGATGTACTCAGGATAAATGATGAGCATTCTTTCAATCTTAAACTTAATTGTCGGAGTGTTTCAAACACCAAAGATGAACTCTTAGCTTTGTGGTGTTTAATCAAATTTGCTAATATCCTCGGTATTGATACTGTTAGACACAATGCTCACTGAGAGGGGGGGGTGAATCAATGAGCTAAGGCTAAATTCAAATTTGAACTTTTTCTACCAATCTTGTATAATTATTTCACATTCACTTCAGCATCATATTTATCAATGAATTATATATCAACTAAGGACATGTCATTCATCAATTAAAGAACACATCATCATCAACACATTGCACAAGAGACACAAGATATAGTTGTGTAATCTTTTGTATTTGGTTCAACGGCTACAACCGTGAGGCAATTCAGCACTAACTGAAATAAAAGAGCACCAACTCTTTATCTAGGACCCTGCCTAGTTTTTCATAGACCCAGCCAAGAAGGGTTTGAGGTATCCTAACCTCTTATAAGTACATTTCAATACAAGACCCTGCTTGTAAGTACATACAAATTTCTGTCACCTTTGTGTTGGAGAAAAATCACTATGGCTTGGGAACACCACAACAGACAAATGCCTACCAGAAATCAACTCAATTCTCAAAGCAATGCTATTATAAATGACAATGTTAAGATAATGGAGAAATGTAACCAACCTCGATCCAAACGTTTGATGTAGATCCCCGTTAGAGATTTCAATCCATGCACTTGAAATCTGCAAATTAGTCTTGACAGCCAATATCCAACAAGTACATATAATATATAAATGACATTAACATTATCAATAACAATGGCCCATGATATAACAAGTAAATGCAACCCAATGTCAGATAAATGACATTTACAACATTAATGGACGAGAATATGAGTATTTCTATTAATAAACAAGAAGAAGTACAAAGTGATACGACCTCTTCCCAGCAACCAATCTGAACCAAAATCTAGATCAATCCACTTGTGCCTCCACCACTTCAATCCTCCATGAATGGCAAACTCAAACTAGATAGAAGTTTGGAAGGTGAACATAAAGGGTTCACAACTACAAGGATCAATGTGTAGAATTAAGATAGGGCAAAAATCCACTAGAGTTCTCTTGCTATTCTCTTCTTCCTCCCATCCATAAGCCATATGTGCTCAATATATAGTCCTCTCAAAGGTAGGTGAAAGGACACATCGAGGCGTTACTCAGGCAGATGGAGGGCCAAAGGTCGCCCAATGACCGCTTTTTGGGAGTAAAAAAGTAATAAATAGTGATTTTTACCATTTTACTTGATACCCGCGGGCTATAGTGCTACAACTCGCGGGTACACATGCTATAATGATGCAACATGCAGGTAGGAATAAAAATAGGGCAAAATAGTGTCTGAAGGATATAAGTGGATCTGAGTCACTGAAACGGATCCTACGGGCCAAATAATGTTGATGCTCACAGGGTGGAAGATTACGATGTAACAGATGCCCCCTAATGTGTGAGGTCAAATACTGATGCTACGATGGCCAAAATACATTATAAAACTCAGAAGTGGAGTGATGGAGACATGAGTGGAAAGAGCAGCTCACTCATCATAATACAATAGTATCCCTGAATACATGTCGGTATAATACAACAATTTGATACAATGGCCATGAATAGGCAGTACATAGTGAGGATATGTCATAAGTGATCATAGCCATGATCCCTCTACAGTAAGATATGGTCTCCTGCTGAAAAGGAAACAACTGGTGCAAACTGGAGGTACAAACTGTTGATATCTGAGAGATGATATATCATGTGTAAATTCAAAGTCATAAGTAGCATACTGAATGCCACTATCGCCTGGGGTCTTCTACACAAGTCTTCGTCGGTGCAAGTCCCATCAAGTGAATAAAGGAGTTGGGGTCGAACCTGATGAGACATCGTCTGATTACTGGTCAATGATGTATACTGTTAACAGACGCAAGATGACCCACCAATAATGAAAATGGGCATCAAGGCACAGAGCACAATCATCGGAGTGTGAATAAATGGGTTGAGGTCGAACACTAGGATGAATCCATCGATCATGGGACATTGATGTATTCCCAAAATTGTCGATGGTGAGAGAACCTGCCACTAATGACTGCAAGCCTCAAGGTACTCAACTAAACTCTAAGCCTCAACTCCCGGAATAAATGGGTTGAAGTCAACAGAACGAGACTCACTGGAAGGAGGGCATTAAGGCATCCCCCATCGACCAGCACGAGGTACCAGCAATGCTGAAAGATTTGGAAGATCTCAGGTGAAACGGACTGACTCAATAAGGATGGCTGACATGCAATAGTCAAGAGATCTGAGGAGTGGCCGACACTAGTTCAAGAATTCCTTTGAACAAGAGCATGAGCAGACGGATAGACTCAAGCAGCATAGACTCGATATATACTATGTAATGCAGAAGGCACCACAAAGGGCTCCATAATGACTAGAAGCTTAACCAATTGGTGGAGAAAACTGAGAAACAAGTACAACACATAAGCTCCAACTATAGTCTCGACTCATAATGTATGGAGTGGAATGATTGCTCTATTCAAAGGCGACACAACAACTGCCAACAAGAAGTAGTAAACATAATCCCATCCGTCTTTTTGGAATATTTGATTTTTTTTGGTCTTTTTCATATTTGGGAAAAGCTTGAAAAAGAATAAAATTTCTTATAGTACAACAGGTGAGGGAACGAGTTTCAAATAGCTAGCGGACTAGTCCCAAGCAGAGGAACATACCTATGCTCAATGTAAGGAAGTGCGTGCAATATGTGGACACTCGGAGGTATGTTCCCTTAGGGTCAAAAGGGTCATCAAATTGTGAAGGAAAAATATAAGCTCTGCAGGGCTTGACCAGGAAAAGTGCTGAGGCACCAGGCTAACAATTGAGTAAGCGAGAGCCGGAACAAGGCTCAAGCAGCAAGCAGGATGATGCAATACAATCAAAACATGATATAACTGAGGGGAGTCCTTAAGGGAGATGGCCAGCATAAGACAAAGTAGAGTACGAGTCTTTATCACAATGTCATGGCGTAACTACAAAGGACTCCCAATCCTAAGGACAAACAACGGCATGGGCACCAGAATGCATAAATGGGTTCTAAATAGAGTACCCATGTTCTGAAAAGCCCTACCACCACATAACGACACTTTGATAGTAGTGTGAAGGTTCTGTGTCAGTTACAAAGCAAGGTCGCACTTAGGGTTTATGAAAATGGTCAATAGGTCAAATGCATAATGCATGCGAAAATGGCATCTAACCTATATGCCAGGTGTGAAAAGTACCTTCTGTAGGTGTGAAATAGTTCAAAACAACTTTCGCCGAGGAAATTTGATTAAAAAACACTAGTACATGACACGATATTAGTTCATAACGGCCCGAAATGGCAAAAACTATAGAGAAGTGGGTCCAGAAAATTATAAATAGTAATAAAATTTTCCAAATTACAATTCATTTGCACTATTCACCAATTTGGAGTTTGCGGTTAGTTTTTACCTAAAAATTCATTTGCTGATCCTGGGAGCTACAAGTGACCATTCAACGAACCGTCCAGAGCAGGTTGGTGGTTACTTCCATACCTTTCATTTCAATGCTTTTATTTCAGTTTTTACCAGTGGGTTTTTGAGTTTGGCCAAGCCCTAGATGGCTTCGGTGCTAGTTGCGGGCTATAACTATGCGGTTCATGGGTAGGGCACCAAATGCGTAGTCAAAAAATAGACTGGTCGTGGGTACCCGCCACTGTATGCAAATTAGCCCGCGAGTATAGTCGTGAAGAAATTTTTAATCATGAAACTGACCAAAACTTGTTTGTTTTCCACTCTAGGATGGTTCTAGAGTGGAGGGAGAGAGAGCATGACCAAGTTGATGAGGTCGTGCACAATGATGTGTAAGCATAGCAGGCATTGCAAGCATGTGGGTTGTACAAGTTCTGGAGTATAGGGGGTTTAAGGTCCCAAAACCTATTACTCCATCGCCTGATAGACTACTGGTATGTGGATGCACAAAAATTCATCCTCAATGGGCAAACCCTTACACTAGAAGTGGAGGATATCTAATTCATTACTGTTTTGTCCCATAGAGGAGAGGTGGCCAGTATTCGGTCTCGTACCGTGGGTGGTGGGATCACTGTTCAGGACTACATAGCACAGTATTGTTCCGCAAACACACGAGCGGTGGGAAGCCAAGTGCCCGTCAACGCCATAGTAGATCTGAGCACAAATATCATTGTGGCTACCCTAGTGCAAATCACTGGATCCAAAGCTCTGCACCAGGCATCCAAGTCGGTGATGTTTTATGCATCACAATGCATGCAACCTATGGTATTCGACTGGTGTACTACTCTACTGGTGTCTATGAAGACACAATTGACTGAATGCAAAGAGGGGAAGGCCAAAAACATCAGGTATGGTAGCATCCTATGTAGTTTCTTCTTTGAGAGGGTTCCATGGCTTAGTTCGAGGATGGATGTTCCTCCTCTCAGCCTCCGTGATCCAGCCCTGATCCGGTGGGCTGAGATCTTGACACGACAGGGTGGTGGCCATCTGGCGTCACCATATACTGAGGAGTTCTTCCGCTAGTGGAATCAGCAGGTGATCGCTATAGAGGACTATCCCTATGCGGGGATAGACTTCAGACAGGATCGTGACATGCCGCTGCCACCAGGCGCAGCATTCGGAGACATCGGTGAGTACTCTTTTGGTTTTGTGTTTATTAAATTTTTATGGATTTTTTTATTATAGTTGGAATGCAAAAAATATTTTTAATGGTAGTATCAAGTGCTAAATTTTGACTGTTTGCTCGCAGACAAAGGCCTAGTGAGACCCGAGGGTTTCCTGAGACATGGTCGTCAGGGTAGAGGTGATGAGGCATGAGATGCTGCAGCAGGGTGCACTCTACAGACATTGTGGCACAACATATCACGGATGGTTGCCCGAGTACCATAGATAGAGGTAGCCCGACTACCTGAGGCCATGCAGCGCCAAGTAGTAGGTGTTCCTGGTGAGTGGGTGCGGCTACTACAGCGGGTAACCAATGCAGTATAGTATTTCTATGAGACACATCCCGTCGAGGAGGCAGCTAGACCTCCTCAGAGGGAATAGATATCCCAGGGCCTCATTTTTTGTATCGATATGTATATTTTGAGGGCTACGGGCTCTAGTTTTGTATGACACTACCATTTTTGGACATATTTATATATATATATATATATATATAACTTTGGTTCTCGGTTCTACTATATGTGTGTATGTACAGATGTATGAATGTCTTTGTATTTATGTGCTTCATGATGAATGTGACAAATGCCAATCTAATACATAGTTCGCATATTCATCAGATATATAATTAAGACTTCTCGAAACATGAATATATGTAATTGAAACAAAATGTCTCTCCAAGAGTCGTACCTTAACGAATTTCCATAGTAATGTAGGGTCTCGTACACGGTACTTCCCATTCAGCTGAGACACAACTAGTTGTGAATCCAGGCAGACTTCTAAAGATTGGATGTCATGTGAAATAACATCCCGAAGTAGTTCAATAACGGCACTATACTCAGCCACATTATTAGATGTAGGACCGAGACAAGCACCTCCCGAGGACACAACTAGGTGGTTAGGTGAGAAGATAACCTAGGCAGCATAAGAAAGCTGCTACATATGACGGCTAGCACCATCCACAAATCCTAAGAATGTAGGAAACTCTGCTAACATCTATCAATCAAATGGAATCTAATCAGCAGACCCGAAAACCAAAAGAAAAGCTAAACTATGTACAGAAAAACTATACAATAGTGTACAAAAGTATCATCCTGAACCAGAGGTTCAAGCGTAATACCACTTGAGGTAGAGCCCATTTCTAGGCTCCTTCAAGGCAACTCCCTCATAATCTTATAACTCATAAGCTCTTTTTTCGAGGACACGCCTCACAATGTAAGGGTTGTGCCACATGGGATAGAACTTTCCTATCCCCAGGGGTTCTTTAGCTTGGTCATACAAAAGTACCAAGTCACCTTCAACATACTATCGGGGACGGACAAACCTATCATATTGAACCTTGACACGACACTTGTTAGCATCAATGGCCACAGTGGCATCTCTATGTTGCTTGTCAAGTTGCTCGAGGTGTACTAAACGTTTCTCAATATCTGTCGTATCAGGGAGGATCTCTATGGCTAGCTTGAGCGAAGGGATTTCACATTCAATCGGTAAAAGTGACTCCACACCATGAACTAACTGAAATGGTGAGAACCCGGTGGCAGTCTTAACTTCGGTTCGGTTTGCCCACAAAGCAGGATATAACATGATATGCCAATTAGTCTTGCTTTGTTGGATGGTACGTTGGAGAATGGTCTTCAATGACTTATTTACTGCTTCAACTTGACCATTCGCTTGAGGATAGTAGGAAGACAAGTGTTCCTGGCGAAACCCAACCTTGAGAGACAAATCCTCCATCATCTTGTTTTGAAAGCGACTGCCATGGTCAATGACAATCTCTTTCAGGATATCGAACCGAGTGATAATTTGGTTGAACACGAAATGGGATGGAGTAGCACCGTCAGCTTTTACAGTAGGCATGGCCTTATCCCACTTGGAAAAATAATCCACAGCCACGATAATATGGTGATGCCCTCCAGTCGAAGCTGGTTTGCAATCCATGAAAGCTACCCCCTAGTTAGTGAAGGGACTGACAGTGACGACCAGATGGAGGGGCGTTGGGTGCGAGTGTATGTTCCGAGAAAACACCTGGAAAGGGTGACATCTCTTCACAACGTTAATACAATCTTTAAAGATGGTAGGCCAAAAATAACCAGTTCGCATGATACACTGGGCTGTAGCAAGCCCGGATAAGTGACCGCCACATGCCCCTGCATGGCAATCATTAAGTACTCGTTCTGCTTCTTCGTGATTCAAGCAACGATGGAGAATGGAATCCTTTCCTCGGTGATATACAGTATCACCGATGATAGTATAATCTTTAGCGTGATGTCTCACATGTCGTCGCTCATCTCGTGAATAATGCGGAGGAAACTTCAAAGTTTGGATATATACAATGATATCCCCATACCAAGGGTTTTCGGACGAGATAAGAAATAAGTGTTCATCCACAAAGGAATCTTCATGAATGACATCCTCATCAAATTGTGGAAGGTCCGACATAAGATCAGCGAACACCAATGATTTCACCAATTTTTCCGAAGCAAAATCAAGATCAAATTCCTGAAGGATTACAATCGATTTATTATACTTACCCCCGATAAGGTGTCGTGATAGCACGAACTAAAATGGATTTATGTGAGCTACAACTCTGGTTGTTCAAAGCAAAATGTAATGTCGTAACCACTGGACTACGTGGACAGTCGCAAGTGCCATCTTTTCTATGTGAGTGTACCTTAGCTCAGCGTCTACTAAATTTCGACTGAGATAATAGATAACATGCTCAACGAGCGCATCATATACCTGAACTAAGACCATGCCAATAGTCTCTTGAGATGTGGCCACATAAAGAATGAAATATTGTGTAAAGTTCGGTGGACTAAGCACAGGGGCCGATGCTAAAGCTTTCTTAAGGGCGTCGAAAGATTGCTGGGCTCGCTCATCCCAGATAAAAGGTGTGTCTTTCTTTAATAAGCGTGCAAAACCTTTGGTAATATTAGCATAGTTAGCTATAAACCGACGTAGAAAAGTAGCTCTCCCTTGGAGGCTCTGAAGTTGTAACAAATTACACGGAGGAGGCAACTGAAGTATTGCCTCAACTTTGAGAGGATTGACTCTAATACCCTCTCTCGAAACTATGAATCCTAGAAGGCAACTAGTCCTAACAGCGAAGATGCATTTGTTTGGATTCAATTGAATTTTGTAGTGGATACATCATTCGAGAATCATACGGAGGTGCTTGGGGTAGTCCACACTCTTGTGAGAATGGCCAGCAAGATCATCCAAGAAAAATTCCATAATCATCTTAAGATGGTGAAAGGCGTAGGTCATGGCTCGTTGAAAAGTAGCTCCAGCATTTTTAAGGCCGAAGGGCATTTTCCGATATGCAAAGGTTCCCAATGGACAAATAAATGCCGTCTTATGTTGGTCCGCGGGTTTGATTTGAATCTAATTATAACCCGAGAAGGTGTCCATGAATGAAAAAATCTCACTCCCCACACAAGCATCCAATATTTGGTCAATGAATGGTGTGGGGAAGTTGTCTTTCGGACATGCATGGTTCAAATCTCTAAAATCAGTGCATACACGGATCGTTCCCTACTTCTTATCCACATGAACGGGGTTTGACACCCATTCGGTAAGGGGAACGGGGTATATGAAACTAGCTTTGAGCAGTTTCTCCACCTCTTCCTTGATAGCAGCTGCCTTCCTAGGGTTCACCGCACATAAGCATTATTGAACCGGTTTAGCATCAGGATACGTTCTAATCTCGTGTTCAATAGTGCGTGGGTCTATTCCTGGCATCTCCTAGTATGACCAAGTGAAAGCTTCCCAGAGTTCAAGAGATGTTGATCGAAGTGGTTGGGGAAATATTGGCCATGTTCCCCTCCGCAAAAACATCATGCGACTCCAAAAGAGCCACAGGGTGACCAACCATCTCTGCTAGAGTCATCCTAAACTCCTCTTGCTCAATGAGCTCGAGGTTGGGAAGGAAATAAGAGTGAGGGTGCATATCTTCCCAAGGCCTATCACTACCACACATGGCCTCCAGGATAGCTTCATAAGATGGTAAAGTATCATCAAGGCAATTGTGTGAACAAGATGAGTTGGCTGCCCAAACTGGCAGCATAACAGGATCTTCTTTGACTTTTTGGGAAGAATAGAGATCTGGATCTGCAGTGGTTTGTTGGATATGATCGTAAGCGAGCTCCACTACAGATAAAGGTATAGACATCCTAACGTGCACAATGTCTCCAGACGTGGAACTCGTGGATGGTAAAGTCCACGGATCATCTAAACAGGAGGTTCAGAATAACATATTATTCGAAGGAGGAAACGCATTATCGGTAATGGTTCCAATAAAATTCATAGGTGCAGAAAGATTATAAGTTCCCATCAATGAGGGGTACATTCCAACACCTATGTTCCCAGTTGCCGGCTGAGAATTATAAACTTGCGGGACTATAGATCCCGTGGATGCTGCGGAAGGAGTGCCAACAAAATACAGCTGATCGATCGTCACAATCTTTCCTTCATGGGGAAAGTAGATAACTCTGAATATAGTAGACGTGACAGCCTTCATAGCGTACATTTAGTTTTGACCCAATAAAAGGTTGTAGTCGATGGGCGCATCAACCACTTCAATAGGCACAAACTTACCTCCCAAGGAGACAACAAAGGAAGGGATAATTCCATGTGGCGTAAAAGATCTACCGTCGAATGTAGTGAGTGTAGTTCTAGACGCGAGTAGAGGAGGAGAGGCAAGAGATTTCCAACAAGTTAATGACATTACTGACGCAGAAGCACCTTCATCAACCATAGTATGTTTAACGAAGCTCTGAAGGAAAACCACCTGGATTTGAAAAGCCACATGGTAAGGTAAGCGAGGCTAGACATCAATAGTATCGAACTTGATAACGCTAGGATTTCCCCCATCCTAAACTCCTAATGCACTCAAAAGGGCATGCTTCTGAGAAGGACAGGCTTGCAGAACTTCAAGAGCCGACATGGCACATGGAGTTTGGCCCAAATCTTCTACGATGGAGTAGTTATGGGCAGCTCGAGCATTGGGATTATGCATAGAGTGCTTGAGAACACCTTTTGGTATCCACGACATAATGGAGGGCTTCTCAATATGAAAGGAATTTTCAGGAGGCGGGGGAGGCTCGCTCCCCAAATTAGGTTGTGGTGCACCATAATCGCGCTGATGAGTAGCAACACAAACCTCCGACTGAACCATATTCACACATCCATAATGTCACATACCCCAATTTTATTAAAATAATGTAATTATTTTAATATTTCCTGAGAACATTATGTTAAATTTAATGCTAAGTAGGAAGGGATGACTCAGCAGAGTCTCCAGAAATGGAATGTAAATTCTGAATAATTATTATTAATAAATAAATTATGGAGACAACAGCATGGGAGAGCTGTTAAAAGAGGTTACTGGTCTAACTGGTTGATGGAATTAGATGGAAGGACAAAAGACAAGTGGCAGCATCCTCAAACACTTCCTGAGTTGCAGGTGGCAACTTCCCTATATTTTGGGGTCATGATTCCCCAAGAAAGTGGAATCTGAGCAGGTGGCTCATTAATGACAGTTAGCCCAACTAAGACCTAGGCAATCTTTTAAATACTACTCAATGAACTGAGCTGGGGGTTCAGCAATTGTTCTAGAGGGAGAATACATTCAGGTGAATGCTATTCAGAAGTCCCATTGAGGAAGTGGGAAAATAGTAAGGAAGTGTTTTGAGCAGGAAGTTGCAGTAACTTGGTTCCAGTATAGCTGTTTTGGCTGAGGGAATTATTGGCCGTACTTAGATTCCAGCCAGTTAGACCAGAGCAAGCTCGGGGGTCCTGAGAAGTGCTGTCTGGGCACTCTCCAGGAATTGGTAGGGAGGAACAGCCTCCCATTGCTGTTATTGTCTACCATAGTTACAGGTTCTGTCACTCTTCCTGTTGTTGGTTTAATTTAGTTTCATATGAGATAGTCTAGCACAGCTATGTTTTGACTGTTTTCAACTTCAGTAAATCAGTCTCTGTACTTTCTTTTAGTATAAATTTCAGAATGCAGATGTTGTAGAAAATTCCTATTTTTATTTAAATGGAGTATTTATCTTATACAGAACCTAGTTGTTACTGTTATAGTTAACAAATACCATGTTTATGCATATTCTAGAATTCTTATTATTAGTTAAATAATAGACAGAAATGTTAAACAGTAGATATTCCAGATTTATAGCTATTAACAATCATAAGAACAAATATAGAAAAACCTTAGTTTTTCCCTGGAGATATTTCCTATCAAAATAATCTGCTTGTATATATATATGTATTGCATATTGCAGTCAACTTTAGTTTCAGGTCATTCTTATATCGAGTTAACAGATAAACAAAACTCATCCTAATATATTGTTTATACTCAGAACAGGTGTTACAGCTATTGATTGACTAAAGGGGTGACTGTAACAATATTTCATTGTTACCAGCTTCCACATAATCTTAATTATCTACACAGTAGTCAAACACAAACACATAGAAACTGTAGATTATTATTTTCTGCAACCTAGTATTATAATACATTAGCCATGCTTATTATAATAGAATTAATAGAGTAGTTTTAAATAAAACAAACGTATTAATACAACAGAGAAACTGTCGACGAACGTAACCATCATTGGTTGTTACAAACCATTTTAAATTATACACAGTAATAATATTTATTCAGTATAAATGTCTCCCTGGGAGTAGTCCACAAACTCTACACAGCCGTAGCTTTACATTATTCCTTCTACAAACTGAAAACAAATGAAAGAATGCCTTATATCGCAGACAGAACCTACGGTTCTTTATATTTAGTTTCTATGTATATATTATTCTACCCACATTTCCATATAATAACTATACAAGAATCAAAATAAACATTTGTTATAATTCATTCCCAGTTGCTATCGAGTTAACAATACCATACATATGCAGTGAACACGAAACAAAACCCCAATTTGCCAGAATAACCCTATGCTATTAATTGTTGCAGTCACAGTTGATAAACTTTCACCATCTTTTATTTAACATTTCAAATCAAAGTAAAACGCATAAAACAATTATAGGGTTTCATTAAACAGAGTTATCATCCATTGCAGGTACCGAAGAATACATCTATCCATACTTTTTAAAAACATTGTAATATTTTAACAAAACACGAAAATGAAACACGGCCATATCAGGCCCAGTATTATATGAAGCTTAAATCTCATACAGCGAGGTTAGAACCCCATGCTCAGCCAATACAAAGTACAATAACCGAAACCCTGGCCTCATAAGTCTTGGCCGTGAATGGCTCTCCATAAACAAAACAGGGTTCAACCCCTTTTAATTCAAACAGAACAACTCCATACATATGACTGCACCTATTAACATCAAGTCGTCAAACGACCTCACTACACAGGAGTTTTCTCCTTGAAACAACCCTAACCACTTAAACCAGCAAAGGAAGAGACAGCTGTGGATAACCAGGCTTACCCGGATGAGAGCGTTGAAGATAGAACCCTGTACACCTTCAGAGCCGCGTGACCTGCACATTCAATGCAGAGAGATGTTAATACACTGTTGAGGCCGAGAATTTAAATAATAGGAAAATCTACACCTGCTTGCAAAATAGAAATCGTGAAAATACGGTTATTCATTACCTGAGCAATGTAGCCGTGGATAATCTGGAAGCCACCAGTGGAAGCAGGCACCGAAACTCCATCACCCTCGTCGGTTGAAGGAGCAAAGCACACCCTCATAACTTTTCTAATGACAGCCGCGACAGACAACCCTTGCAGACGAAACCCTCACGCTGGTATAGAACCAGTCAAGAAGCACATCCAAAAACCCAGTGCATCAATCCTCTCATAACATTAAAAACAATAGCAAAACCCTGTCCCATATCCACACAGCACAAGCGATGGACTGTAAATATCGGGGACTTAACAAAGGATGAAACAACGAGACCACTAAATGAAGAAACAGTAGCAGATGATATCACCAGAGCCGAGTACTTAATCTACTACAGAATGAAACCACGAGACCAGAACCACAACACGTTGCACCCTGTTACAGTGCCTCACTACGAAACTCATACATGGAGGGTTCCATCCTTAGGACCCGAGCCCGAAGGAAACTACAATAACCTGGTAGGGTTTTTAATAACAGATTATATATCACCAACTGCGTGGAGGAGAGTTAACCACGTAGCATTCAAATAAATCAACGTAATATGGGTCGAGACCATATAGTTCCATTGCCAACCAAATCATTATTCATCGATTGCAAAAATCATTGCGTGGATACAAGTCAAACTCCAACGTATGGAATTATAATATGAAATACAATCATTTGGCATATAGTGCATGCCTTAACAACCGAACCGTTGATAATTCCAAGCACATGAGATGTATAACCCTACAATGATATAAATAAGGGTTAGTCAACATCAAATTTGGATAGTTCAATAACTTAATATGGTGGATAATACCTTAACATATTATTGGTTATAAATCTTATCCATGGTATGGGAAAAACATTAGGACTATGACAAAATCAAGATAATGCACATTTACAATGAAACCAGGGCATAGGTTAATGTCATTAGCATGTCACATTACACAAGGTAGTGGTCAACTTCAACCCTAGAGTTTCTCTATGGCCTGGTATGATAAATACAACCATAACACTATATTGAATATAAAGTTTGCCAATGTATGGGAATATTATGATTATTGCACAATCATTATATTATATATATAAATTAAAACCAAGCCATAGATTAATGCCATGGGCATATTACATTTCTATGTTCATATAAGTACTAAGGTAGTCAACCTTCAAATGAAAATGCCTCGTTATTTAATACTTGAAATGTTACCAAGTCTTTATGACAATATGTACATTGCCATTATATACTATCATCACATTTGCTACCAATACTATTGTTAACAGTAACAATTTGAATAATAAACATCTATTATTAAGATGTTGAAATAGAGTTTCATCTACAGGTTCACATCGTAAGGTAGTTAAAATCAAGGCACAGTCAGGTAACATAAGTTAAACTCTAAGTAGACATTGGACTTCGATGCATAGGATTATAATTGAAACAACGCTAGAGGCGTCACCTTCTCAACTCGCATTATCAATGCACTAACAAAACAGTAGTTACCGGTATTAAATTGACAACAGGTCACTTGATGCAAAGACACTTGATACAGCCAATAATTATGATATAACAATTGTTTCATTGTTAGTTACAGCAGTAACATAGCATAATAATCATAAAAACATAATTATAACTAAGACAATGTAAATCTTCGTAACACCTGACGATACTAGCTGAATAAGAAATATCATGACGATCATTAAGTTTTAAAGTACAGGGAGTATTGATGCTCACCAAGTTTAACATACAGTGATCCTTACTTCACTGGCGCACCTGAGAAACAAAAGACGACATATGCATTAGCTCGTAAGCTAAGTAAGCCAGTCAACTACGACTAGCTCTTCCCTTGCGGTTCAAAATAAAACAGTCATTAATTACAATCACCGAAATCAAAGTTTTTAAGAAGACAGAGTCTTTAAACAGATTATGTTAGTTATTTAAATTAAAACAATATCAGAAATACTACCTAGTTAACATTTATTGTTACAAATAAAATTTTTAAATTTTTCAGAAATTTCGGTTTTTGACACATAACCACTAGTATTGGAAGAAGACGTCTCGTTTCATTAGTACCATAGCTAGTGTTGGGAGCATGCGAAGCCATGATTTGATGATGAGGAAGGGGATCCTTCAACATAGCTGGGCTCTGTGCGAAATGCTTCGATGCTTCTTCAATTCGAGGACATAAGTGAGTAAGATGATCCTCCCCACAAAGCTTGCAAGGGAATTTCACCTTACGCCTAGGTTTACAATCCTCGCTAGCATTACCGCCTTCCCGAGGAGGGTTGGAATTCTCTTTACGAGGAGTATTACAATTTATATTGTTATTACTTCCATTGTTTCCACCCCTACAATTGTTTCTCCCTTTTTTCTTACCACCAGGTTGTTGGTTACCCAACGGTTTCATTGATTGCACATTGTGTACATCATACGATAGAGTGGAAGTGGACATGGTGTGAACCTGTCCATGAGTAGACTGGTTTAGAGAAACTTTTTGCATTTGATTAGCTACCAAGTCTATAGGGCGAGTGCATTCAGACCCCACGATGCCATCGGCATGTGGTCTAGGAACTGACGTGGGCTCATGTCTTGTTCTCAGTGCATCAGGAATAATGTCATACAAAATGCTAGACTGAGAATAAAGTAGATCTAACTTTTGGACTTTCAAGATAGCTTCTTCCTGATTCACAATGTCGGACATTGAAACATCCTTAGCAATGTATGGGAGTAGAGACTTGAGGAACCATTCCAACAGGAACTATGGAGGAATGTTGGCTTTCACTAATCTCTTCCACTAACACCACTCTTGAACGTGGTTAGAAATATGTGTGGCCTTATTCTGACGGAAGGTGGACAACAACTCAGTACTAGTATCATAATAAACCGGAAATTGGAAATGGCCTAAGAAAACCAAAGCAATCTCGTTGAATCCCCTATAGGTGTTCCTAGGAAACTCAACATACCACTTCGTGGCTGCCCCTGTGAGGGTGCATTGAAATAGTCATAATCTAATGGAATCATGATTCAAAGAGTTGGATGAGCACCAAAGGTGAAACTTTGTGACATGATCGCTCGGATCCTCACCGCCCTTCCCTTCAAACTTTGGAATGTCTAAAGGAATCTTGGTAAGAACCGGGGGCCAACTAGGGTCATGACACACCGGATCATTCATGAGCTTCGAAAGATCTAGGAGACTCAAGAATGCAAGCAATGGGAGCTGCGGCTGCAAAGCTGGATTACAAGCTCCCATAAAAGGTTGGTTAAATGGAATCGTGTTATAAGATGGACCAAAAGCTTGACCATGAGGGTTAAACTACTGATGATAAGGACCTGACAGACCATAAGCTTTCCCATGGCCATAGGATTGATAACCTCCTCCTTCCTGACCCATTTGAGAGTAAGCAGGTATATGCGTGTTTTGGGCACCATATTGGGGTGGTGGGTTGTACTGGTGGCCAGCATCGACTGTGTTGTAGTAAGGGTTTCCACCATGAGTATGGGGCATATATGTACTATTCATAGCGGGAACTATATTGTAATGACCATAATGGTATGGTATGTTCCCACCCCCAGCATTAGGATTAGCTTGATCAGTCGTGTGATGACCATAGGTATGAGAGGTATTCCTAACCCCTACATTGGTGTGACTAGTAGCAGGGATGGTGGCACGATGTCCATGTGGATAGGAGATATTACCACCCCCAACATTAGCATTACTAGTGGTGGTGGAGGATGCAAAAGTATGCGGTATATGTCCACCACCATGGTTGGGAGGAGCATTAACATCCGTAAAAGTGATCCTAGGTTGACGAGTAGCGACATGCGTGTTAGGTGGTGGAAGAAAAGTCGAGTTCCGAACAACATTCCTATTAGGTTGGGAAATCCAAGGAGGTGGTCTTATTCCAACATTAGCATGGTTAGGAGGAACATGACTAGTCCCCATACTATGTGTGTGAGTGGACAATGTAGTGCCCCCAGTGAGGGTAGTGCCCCCAGTGGGTATAGTATGGCTAACACCATGACTGGTGCCAGCGTGCCTACCAAACATAGTGGAAGGTTCGATAGTACTATGACTAGGCATACCAAAGGAGAGTGCGTTTGAGTTGATCGTAGGACCAGTATCATCATTTAACTCAAGCATTCCATGTCTATAACTACGTGGAAACGAAGGAACAAAAGGATCACCTTGTTCTTCGTCCTCGGGTAAGTTGGGCATTCCGTAAAGATAATTATCTCGATTTGAAGGATCAAACGGATCTCGTTCAAGTGGATTAGGCCCAATAGAACCAGGTTGAGTCTCAGGTGGATCACCTCCCCACACCTCACGAGGGGTATGGGGATCGGAAGTATGTTCAACTTCACATGATGGAGCTAAAGGGTTTTCCTCAGTATCGAAATTGGTAGCAGTCATAATGTCTTGGACGTAAGTCACTTAAGAATCCGAAGACTCAGAGGGATCCCTCCGGCGTCCTCTAGACACACTGTGTGAAACCTCAGCTGGCTTTAAACCAACCAACTGACAAGACCGGCAGAGAGTATGGATCCATGCCACGATATCTTCGGAGAGAATATATAATCAAAACGTCCCCTAAAGACCAACTATCGATCAAAAACAGTAAATCAAAAGCACACACCTAGAGAAACTACAGTCAAGAGCGGACAAACATAGTGGCTAAATGAGCTCCCGGCACTAGATCTAGTATGTCTTGTCTAGGAGAGGCTTGAGACTCCCAAACTATAGCTGGAGGTAACAGAATCAATTATAGAGACGCCTAGGATTCACTATGTGTACAGGGCACGTCCACTGCACAAACACAACTGTGTTGTCCAATCCCTATCTGACTCAGGACACAAACAGCATAACCACTGCAAGTACCTTGTGCGATACCTAGGTAAGCAAACTATGGTCACCGCAATATAACCAATGCTCAGGGGGACAGTCACAGGTGGGATCCATCGTATGGGCAGGGTAGTTGATCCCAAAACTCAATGAGGGTCAAATCCCCCAAGAGTCCCCAGATACGAACAAATCCTAGATATATCTCCCATGTTCAGTCGGTATCAGAGGGATATCTCCTCAACCAACCTCCCGTGACCTCGTGCTTAACTCTGGCTTGAGTAGAGCTTCCTGAGAACATCGATCTATACCATGGATTCCTCCACTTCCTGGTCAGACACCTAATGTTTCGTCTAGTAGTCTTGGATTGTTTACTCACAATGATCTATTCCAAGACTCTAAACCTATGCTAGTTGGTGTACCCTATAAATAAAATAATCAATTTTAATATTAAGCGTTAATTTTAGTGGTTGTGGTTACTCAAGGGATATGCTCGTGAAACTAGTGATGTGTAGACTCAATAGTATGCAAAATCGTCCAATCCTAGACTCATCTATCCAATAAAACAATGTCACTAATATGCAAAATCAACCAACAATTCCGAAATAATGATGCAATATTTTATCTTTTCGATGCACAAGCAGAACCTAAATGAAGGCAACAAGCACTCAATGCAAGATGCAGTACATGAAAGTAAAATATTTTTGTATTTTTGCTTATAAACAAGAAGGAAAATGAAAAAAACTAGATGTATATTTTTGTATTTTTTCAATATAGATGGAATGAAAAAATGCAAGCAAAATCCTAGTATTCAGTCACTGAAGTGCTGAGAAGATCACTAAGAAAACCCAACAGATCCTAAACAGCAAGACTCAACCAAAGCAATGAGCTCAAAAGGAAAAAACCAAGAGGTTAAATCCAAAGATTGGCAAAAAACCAAAAAGGCTCAACCAAGAGAAACGAAGAGCTCTGGTCACAACCAAGGCATGAAACAGTCAAGAAAGAGGCCAACAAAGACTCAGGAACAACCAAAGCCAACCCATCAACAACCAATAGCCATAAACCAACAAAAGCAGGAGTTGTACGCTACTGTCGAAGGAATACCTGCGGGTACCCGCGAGTAGTAGAGTAAACATATGTGGGTATACGCGAGCTGAGCTAAGCTAGCCCATGGGTGAGGAAAGGAAAATGGGAAAATAAAGAGTCCAAGGGAAAATGGGTATACGCATTGGAGCTTTCAATCCATGCACTTGAAATCAACAAATTAGTCTTGACAGCCAATATCCAACAAGTACATATAATATATAAATGACATTAACATTATCAATAACAATGGACCATGATATAATAAGTAAATGCAACCCAATGTAAGATAAACAACATTTACAACATTAATGGACGAGAATATGAGTATTTCTATTAATAAACAAGAAGTACAAAGTGATACGACCTCTTGCCGGCAACCAATCTGAACCAAGATCTGGATCAATCCACTTGTGCCTCCACCACTTCAATACTCCATGAATGGAAAACTCAAACTAGATAGGAGTTTGGAAGGTGAACATAAAGGGTTCACAACTACAAGGATCAATCAGTGTAGACTCAAGATAGGGCAAAAATCCACTAGAGTTCTCTTGCTATTCTCTTCTTCCTCTCGTCCATAAGCCATATGTACTCAATATATAGTCCTCTCAAAGGTAGGTGAAAGGACACATCGAGGCATTACTCGAGTAGATGGAGGGCCAAAGGTCACCCAATGACCGCGTTTTGGGAGTAAAAAGTAATAAATAGTGATTTTTACCATTTTACTTGATACCCATGGGCGATAGTGATGCAACTCGCGGGTACGCATGCTATAATGATGCAACATGCAGGTAGGACTAAAAATAGGGAAAAATAGTGTCTAAAGGATGTAAGTGGATCTGAGTCACTGAAATGGATCCTACAAGCCAAATAATGCTGATGCTCACAAGGTGGAAGATTACGATGTAACAACCTTCATCACAATAATTAAATCAGCACTTGTCTTTGTATCAACCCAGTCATATTATTGTCATCACAAATAATTAATTATCTATGACCACATCATCATTGTTCTTCCTGCCTTATCAAACACTGTCTCGGCCTGCTACCGTAATCAAAGATACAAAACACATTTACAGCATCATCATATTTCCATTATTTTTCTAGATCATCATGACAAAGTTTTGTTCATAACTTCATGTGCATATCTTCAGCATTCAGTAGCCCCAATCTATCGCAAGGATAGAAATCATGTTGTTGTCCTGATCAAGTCATGTCCTTCTGTCATCATTGTAGCTTCCCAGAAATCAGAGATAAATTAACTTCATCATCATGTCTTCAACCATCTTACCAACATCTTCATCAACATATTATCATAATGTCCCCAGACATATTCTGCTCTTGTTGGTGCCACAGAAATATCCTCATGCTGACCCCGATAGCAGACCTTACTCATCCATCCGTAATATTCCTCTCAACCACTGACTTCCTCCCTCCTATATCACATGAAATCACACTCCATGCCTCATACGAAATTCTCCACTACTCCACCCAACGAGTTGTTCACAGTCCCCAAAATCGGAGCTAAAGGAACCAAGCGAAATTCACTCCCACAACAACTCCACAATCTATACTGACCAACGAGTTTTCTCTTTTATTTATACTTGTTTTTTTCAAATTATTGGGAGGTCGACATAGCATATTTGTAAATTTCATTGTATTTTTTATTTCCATATCAAGCTGACTTGTCATTGATATTTTACTTTTCTGTTTATTAAGTCTCCATGTTATCCTCAACAAGCACATATATATTTATATATATATTTATTTGGTTTTTTGTACCACACCACAAGAGTGGATTTGACACCACTGGATTTTTACTCCATCTCATGCACGTAAGGTCCATCAACAAACACTTATACCTCCCAAGGATATGCCCGCAATGGGCCTTCAACCATGCCCGCATGGGATCAGCTGGAGAAGCCCGCAAGGGTTGTTTAACCCTTCAAAAATGAACACGCAGATTTGGTTAAGTGTGCCCACAAGGTTTAGATGGTTTTCCCTAATGGGGGTTTTCCCTTCAAAAAATGACCACGCAGTTGCCAATTCAAATGCCCAAGAGTGACTTTGAGGAGTGCCCGCAATGGTTTTCATTATGCATATCTTCTTTCCATTTTCATGCCTACAAGCTTATGCTTGCTTGGCATATGCATTGTCTACATCATCCTTTCCATCTCCAAGCCATCTTTCCATGTGTCATTTTTCCACCTCATTATCTACAGTATTAGGGCCAATTCCAAATGAACACAATATGGGTCATTTGGCTTATTAGGTGTGCCAATTCCCATCACCTTGTTTGCTTGTCATCATGCATTTATACCTTTGTCATTAATGATGTGTCATCAATGACAACCAAATTCATCAGATACTTTACATATCTTTGGGGACTCACTGGTTATAGTTAACTAGGAAAAACAGATTTGGCTGCTTCAGGTTATCTCTCTTGATCTATGGTGCTGCAAGATAGATACTCTTTTGGCTCGCTTCCATGATTATGTTATCAACCATATTTATAGAGAACATAACAAGGTTTTTGACTCTCTCTCAGAGGAGGCACTTTCTACTGATGTCAGTATTCTGATTTGGGATGAAATCATTGAAGGATCGCCTTGGAAATGGGATATGCCCATTTTTTTTATTTTGTAGATTTACAAGCTTGAGGGATACATCCTTGTTTTTTGTTTTTGGCATAGTTATGTGCATATTGTTTGTTATTGGTTAGTTTTGGCATAGATGAATGGTACCTATGGTTCTGCTTGAACATTGTTTGGATTTTTGTCTCGGGGGGGTTTTGTTGTAATCATCCTTCAAATGTCACTCTAGGACAGATGCTGCTAGAAGATGTACCTTTTGATTTTAATAAATAGCAAAAGTAGAGTTTTTTCTGCTTGAAAAAATGATTAAATTAATCAATAATATAATATTTATATAATATAATATTAATTAAATAGAAGTGTTGAAAATAATCAATAATATTTAAGGAAACAAATGCTTTTTTAACAAAAGAATTATTTTCTTTATTTATTGATTTTACAAAAATAAAAAAAATAAGTTATTTTTCTCTTCATAAATAGATTTCATAATAATAATACAATTTAATATTAATTGTATATGTGATTAAATTAATTAATAATATTTGAAAAATTAATGAGCTAAATTTTGAATAAAAATATTATTAAATCTTTATTCATATATTTACATTTGTTTGATAAAAATTGGATAGAAATAAAAGTTCACTTACTTAATTACACCGATAGGCGTAATTATATCTTAGATTTTTGGGGAAAAACGACTGAGATCTATGGATTGTCTAGATTCAAGGTAACCCAGGACAAGTGTGTGATTGGGATGGCTTCAATGGTCCTCTTTTTAAGTTAAGGTTAATTAAGAGTTAAGGGTTGGATAAACAACAAACGCGGTGGCTAGCCTGCTGTGATAACCGCTTCCATGACCATGCTAGAGGTGAGTGGTTCTATGGTTATGTCAACATGCTCATTGTCATTACGGACTCTATGCGGTGGAGGTAACCGTAACCGTTAGGGTTACCATGTATCAACTATCAACCACCACATATCCAGCCTGTGAGTTGGCACATGCTTTCCAAGCAATCGACGCGTGGAGTATGGTTAGAAGAGTTTGTTCCAGAGTTGGACAGTATACAACTACCAGTCCAATGCATAGGAAAACAATTTGAGAAAACACTTCATAAATAAGTTTGTGAAGACAAGTCGTTTGTCGTTATTTTGTTGCTAGCCGGAGTCCGTTCTTATATTCATTGCGAGAAAGTTTTGGTTTGCATTCGAATTACTAACATTGGTTTTGTTGCAAAACGACCATCGTTTGCTGCGATTTATTTAGAGTTATGATTTAGAGCTTTCGTTCTGACTTCCTGTTTTGCTTTGTGATGTGTTGTTTTGCAGGTTTTTTTTCCAGAAATCTGAAAGTTCATCTCAAGTTACCCTTCTTCTTCTGACCGCCCATGCATCTTCTAAGAACAGGTCCAAATTTTTAAAGTACGCAGCTCGTAATATAGTAGACAGCAAGAAATACTATTCACGCAATTGTTCAATGAAAGGCAGATTGATCCTTCAAAAATATGCAAAAAATTATCCTTCACGAAATCTCTTGCGAGGGTTAGGGTATTACATATAGAAAATCTTTCTGCTTACTGATGCTCAATTAGAATATTGAGCTGAAGTAGATTGTTTGATTCAGAAAAAATTACAGCCCTTTTCACTCCGCTTTGTAATCCATTTAGCTAAGGTTGTTCTTGGAGATTCTGCACTATATCTGAAAATATTACAGCCCTTTTCACTCGACTTTGTAATCCAATCCACATTTATTGAAAGACTGAATATGCCTATGTGTCCTTCCTTGTATTACGGTTGATCCAGTATTAGTGGTAGTAAAGTCGACTGCAAGCCATAAACAGCATGGACCCCTGTCATATGTCGTCGAGTGATTATTTTGGTTGTGCGTTTTTTTCTTTTATATAGTATTACGTTTATATTAATCCTACGAACTACACTAATTTCAGTTGAATATCATTGTGAGTATTATTGTTACAGAAATCCGATGAATTACCTTTAATTCGTTTAAATATTGAGTTTATATGAAATATAGGTAAATCGATTAAGTAGTATGGTTAGAATGATTCGGCTGAATATCGTTTTGAGTATTATGCTTATATAGTAATCCAATGAATTACTTTTAATTCGTTTAAGTATTGGGTTTATATGAAATACATGTAAATAGACTAAGTATTACGGCTACAATAACCCTACAAAATACAGGTAATTTGGTTGATGTTTAAATGTTAGTATAAAGGATATTACATAAATGATAGTTTATAAATGGTGTGCATTCAGAGTCGATTGATGATATGTTACCATTTATATTTATATTTGGTCGATGATTAGATGTTAGTATAAAAGATATTTATTAATTGTATGCAAAACTTTCAATTTAGATTCGGTTGATGTATGTTACCATTTATATGTTGGATGTTTGAATGCTAATATAAAATATAAATATTAATTGTATACAAATCTTTTTATTTAAGATTGTGATTGATGATGATCACATATGTGGATTTTTTAGAATAAGTGTTGAAGTTATTATATAAAGTGTATGAAAAACCTTTAGATTAAGTTCTAGCTTAAGGATGTTTTATAAATTATATGTAAACCTCTCCAAAGCATTAATTTCGTACTTATATGCTTAATTTTTTATAGGAAAATATGGAGATGTTAGCACATATAAAAATATATGGAAGTTATGTGAGACAAATAAGTACAGTTTATTATAAAAATATATGGAAGTTGTGTGAGGCAAATAAATAGATTCACTTTATAAAATTAAAAGATTCACAAAAAAGGATCATAATATATTTTTTATTTATTTATTATATATATATTTTTAATTGTTGAAATCTATAAAAAAAATTATTTTTGTAAGCTGCGTAGAAAAATTATATTATGATACAAAAAAGGTGACAATCATCAGGAAAGTCTGAATATAGCTTTCTAAAGCTTCTTATGATATTGATATTACAAAAAAAGACACTATAGATGAACTTTAAAACTGCCGATCAGGAAAGACAGAAACAGATAGAGATAAACTAAACCAAAAAACAAAATGCAAAAACCAGGCGAATAGCGCTCGTAACAAGCAGCTTCATGTGCTAGCTTCTGCATCCTTGGAGCCATGAGTATCCTTAGAAATGGGACAGTGGTCAAAGAAGTCATATGTCCACTGTTGCGTCGGGAGCTTGATCGGTAGAGGCTCATCTTTGTGAGGGAGAACTACCGCCTCCTCAACCTTTCAGGCGCGCTTATAATGCATGACATCGATGGTGGAGGGTACCGAAAAGGAACTCCCACGAGGAGAGGCACCTTGCACCACAACTTCCACAGAAGATTCAGGACCAGAATTGAGACCATGAGCAGGAACTACGCCATGAGAGGCAGTGAAGCCCATAGAATCATGTAATGAGCTGCCAGTAGCCTGCATAGCCACCTCAGTGTCTGCACCTTTGGTTTGAACCGCTAAATTCTCCCCTGAACCAATAACACGACCCGCCAGACCAAAGTCGGGAAGAGGAACAGGATGAGGAAACAGAGAATAACGGCGACCCATAAGGCTACCCTCCAAAGCAGTGAGAACCCCTTCCATGTGAGCCATGTTAGACCTGGTGTCCATGATGGCCACCTTCGCCATCTTCTAGTTGGTGAGCATTTTCTCCACTAGTGTGGCTATCATGTTTTTCAGAAGCTATTAATAGTTCACTTGAATACCCTCGTTGCCAAAAGCAAGGATTTCAGCAACGCTGCATGATTCTGAGTCGTCAGCCAGACGGCGAACAGGAATGGAAGCATTGTCCTTGTAACTGATATTGGTTGAATGCTCCTTCTCGACAATAGATGTCATTTTTCCAGAGCCATGGCCAGATCCGCACTTGGAGGTGCCTCGCGTGTGCTTCATGGTGGTATCAGAAAATTCACGAGAAGACTAAACAAGAGTCGAGCTTTCACGTGTGGAAGCAGACATAGAGTGGCGAAGGCGGGTAATGACCGCGTGAGCCTGGATGGGGAACTTCATATCCTTGAGGGGTGTCTAGGGGAAGGAGACAACGCACGGGAGAGATTAATGGCGAGGGGAATCCAGAGAGGGGGAGGGGACATAGGAAGCAAGGCCAGAATTAATGCTACCCACCAGGCCATGTGGGTGAAGAGACTGAGAGCGTGCAAAGAGGGCAGGTGGAGGAAGGTCATGTCCACCATTAATGCAGGCGTTTGGGAGGAGGCATTGTGATTCCAGGAGGGCAGGTGGCTCCACCATGAGTCGTGTTGGAAATCAATGTGTCACCCGCATCCAAGGGTTCAAATATATAAATTAAATAAATTTATATTTATCAATTGTTTTAAAAGAAATAAATAGATTTAATTATTAATACAATTTGATTATTTTTTAAATCAATATAAATTCAAATAAGTTTTTAGTTATTTGAATAAATCAACATAAATTTATGTTGATTCCATCTTTATTAATTAAATTTTTTAATGTGGTTGTGTTAATTTATATTAACTATATTTGTTTAATAATGAAACATTATTATTTTTATATTAATTATAATTTGAATAATTTTATATTGATTATTTAGTGATTATGGCATAGTGTGATATTTAGGTAAATTGTAATGCAACATTATCATTAGAATAACATTGTTAACTAGATTTTATCAATTTTTTATAATGGTTTATAGTCACTCACAATAGTAGATTTTAAAACATTGCAATGTGACATAACCCCTAGAATGTGATATATTTGTTATGTAATACATAAGACTATGATTATTGCCTTGAATTAAATATTTTTTTAAAAAAATTGTGAATTTACTATAATATAATATTTAATTGAAAATTTATCTCATTAAGGAAATATTGATGCTCAACCCATCTAACATTTAGAAACTTCAAGATTAATATACATGACCATATTTAAACCAAGATAATATCGATAATTATGTGTTTGTACACTTTTAGTTAAAGTATAAAAATGAGTGATTTACAAATTGTGGTATTATGTGTTGCATCGCATAATATTGATATTCATAATATGTATACACTTTTACCAATTCTACACTACACTTTTACCAATTCAATTATGTGTTGCGTCACATAATATTGATATTCATAATATGTTTATACACTTTTACCAATTCAATTATGTGTTGCGTCGCATAATACTGATATTCATAATATGTTTATACACTTTACCAATTCGATTATGTGTTGCGTCGCATAATATTGATATTCATAAAATGTATACACTTTTACCAATTCAATTATGTGTTGCGTCGCATAATATTGATACTCATAATATGTTTATACACTTTTACCAATTCAATTATGTGTTGCGTCGCATAATATTGATATTCATAAAATGTATACACTTTTACCAATTCAATTATGTGTTGCATCTCATAATATTGATATTCATAATATGTTTATACACTTTTACCAATTCAATTATGTATTGTGTTGCATAATATTGATATTCATAATATGTTTCTACACTTTTACTAATTCAATTATGTGTTGCATCGCATAATATTGATATTCATAATATATTTATACACTTTTACCAATTCAATTATGTGTTGCGTCGCATAATATTGATATTCATAATATGTTGAAAACATGAAAGTTCGAATGCATTGATCAAAATAAAAGTTTAATTAGTTATTAATATATAAACTAATAATAATAAAATTCAATTTTATAATTAATTTAAATATCATTATACATACAATAAAGAAAAGTATATATATTTTATAATAAATATCAAGAAATATTATATTATATGGTTTCTCAAGCAAGAATATTAACAAATACCATGTAAGCATTTATTCATTGCTCTAATATTGAAAAGGTGAAGTTTCATTGAAAGTGAAATATAATTAGTAAAATCTAAGCATTTTAAAAATATCATGCTTGCTAAAATAAGCATTTATATTTTACTTTCTCTATTGCATTTCTTACAAATACACCATGACAAGAAACATTAGAAGAATGAAATATTCTTGACTTATTCTATTCTCTTTCAGTAATGTTACAATGTGAAATTTGACATTCATTAAGGTTTGTGTGGCATTGTGATGCTTATCAAGGATTATGTTGTATTGTGGCGTTCATCAAGGGTTATGTCGCATTGCAACAATACCCAAGCTGTAAAATTTGACGTTCATCAAGGTTTATGTCGCATTGTGGTGTTTATCAAGGGTTACATTGCATTGTGGCGTTCATCAAGGGTTATGTCGCATTGCGACAATGCCCAATATGTGACACATATGCCGACACAACCCAAGAAGCAACATATTCGCAATGTGAAATTTGACGTTCATTAAGGTTTGCATTGTGGTGTTCATCAAGAGTTATGTCGCATTGCGACAATGCCCAATATGTGAAATTTGACGTTCATCAAGGTTTATGTCGCATTGTGATGTTTATCAAGGCTTATGTTGCATTGTCGCATTCACCAAGGGTTAGATGCGACACATTCACAATGTGAAATTTGACGTTCATCAAGGTTTATGTCGCATTGTGATGTTTATCAAGGGTTACGTTGCATTGTGGCGTTTATTAGGGGTTATGTCGCATTGCGACAATGCACATGATGTGAAATTTGACGCCAGCAATGCCCAAGATGTGACACGTTAATAATGTAACATTCAAAATTCGTCAAGCGCTATCTCACATTATGATGTATATCAAGTGTTATGTTGCATTGTGGCGTTCAACAAGGGTTATGTCACATTGCGACATTGAACAAGGGTAATATGCTCATCAAGGGTTAGATGCGACATATTCACAATGTGAAATTTGGTGTTCATAAGGGTTTATGTCGCATTGTGATGTTTATCAAGGGTTACATTGCATTGTGGCATTCATCCAGGGTTATGTTGCATTGCGACAATGCCCAATATGTGACACATGGCGACACAACCCAATATGTGACATATTCATAGTGTGAAATTTGGTGTTCATCAAGGTTTATGTCTCATTGTGATGTTTATCAAGGGTCACATTACATTGTGGCATTCATCAAGGGTTATGTCGCATTGCGACAATGCTCAATATGTAACACATATGGAGACACAACCTAAGATGCGATATATTCACAATGTGAAATTTGACATTCATTAAGGTTTGTGGTGCATTGTGATGCTTATCAAGGCTTATGTTGCATTGTGGCGTTTATCAAGGGTTATGTTGCATTACGACAATGCCCAAGATGTGAAATTTGATGTTCATTAAGTTCTATGTCACATTGTGATGTTTATCAAGGGCTGCGTTGCATCGTGGCATTCATTAAGGGTTATGTCGCATTGTGACAATGCTCAATATGTGACATATATGGCGACACAACCCAAGATGTGACATATTCACAATGTGAAATTTGGCATTCATTAAGGTTTGTCTCGCATTGTGATGCTTATCAATGCTTATGTTCCATTGTGGTGTTCATCAAGGGTTATGTCGCATTGCGACAATGCCCAAGATGTGAAATTTGATGTCCATAAAGGTTTATGTCATATTGTGGTGTTTATCGAGGGTTACGTTGCATGGTGTCGTTCATCAAGGGTTATGTCGCATTGCAACAATGGCCAATATGTGACACATATGCTGAAAAAACCCAAGATGCGACATATTCCCAATGTGAAATTTTACGTTCATTAAGGTTTGCATTGTGGCGCTCATCAAGAGTTATGTCGCATTGCAACAATGCCCAAGATGTGAAATTTGATGTTCATCAAGGCTTATGTCGCATTGTGATGTTTATCAAGGCTTATGTTGCATTGTGGCATTCATCAAGGGTTAGATGCGACATATTCACAATGTGAAATTTGACATTCATCAAGACCCGTGTTGAATTGCAACATTCCTTCATGGTCATGTTTCATTATAATTATGTTACGTATCATCATATTGTGACATTCATCAAAGTATTATCATTATATTTAAAAATGATATTATTACTTAATTAATTATTGAATTACAATTAATTAAGTAATTACTATATTTTTTTAATATTATTTATGTTTTTATCACTTATTAATAATATTTATTAAATTATAATTAAATAATAGCTTTTATAATATATTATTATATTATAAATAATTAAATTATTTTATTTTATTAAAAATTATTAAAAAAAAATTATTAACGTGTCAAATATATCATAATGTTAATAAATATCTCCAAAATGTATCAGAATATTACACATATCTACAATATTAATAAATTGATCATGTTAATTAATTATAATCTAATAATTAATTATTTAAAGAACAAATAATTATATAATATATTATTAATTATTTAATTATTTAATATTATTATTAAATAAATAACAATATTAATTAACTAATTAACTAATTTTATCCTTCACTAAATTATTTTATAATTATTTTGTTTAATTACATATTAAAAAATAATAGTAGTGTTTAATTAAACAATATTATTAATCAAACAATTAAATTTAAAATATGGATTTCATTAAAATCATTAAATAATATTAATGTATTAATATTATTAATTAAATAATGATTAATTAATTAATTAACTATTATTATTATTAATTAAATAACTATAATATGAATTCAATTATTTTATAATTATTATGTTTAATTAATTATTATAAAATAATAATATTGTTTAATCAAACAATTAAATTATTAAATTATGTATTTCATTAAAATTATTAAACACTATTATTCTATTAATATTTCGGAGATATGTGTATGCGCACACCGTTACTAGCAAGAGCCACATTAATAACCATTAATAATATTATTAATGTGGTTGTTGCTAGTTATAATTTCAAATTAATTTCATAGAAAGTAAATTAAATTTTAAAGATGATTTATCATTTAAAAAAAGTATACTTCTCTATCTTCTTAACTTAAAAAAAGGAAAATATATTAATTATGAATTAACTTATGCAAAAATTTAAAAATATTTAATAAAAATATTTTCCATAAATGAATTTTTTTTATTATAAAAATAACTTAATATCATTAATTTGCAACAATTCTATATCATTGATCAAGTTTAATGGTATACATAAATGATGTTCAACATTTCACATTGAACCATACCATCTTATATTCCATAAATAACATTGAAATTGCATTCAATGAAGATAAAATCACAGAGCCATGTTTATCTAGGATTTTACAACCACAGAGCCAATACTTTTTTTCAACTGGGGTGTGACCTGCAACCACAGAGCCAGTACTTTTTCAACTGAGGTGTGACCTAGATCAAATCTAGGATTTACAACCATAGAGCCATTACGTTTTCAACTAGGGTGTGACCTAGATCAAATCTAGGATTTACAACCACAGAGCCAATACTTTTTTCAACTGGGGTGTGACCTAGATCAAATATAGGATTTATAACCATAGAGCCAGTACTTTTACAACTGGGGTGTGACCTAGATCAAATCTAGGATTTACAACCATAGAGTCAGTACTTTTTCAACTGAGGTGTGACCTAGATCAAATCTAGGATTTACAACCACATAGCCAGTACTTTTTCAACTGGGCTGTGACCTAGATCAAATCTAGGATTTACAACCACAAAGCCGGTACTTTTTCAATTGGGGTGTGACCTAGATCAAATCTAGGATTTACAACCATAGAGCCAGTACTTTTTCAACTGGGGTGTGACCTAGATCAAATTTAGGATTTACAACCTGTGAATGATCACCTGCTGCTACAATGAGTAGTCCAGGAGTGTTCATTACATCATTACAGGACTTGCGGATGATCACCTACTACTATATTGAGCAGTCCAGGAGCACACGCTACATCATTCTAGGATCAACATGTTTCTCGAAGACAAGAGTCTACAGATTCCTTTAGGACATGTGTCCAGGGATGATACAATCCACTCATCAACTTAGACCACGTCTAAGGACCACTCATCGACCTCATCGTCGATATAGGTATCCTCATCATCGATACAAGTATCCACATAATCGATACAGGTATCCACATCATCAACCTCATTGTCAGTACATGCATACTCATCATCAATATAAGTATCCACATCATCGACGTCATCGTCGGTACATGCGTGATACAAGTATTCACATCATCGACCATATCACTCCTCCTTTTGAGGAGGGTCCTTTTGAGCTACACCAAGCTTGTCTCGAAAATACTCAAACTTTACTCGAGACAGAGGTTTGGTCAATACATCAGCAACTTGCTCATTAGTGCTCACATACTTGAGCTTTATAGCTCTTTTCTGCACCATATCACGTATATAGAAATATCGGATCTCTATGTGCTTTGACTTATCATGGAAGACTGGATTCTTTGTCATCTTGATACAACTCTGGTTGTTGCACAAGATCACAATGGAGTCCATCTCTAAGTCAAATAATTCTGATAACAACTTCCGAATCCATATGGATTTACAACTAGCAGAGCGAGTTGCTATATATTCTGCTTCAGTCGTGCTAAGATCCACACTGGACTGCTTCCTACTAAACAACGAGATCATAGAAGATCCCAGAAAATAACATCCACCCGATGTGCTCTTTATGTCTGATACACTTCCAGCCCAATCTGCATCTGTATAACCATACAATCTGAAGTCATGATCTCCAAGATAATATAGACCAAAGTCTATCGTACCTTTGAAGTACCTCATCACATGCTTTGTAGCTGTCAAGTGAACACGTCTAGGTTCCACTAGATACTGACTCAAGGTGTTCACAGCAAAGCATATATCTAGCTTGGTATTCGTCAGATACATCAATGACCCAATAATCTGTATGTTCTAAGTTACATCAACCAATTTTGACAATTCATTAGCCAACAACTTCAATTTGGAATCCATGGAAGTGGTCATGGCCTTACATTCCAACATATCAAATATTTTCAAGACCTTCTGGGCCTAGGAATTAATGCATAAATCCTAGATATTTCATCTCAAATTCTGTAGCTAGCTTCTTCTTCCTTTCCATGATATGTTTCTCATTCCCTGTCAGAAAGAGATCTTCCACATACAGTAATAGTATGACATGTTCATCATCCATAACCTTAAGGTAAAGGTTAGGATCAGCTTTACTTTTGGTAAATCCCAAGCTTTTCAAGAAGCTATCAATTCTCCCTTTGTGATTGAACATCATTCACACTCTGCATTGAGTGATCTTCTGCATATCTATCCATGCCATCTCCCATCAGATGGGTCTACTGATATGAGCCTCAATATCATCTGAACTCTATGGTGAGTTCCTTATTGCATCCATTTAAGAGAAGAATGTCATCTATATATAGAAACCATCTTCAACCTTGTAGCAAAGGTTGAAATCCGCATCACCTGTGGTGATCATTAAGACCATCAAATGATTATCGATCCTGGGTACCCGTACAGAGCTTTCTTCAATTGTGTGATTCTCTATCGAATCCTGGGAGTTTGCTCGATTCACACTTCTTCTTCAATTACACAATTAAGGGAATGGTCTTGTCTAGCCACTTGGAGAAAACATCTCATCATGATTCTCTATCTCTTTCTATGAGAATCCTCTAGCCACGAGCCTTATATAGTACGTTTGATTTGTAAGTCTTCTTGTTGAACATCCATCACTTGTTCTTTGGAACAGGTGTTCATCATCCTTCTTTTGTAGATCATAGCGCATGATATTTCCTACAAATCAAAGTTAATTATATGATTAGTAATACTTCATAATCATCAAATCATGTTGGCATGATAACCTATTCTGCACACAACTATTACGAGCAATATCATTAACTATTCAGAGATTCAAATGACAACTCAAATACTTATCTTTTATGTTTGTGTGGTTTCCTTCCGCCTGATCTCTATTTTCTCTTTATGATAGCATCATCTTTGAACTTCTATCCATTTTGTACCACTATGCATGCTTAAGTGTGTACTAGTTTCATCATTGTGTCTTTCCTCAAGATCTCATACATAATCATACATTCATTAGTATAATATTAATACTATAAAAACATTATGATTCTAAATAATCTTAAGCATGTATGGTCATGATCATTTCATACACATGTATACTTATCTAATATCCTAACAAAGTAGGATTCTAACTTGGTATAGAAAAACATACCTCGATTACCATGCTTGCTAGTTATGTCTAACATACCCAAACAATGTCTTCTTTGTTCTCTTCAATGATTTAGAGACCCTGTGATAGTAACCCGCATATCTCATAAGTTAAGCATTGTATAACAAAAATATACATACCTTGTAAGTAGAGCTTCTATGTGATCAATGACTATGGATGAGTCTTTGTCTTCATGTCATCATGGTCATATGGATTTGTCTTTCTTGTTGTACCTTTCATGTTATAAGACAACATCATCCTCATACAACATCACAAGTGCATTAGTACAATCATAAGTGTCATAACCCTAATTAATGAATGTATTCTATTATTCACATGCATTCATACTTTTACTAAGGTTATCAGACAATCTAAAATTAATCATAATTGTACTAACCTCAATAATATGAAGACAAACAGATTTCAAAATGTTAAATTTTCAGAATTTACTTCAATCTGAACTAGAATCTTAACTGAGAGAACAACATGTACAGCATATCTACAGCATATCAATCATGGAGACAATAATGCAAGCACACAAGAGACACAAAGATTTACTTGGGGAAAACCATAAAGGTGAAAAACCCCAATAACTTCCTCAGAGATAGATAGAGCAATGATACAACCAACCAAGAGAGATAGCCATAACCTAGCAGCAGATCCTCCTCCTCCATAAGTGCGCCACTCCTCCTTGAGTGCATGTGTGAGAAGTGAGCGAGTAAATAGAGTGCCTCCCGCACTCTATTTATACTTGACTTGACTTGCCTTTTTTACCTAACTCATGTAGGCTCGAACTTAACCACATAACATAATGCTGACTAGGCCGACCCCCAATAGGGTGGTCTAATAACCCTCGACCCACATGACTTATACAGGGCCGACCCCAACAAGGTGGTCTAATAACCCATCAAGTATAAGTTACGACACTTACAATATAAATGATGACACTTCCGTATAGAGGAATAATACCATCTCTATAGGAGTACATACAACATATATGAAATACATTCCGAAGTTACATATACATCAACACTCCCTCTTAACTAGGAAGGTATTTCTCAGCACAGTTCTTCTAGCACAAGTCATCTTCTGTGGATTATCGTCACTGGATAATCGTCATCGAGTCATCATCATCATCACTGCTGCTGCTATCTCAATCAATCTCTGAATCTACTCATCGTAGGAAGTTCTATAGAGCCAGTCCTTTTTCATATTGGATGTAGGCCCACCACCTGTAGGTCTTCATCATCACTGGCCATACTGTGGAATCCTCAGGACTTATTACGTGCATCACAAAACCTCGAAAGAGCATCCCAGGATGTTATGGGTACACAACTCCAACCTGTAGGATCTCCCAGGGCGCTATTACATGTGACCCCACCACAAAACCTCGAAAGAGCATCTCAGGATGTTACGAGTACACAACTCCGACCTGAAATCTCCGAGGGCACAAATTACATGTGGCCCACCACAAAACCTAGCAAGAGCATCTCAGGATGTTACGGGTACACAACTCTGACCTGAAATCTCCCAGGGCACAAATTACATGTGGTCATGGCAAAACCTCGAAAGAGCATCTCAGGATGTTACGGGTACACAACTCCGACCTGAAATCTCCCAGGGCCCAAATTACATGCCATAGGACAAAACCTCGCAAGAACATCTCAGGATGTTACGGGTACACAACTCCGACCTGAAATCTCCCAGGGCACAAATTACATGTGGTCCACCACAAAACCTAGCAAGAGCATCTCAGGATGTTACGGGTACACAACTCCGACCTGAAATCTCCCAGGGTACAAATTACATGTGGTCATGGCAAAACCTTGAAAGAGCGTCTCAGGATGTTACGGGTACACAACTCCGACCTGAAATCTCCCAGGGCCCAAATTACATGTCATAGGACAAAACCTCGCAAGAGCATCTCAGGATGTTACGGGTACACAACTCCGACCTAAAATCTCCCAGGGCACAAATTACATGTCCTCCGAGAGCAATGTCTCGAAAGAGCATCCCAGGCTGTTACGGGTACACAACTCCGACCTATAGGATCTCCCAGACATGCTCATCTGCACAACCTGATCCACGGCCACAGAGTATCAACCTGATACTCACCATACATCGTCCTCATGTACTCATGATCGTCCTGATCATCATCACTGCAACGTCCTGCTGCATGTCATTTGGAGCAACATCCTGAAGCTCATCATCCATGATCATCCTGATCATCACTGCAACATCCTGCTGCATGATCCACCTGATGCATACCAAGTATCTACTTGATACATATCATCATACATGATCCTCCTGATCATCAATGTATCCACCTGATACAAATACAAATACATGATACATATCACCATACATGATCCACCTGATCATACAATGTATCCACCTGATACATATACAGATACATGGTCCAAGCATCCAACATGATGCATACATACATACATAAAATGATCCAACTGATCATATCCAGCATCCACATGATGCATACATACATACATAAAAATGATCCAACTGATCATGTCCAGCATCCAACATGATGCGTACATACATACATAACATGACCCAATTGATCATATCCAAGCAGAAACCAGAACATCATCCTGATGCTCATCATCCAGTGCTTACATCCACAGCCATGTGAAGGATCCTCCTTCCAACATGCTTGGAATGGCTTCAGCAAATGTGTCCATCACTTCTTCCTCGAAGTGTCCTCGATCTGAAGAATGCCAAGCCTCTCTCTGAAGTACTCGAACTTCACCCTGGCTAGTGGCTTCGTCAGCACATCTGCAATCTGCTCGTCCGTCACAACATACAGGAGCTTCACAGATCCTCTCTGCACCATATCCCTGATATAGTGATATTTTATCTCTATGTGTTTCGACCTGTCATGAAACACTGGGTTCTCGGAAAACTTCACACAACTCTGGTTATCACAGAAGATACCAGTAGCCTCCAACGGGAGATCAAATAACTCAGACAGTAGCTTCCGTAGCCATACTACCTCACAACTTAGTGCTACGCAGGACTGCTTCCTGCTAAACCAAGAGATCACACTTGATCCCATACTGAAGCAACACCCAGATGTGCTCTTCCTATCTGCAGCACTGCCAGCCCAATCTGAATCAACATAACCCTGCAAGTTAAACTTTTGATTCGCCTCATACCTGAGCCCATAATCCACTATACCCTTCAGGTACCTCAGAACATGCTTTACAGCAACCAGGTGAACACTCCTCGGATATGTCAGGAACTGGCTCAATGTGTTCACAGCAAAGCAAATGTCTGGTCTCGTGTTCGTCAGGTACATCAAGGACCCAATCATCTGACGATACATAGAGACATCAACTGGCTCAGATGAAGCATCACATAGAAGCTTCAGATTTGATGCCATAGGTGTGGCCATGGCCTTGTAGTCCATCATCCCGAACCTCTTCAGGATCTCTACTACAAACTTCCCTTGTCCAAGGAAGATTCCATCACTCTGCCACACCTCCATGCCAAAAACAAATAGTGCATCAACCCCAAGTTATTCATCTCGAACTCGGCAGTAAGCTTCCGCTACATGTCAGCAATCAATCTATCTTCACCTGTAACAAACAGGTTATCCGCATACAACTATTCAAGAAAGCTGTCTTGAAATCCATCTAGTATATCTTCTATTTCATCACTTTTATATTTCTCAATGCTGCCATCTGCAACATGCTTGATCTGATAGTTCCATTTGGAAGTCATAACAAACTTCCCTTCACGTCTTGGGACTGCAACCCAAACATCATTCTTCATGATCGACGGATCATGGCATTCCATTTATTCATCCCAGATCCTGGGAACTTCAATATCTTCAATAGATATCTTTGTTGCTGGAACAAATGTTGTAGTCCTTTTGTAGGTGAAGATATACGGTCTTTCCTACAAAACAGGTTAAATTGCATGATTAGAAACATTTCATAATTTTTAGAACAAACTCTTACACATAAAGAAATATGTCATACAATCATGCAATTATCTTAGCCAATGCTTCAATACAACATTGATCCATATTCCGTAACTTTCTAGATGCCTTCCAATCTCTACCAGAACATTGTTCTGAGTGTGCACAACTCCCAACATGTTAGCAAAGAGGTTTCATTCTAGATAAGTAGCAATGGAATGTTGTACAGTTCCATAGGCCACTTACCCATGTATATTAGTAATATATTGTTCATCAATGCAACTATTCTAATATGCACAATACATATCCTAAGTCTAGGAACATGAGCATATACATCATTGAACAATTTAATTTAAACAAACAAATATGCAAGAAATTAAAATACTTATCTTTGTTTGTTCGTTGGGTGGACTCCCTCTGAGTCTTCGCTTCCTTACAGGAGCTGCTGGAGTCCTAATCTGAAGTAGCTTCTTCTACACCTTTCTGTTGTGGAAAGATGGTCAACTCCCTCTGAATATTTGCATCCTTGCAGAAACTACTGAAGTGTGTTCCTTTGCTTTCTTGCAGGAACAAATGGAGTGTGCTCCCTCTTTATCTTTGCTTCCTGGATTACCTGTTCTTGAACTCATGTTCATCCTTGGTCCCTATGCATGCTTATTAGTATCATGACTGTGTTAGCCTTGTGATCTCATATAAAATCATACATTCATTAGCATACTCAAGCATGTATAGTCATGATCATTTCAAACAGGAATAATAAGCATTAGCATTCAAGGTTTATGTAGGATTCTTATGGTTAGTCAAATCATAAGAAACATAACATGTCTAAACCTGTAATTACTCAAACCTATGACTCTTTAGGTTAGTTGAATCATCAATCAAGATAAGAGATATAAAATGCATAAAACCTGTGATTATTCAAACCTATATCATCATGATTCTTCTGGTTAGTCATATCATCAATTATGGTAAGAAACATAATATGCATACAATCATGATTATTCAAACCTATGACTTCATGAATAATCATTATCAACAACAGTATAAGATCCTAACACAAGGTAGGATTCTATCTTGATATAGGAAAAACATACCTGGATTAGCATGCTAGCTATTTATGTCTAATATACTCACATGATGTCTTCTTGTTCTTCTTCAATGACTTGTGCTAGTAACCTGTATATCTCATAGGTTAACTATTACAAAACCAAGTTATACATACCTCGTAAATGGATGAATCTTTATCCTCATGTTATCATGATCATATGTTCTTGGACCAGAACATGATTTGTCTTTCTTGGTGTACCTTTCATGTTAGTAGACAACATAAATCTCATACAACACCATAATGCATTAGTACAATCATAAGTGTCAACACCCTAACCAATGAATATCTTCTATCATGCATTCATAATTTTGTTAAGGTGATACGACAAATCTAAAATCAAAATTTACTAACCATAATAACATGAAGACAAACATACCATAAACTTAATCATGGACAAATATCGAAACATACCTCGATGAGTCATACCTGTCGAGATCGCTTGTAATCTTCTTATGTAAGGCCTTAGCCTCATCTCCCTCTGAAACAGGAACTTCTTCACTTATGCAGGTGACCAATCCATCTTCTTCTAGGATTAACCCAATCCACTTGATTTGCAAGAACTGGACCTGGAGCTGGATATGGGTTTGTCAGAGAAACCCCAAAAATTCAAACTTTGAATTTCAAACTTCTGAAAGGATAGAAATATGTGCCTTGATGAGCCGATCAAGCTGGTATATTCAGAATTTGAAAACTGCAAAGTTTCACTCCTCAATTTTTCCTTTGAGACTTCTGGATTCACTGGACGTGACCCTGAACTGGGGTTTGATGAAGCCCGCTCTTCTGCCCAATCAAAAGGTTTGATCCAAAGCTCTAAGCTTCTATTTTTCTGAGGAGCTTCCACCCGTGGTCACAGATTTACAAAATTCCCATTTTTACAGAAGCCCTAATTTTCCACTTTTCTCATCAAAGTCCCGAACTAGGGTTTGATCAAGCCCGACCTTCTTCCCAACTAAAAATACTCATCTTGGTCTCTAAATTTCTATTTTTATGAGTAGCATCCATCCGTGGTCTCCGATTACAAAAATTCCAACTTTCTACGAAGCCCTAAATTCCGGAAGCCATGAATGAAGGTACTCAAAAATAATTCTGTTTTGACATAAATATGTACCTGATTGTTTCTTGTGTACCTCCGAATTTTTTGATCCACAGGGTCTGAAAAAGTTTTCTAAGATAGCCTGACCTGTTATCTTTCCATCATGACAGGTCTGACCTCAATTGGATTCTCTGAGAGAGAGTTATGTCAAATGTTGCAACGTGACCTGTTTTTGGATAAAACAGAAGAGCGAACTTGTACGGCATGCCACGTGTCCCTGTTTGAACATCGGCTTCTGAAAAAAATTATTGACATAGCTCGGCCTGTTATATTTCCATCCCGACATGTCTGACCTCAATTGGACTCTCTGAGAGAGAGTTATTCCAACTGTCGCAACATGACCTGTTTATGGGATAATACAGGAGAGCAAACTTGTACGGCGTTCCACGTGTCACTGGTTCAACTTCGGCCTCTGAAAAAGTTTTCTGCGATAGTACAGACTGTGTAATACCTGTCACTTTTTACGAAATTTAATTTGGAGCTTCTTATCCCAGGTTATGACGTTTTTCCCAAGGTCACCTGATTTTGACTCAGATCTGGAAGAGGCAGAAACCCTATATTGTACAGATCATAAATCACAAAGTAAAACGAATTATAGGTTGTACTTTGGACACAAGGTACCTAGAGATTTAATATTCGTCCTGTAACAATTTCAGATCCGAAAACTGCGCCAAAACGGATTTATAGCGAAAGTGCTACGATGACTAGTTTTTGCTATATCAAGCCCTAGCATCGTAAGTGCAACAAGTGTCATACATGCCATATCATGCCTTCTTTCAGGCTAGCTCTGATACCATGTTAAATTTTTAGAATTTACTTCAATCTGAACTAGAATCTTAACTGAGAGAACAACATGTACAGCATATCTACAGCATATCAATCATGGAGACAATAATGCAAGCACACAAGAGACACAAAGATTTACTTGGGGAAAACCATAAAGGTGAAAAACCCCAATAACTTCCTCAGAGATAGATAGAGCAATGATACAACCAACCAAGAGAGATAACCATAACCTAGCTGCAGATCCTCCTCCTCCATAAATGCACCACTCCTCCTTGAGTGCATGTGTGAGAAGTCAGCGAGTAAATAGAGTGCCTCCCGCACTCTATTTATACTTGACTTGACTTGCCTTTTTTACCTAACTCATGTAGGCTCGAACTTAACCACATAACATAATGCTGACTGGGCTGACCCCCAATAGGGTGGTCTAATAACCCTTTGACCCACATGGCCGACCCCCAATAGGGTGGTCTAATAACCCTTCGACCCACATGACTTATACAGGGCCGACCCCAACAAGGTGGTCTAATAACCCATCAAGTATAAGTTACGACACTTACAATATAAATGATGACACTTCCGTATAGAGGAATAATACCATCTCTATAGGAGTACATACAACATATATGAAATACATTCCAAGGTTACATATACATCAACACAAAACATACCTATATCTCCTCAAGTCATAAATGTCGAGATTGCTTGTAGTCTTCTATATAAGGGTAAAAACCCTAACCATCCAAGGTAGATCACTTGTAAACATCTTATATGGGTTCATGGTTCTAGTATGCTAGAATATTAGTTCCCTTTAAACCTCTTTCATTGCTTCCCTACGAGTCTCCCAACTTAGCTATGGTTTCTTCTTACTTGGAAACCCTAATTTTCAATCTCCTTCCTCCCACAACATTTTCATGGAGGATCAATATCTATGATGAATGAATTCCAAATAAATTATAAAGGTTTCCAATTTTGCATTAGGTGTCTCCAACATTGTATCAGGTCCTTCCATACCTAAAAAAATGAAACCCTAAGTGAGACCTTTTTCCTCGTGTTCCTTGATTTCCTCTGTTGAGCCATTTCAGATGTGTCTTATTGTTTTTAGTGTATCTATGAAATTTCAGATCTGCAGGGTCTGAAAATTCGGCCTGTGGTAGCCGGACCTGTCATATTTCCAACCCCATAGGTTTGAGCTTCATTGGATTCTCCACTAGATATATATGCTCAGTTTCCCAACATGACCTGTTTAAGGGATGAATCAACATAGCGAACTTGTATGGAGTGCTACATGTCACTGTTTCATCTTCGACCTCTGAAACTTGGACCTATGAAACTATAGTCTGTTCCCTAACTGTCACTTTTTACATAATTCATTTGGAGCTTCCATTCCCGATATATGAACTTTTTCCCCAGGTCACCTATTTAGGGATTCATTCTGGAAGAGAAAGAAACCCTAACTTGTACAGATCATATCTCAGAAAGTATAACGAATCTGAGGTTGAAACTCGGAAACAAGGTACAGGAACATGTCATATTCGTCCTGTCCAAGATTCAGATCCTGAACCTTCGTCAAAATGGATTTATAGCGAAAGTTCCATGATGAGTAGGTTTTTCTATACAAAACCCTAACTTTCAAATTGTCGCAAGTGAAACAAGTGTCGTAAGTGCCATACATTTCCTTCCTTTAGGTTATCTCTGATACCATGTTAAATTTCAATATGATAAGATAGATAACAGCAGTATTCCATTCAATTTCACAATAAAATCATATACAGTATCAATGAAAGAACAACAAACACAACATAAACACAAGAGACACAATTTATCTTGGGAAACCCTCATGGGGTAGAAAACCCAGCAAAGCTTCCTCAATATAGATGACCAACAAATACAAAGATGTAATCCCAAAACAAGAGATCCTTCTCCTCCTTTACAGATCTATCTCTCTCCTATGAGTAATTCACAAGTGAGTGAATGAGTGAGTATAAATGAGGAACACACCTCCTCTATTTATACTCTACTTCTACTTGAATTTTACACTTGGCAGGTCGGCCTCAATACTTTATTCTCTTGCTAATTGGGCCGAACCCTCTAAGGGAATTAAACACCCCATTATAAATGACTCTTAGGGGATCTATTGCCCCGAATTACATGGGAGGATTTACCATCCCGGCAGAGGAATAAAACATCTCCGGATGAATAATAATAAAGTACAAATAGAATATTCTTTGAAGTTACAATATTTCAACACACAATTGGATCAACAAATACACTAGGGATTATAAACCACAAACCAATGATAAAAAAAAACTTCCAATGGAGAACAGACTCTCTCTTCAACCTTGATGGATGTATAAACCCTCTACTAGTTGAGGAATGCTCAACATCAATAGCAGTGCGTTGTCTTCATCTCGGCATGATGGATTCACTACAACATATGACTGGTGGATACTATCTTGATGCTATTATACCTGCTCCGAGACCAATTGTTAGACATGAGGCAGAGCTAAAAGTGCTCTTCCTCCAAAAACATACACAAAGAACACAATGGAAAAAATCATATTCTATTTCATTCAATCTCCCAAATAAAATTACAAATTTCCTATATATACATAGGTAGACAAATTTCATAGTCACCATAACATTTTTTGGGCCAGAATCATTAATGCATCGAAAAAACTATTACCATCTAATTAAACCATTGGTATTCACAAACTCCCAAAAACAGGCCATGTGTCACTATGTGACTGGATTTTGGACCTTACTTATAAAATTTTCTCATTGGTGATATATTTTCCATCTCCTCTTGCAAACTCCCCTAAAAACATCCTCCCTACTGACACATATCCTCTTTCACACTCTGATGCACTTCACCAATTTGCTAATGCTTATCCGGTCGGGACTACTCCATGTGACATGTCTATCGGCTCTTGTCTAACTAGATCCTACATGCAACTCTGATATGATAACTTCACTATGTCGACACGTGTCCGATCTGAATTATCCCATCGGTCTTCACTCCGATGCTCACAAAATCCAACTTCGACATATCTCTCGGATGAACTATTGGACCTTATCCATTAGGACTTCCCTCAAATTTCTTTGGTTGTTGCTCCGACATGGGAACACCGACGATCACTCTGATGTAACCATGTTTCAATTTAAGATACGCTATCCGATCATACTTTTCGGGGCTTCGGCCAAACAACCTTATTGACACCTTCGATATCAATCATCGATGACCAGTCTACTTCTACCACTTATAAAAAATTTGGGACTCTTTATTGGATTTCACTATTAGGAATCCTCTTGAGCAAATTTGTTTCAACCTCCCCGATTAGATGATTCGACACCCTCTGAGCTACTTCCATGCATCATATTTTGATTTGTTGTAGAGGTTACTTCATCACACCTCTCTTTAGGCTCTTCAACACTTATCCATTTTTTCTCCTCTTCTTCTCTTCACGACTTTTGTTGGGTGACTTCTCTGTATGGAATTCAATTCAATAGGTTTATACATAAATTATGATTGTGTCTGAGCACAGTACCATTACTCATCTCTACAAATCTTATTCATTGGAAGTATGGGAGACCCTTCTCCTAGTACTAAACTCTTATTTGGCTGATCCGATTGATGGCTAAAAAACAATAATCCAAATATGATCTTCTTTACAATATTGGCAACAAACATTAACTATGCCATATAACTATGTTCAATCATAACAAACCTCAAGCCCTACAACTTGCAACTTGTTAATTGGGCCATCTTGACTTAAATTCTCTGGTACAGGGGTTGGTGAGATAATTGCTCCCAACACCATAGGTATCTAAGGGAATTCTTGTGTATTTCCATCGTTACTTTGGAATTATATCCACAGACCTTCAGAACTTTTTTCAATAAATGAGAGAATCTTGACGTTCTTACTATCGATCCTACGGAATTGGAATTTGGAAATGCTAATAACAAGGGAGGGTTGAATGGAAAAAACTACCATAGATATCTAAGGGAATTTATGCCATCATCAAGAAAATTACAAATATTCTAGTGTTTCTTTGTAGAAGGTGTATCTATTTTGTGTGAGGGATTTCTATCCCAGTGCCAACACCAATAAAGGGTGGGCATCAACTTCAAATTTGGCATTCACAGGAAACTACTAAGAATGACAACCATGGAAATACTCAAGGACAAAACTCAATAGAGTATAAAATAATAGATATTTTCATGACTTCGAAGATTTAAATTCACAAGACCAATTTCCTCCAAATATGAAAAGGTTATTCAATGAGAATATGAGTTCAAGGTCAAAAGTTTCTAACTTTATAGATATTTTCAAGAGATTAGTGTCAGAAATCTTCCCTGCACTAAAGCAACTAATTTAATTCATGGCCCTATATGGAAATTTTTTAAAATAGATACAAGACGAATGGCATTGAGAAAATTCATTCCTTCATTCTTCTTATTCTAAATGTTTTATTTGTTTTATTATGGATAATATCATCATTTATCTATTGTAATTTTTGTCATATTGTTGTTGCAGATGGAGGAAAAGAAAAACATTGAGATTAGTGATTATATTGTGAAGTTAATGAACAAATTTGATATAGATGAATCGAGAAAGTATTTGGAACATATTGGATAGGTGTTGAAGTAGGTGGAGAACATAGAAAATTGTAGCATTGTTTATGATGGTTTCTGATTTGAAGAAAAGGGGAACTCAATGTATGTATGGAAGAATGGAATCAATGTATCTAATTAGTGGAGTTATTAATTAATGGGAAAATATTTTTAAAAATCTTCATGGATGTTTGACCTTCACTGAGTTTATGAAGTTCTTAGCACTGTGTGGTTGCAATCATCGTGACTTTATACTGTTATTTATGTCAAACTTGTGTTGTCTTTGTATTTATTTTTTCAAAGCTCAAATTGAGAAAGTATGTTGTGAGTTAACTCTGTTTCCCTCCTCTTCCATACAAAAAGAAAGGAATTCATCTTGGTTGGAGGCGTACTGAAGCTTATGTCCCAACAAATGAATGATTTTGATTGTCCGGGGAGGGGATTATTTATTTTTCCAGTGGAACAATTCTTTCCATTTGTTTGTCTCATATCTATCAATTGAAAGAAGTTGTTTATGTTTTGGTGGGTGGTGCTAATATTGATTTTAGATTTTTCCCGACCAATCAATGGTTTTTTTTAAGGATACTATTATTAGCGACATCTTAGATTGTATTGCTATTGTCCACTAGGGATCTGTAGTATTTTTTGGTGAATTAAGCTAGTAATTTTATTTGGTAAATATATATCTATTGTGACAACAAAATGATTATTGGGATTGAATCTTCACCACATTTCTCTTTGTGGGAATCAATGAGGAAGTATATATCTGTTCCCGTGAGTTTTTGGAAGTAGACATCATCCAATTGAACAAGGAGAATTATCTCGTATATAAGGGCACTTGGAGGGATCCTACTGAGTTTCAATGGTTTGTTGACATGAAATGGGATCTGACCAATCAATGGTTTTCTTATTTCCCTCCCACTCATTTAGAGGAGTTTTCCATTCATTGAGAAGAGTTTCGTAGCGAAAGTTAGAATAGAAATTTTGTTTCATTCTGTCTCTGTCCGAGCCATGTTAGAATATTCAGATTTATGTCTGAGCGCAAGCAAGAGTAATATACACTTGAATCGAAAATAGATTTGAACTATATAATCGCGTGTGAATGATAGGGATAGGAACAAAGTAATATCATAGCGATATTTACCAACAAGAAGAGCGATTGATTTAGTTTGATGTGGTTTCTTCTCTAATTGATCATTTGTCTATGGAGGGTTTGACGAAAATAAATACAAGTCCAATTCATTTCAGGTTTGTTATGAAAGTGCGACATTGTGCAAGCGAATGTCAATCCCTCCCTCTCCCTATAGTTATATTACGTATATAGGGTAAGGTCTTATGCATATAAATTAAGGGGAAAATAGTTTCCCTACACCTATTGTTCTTATCTCTATAGCCTGGATGTCCCCTCAAAGCACACGAAGGTAACGATAACCTAACCTGAACTATACAAAGTAAATTTTTAGGGATAATCGTCTTGAAAGTTATAAGTGGAAAAGTAATCGTTATTAGTGTGTATGTTGTACGAGAATTTCTTGAAGGAACTGTGGCATTAGGGATTTGTTATGGTAGGCATGGCCCTTGCTAGTATCCCAACTCTTATAACATGGGATAGAAACTACACAAATTTTGAACCTACACAAATTCAGGAACATGGAGTTTGGTGGGGCTCTATGCCTCTATCCCTTGTTAAAACCCTAAATTAGACAAAGATGAAGATGAGATAACTGGTATGGAAAAGCTTGGTGAAAAGCCGTTTTGTGGGGTAAATCCTTATCCTTTCCTTATTACTTCTTTCTTTGGGGGAATCTCGTTTCATGATCATTACTAAAAATAACTAGGTTTTCTACTAAATGGGTGATGGGGTTCTGTTCTACCTTTATTTGTATGATCAATACTACTAAGAGTAATAATTAATTTACTATCAACTATCATAGTTCCATACCTGTATCATGGCGGTGGGTGTCTCAGGGCCTCCATTGTATAAATAGTACTATAGAACCTACTAAAACCCATTTGATTTTTTGCCCAAAAACGAAAGGCTTAATTACATATGTAATGAATGATTGGAAGAATTGGCTCACTCGAAGTATGACGGCGAGGAAGAACTGCAAAAGAAAGAAATGGAACCCCATCCTTATTTTATTTTTGTATACGTATTCTTTTCCTGGCCCTGGGCATAATTACATATATAAAGAATGATTGGAAGAATTGGCTCACCCAAAGTATGACGACGAGGAAGAACTGCAAAAGAAAGAAATGGAACTCCATCCTTATTTTATTTTTGTATACGTATTCTTTTCCTGGCCCTATTTTCAGCTCATTACCAAAAATAATAAGGATAAGAATAGAGCCTCCCACTCTTTCTTTGAATCTTTTACAGTAATGACACAGAAGATATTGTAACTAGACATAGTATAAAGATAAAATCACTACCAATAAATGCCAATCAATCAAGTAGTCTTGAAATAGACACACGGGCTACCAAAAAAAGTAATATAAGCTAATGCCAAATGATACCCCAGAAATACGATTCGTTGTTGTCATACGGTCCCAACAAATATATAGAGAGAAGGAGATAACGTGTTATAAAAGGATATTACTTGTTGGTGTCACTAATATCTTACAAACAAATGGTCTTAACGAATGAATAAAGCGTTTTCCAAAGGATTATTATTGAATGTAAACCATATGAAGGAAAGGAAGAGTTGAAACTCTGCTTTAAGTTGAAGGTATGATAAGCGTGTTGTACTTATGCCACTTCTTTTTCTTTGCCTTGGCCTTGGGATATTACCATTCACATGACCAAGATAATCCCAGCCTCGGTCTCTATTGATATTGAGCCAAAAACATAATACAATTATCATAAGTTTACCGGATAGTCCATAGGAGCATGAAGCCACTAGATATCATCAATTTATTGGATAGACCATTATATAATTAGTTTATCAATATGCAGATCTAGATTTCAAAGAATCCTACAAAGAAAACAAAAGAAATTACTTATTAAAAGGAGAAAAATGACCTCCATTCCACATTATGGAAGATCTCTACAGGTTTATAAGAAGAATATATAAACATATGATTGAGGATCTCATAAGGTATTTAGGAAGCATATAAAAAGAGACGATGGAAGATCTTGAAAGGTCTATACAAAGAATATAGAAACATCTCATGGAATATCTCAAAAGTTTTACATGAAAAATATCTTGGATAAGAAAATAGAAGAGGATTTTATTAGATTCTTGAAGAAAATTAGGATACTAAAACAAGATTCAAATAGAAATATCTTATGAGCTAGAGGAGAACAACACAATTACTCTATCATGTAGTCTTGTCAGAGACCATGACCTAGGAGATTGAGATTATATACCCTTGGCTCTGAGCCAACCTAACCTGACTTAACCCAAACCCTTTTGCAAGCCTAACCACTTTCCTGATCGAACCACCAATTTGCAATGGAATTTTTCTCATTTTATAGTAAAATTCATTTCAATGTAAAAATAGAAAACCAAATCAGGTTCATTTCAATGTAATAATAGATAACCAAACAACAGCATATATATAAGGGCCCTTGCATGAAGTTGAGGGACCTTTTAGATGCAATTGGGTAAATGCAAAACACGCGAGAATTGTGTAAATTCACAACGCTCGCGCGTTATGTAAAACTAGGAATGGCGGGCTTCGAACCTGCCATGTCATTTAACGTGTTATGTATCACCATAATGCTCGTGCGTTTTGGTTAATATAAAAAAAAACAGATGGAACGAGCCATAGAATGACGACCGTGGCTCGGATCGAAAAAACGTCTACTCCGTTGGATTCAGGACATCGAGATAGTGATAGGGGTGCCCCTCTTCGTCGGTCCCATGGCCAGCCATTTGGTCGAGCCTTCTTGCACATCATCGATATCTCGGTCCAAAATTTATGTTATTTTAAACAAGGGATCATGAGCGCCTTTGAACTAGGAAGAGGTAAAATGAGCTAGGTTAAGGGCAATAAATGTTGTATTTATATGATGTCACAAGGATTTTGTAATGTGACACTTGGTTTTTCTCTGTGCTCCGAACATGGAATCCATTAACTAATTAACACCGATGTTAAATGTAGGGTAAGCATCCCTATTATTCCATAAAGGAAAGAGTTCATCATTTAAAGCATCAACGTACCGGATGTTCAGCCATTGTCCAAATGGCTTGCGTATGCATCTAAAGTTTAATTTTAATCATTCATGCCACATCCAATTGAATTTTAATTGGTCGATCCGAGCCACAGTAGTCACTCTATGGCTCATTCTATACCCCTACGTCCTGAGAAGGTTGAAGCTATAAAGAAACAACTCTCTAGTATTCATCCTGAAGCTCTTTTGTTTATGTCTAAGATAAAGAAGCTCTCAGTTCGTGAGATGGAACATATCGATCTTAACAGGATTTATACAATCTCTGTTTTACGAGAAACTGACCTTAGAACTTCTCATAGCAATGACAATGAATCCTTCATTTTTCATTTGTTAGCAGAAGAAGATCATTTTTTGTCAAAACAATGTAGTTATTACATGTGGAGGCAACGGTTTCCCGTGGAAAACAAGTGTAGGGTTGAGCAGAGGAAATATGTTGGGAAATGGGCTATTACATTAGCTTTTCTAATGGGTGAGCAGCTTACAGAAGGAAAGATGGAAGTTGTAGGTATCTATGCTTTTCTTCCGACGGAAATTGTAACAGGATTTCTATTTATAATACATGCAGATTTTTTACTGGTTTCTTCAAGAGAAAGTATCATTTTCAATAACAAGTGGAACCAGGGAATCCTTCGTTGTGTTCCATTAGCCTTTTGTTCAACATTTCGTTCTTTGATAAGTGGTAATTCACCTCTATCATCGAAATGTTTATGTAAAACAACATAAGCTTGGAAAATACTCCTTGCTTTTAAATGCATTATGGAGAAAGCAAGAGGACAAGTTCATCAAAGTGACTTCATTCATCTATATTTTCGTAATGTACACATAGTCCATCCTTATCTTGATAAACAAGAGTTTTATAATAGCTTGAAGTTTTTGGGAGTGGTTATCTCCCTGTATTCGGTTGTCTAATTGGTTGACAAGCTTTCCTAAAAATCTGTACGTTGAACTTCTTTGTTTTATTGTTGAAAATTGGAAGGGATTTCCAAGTCACCTACAAAACGCTCCTTTGTTGAGTGGTTGAATCAGTATCCTAAAATTACAGAGATTTCTATCTCAAAGTTTGATGAGCGGCTCCTAGATGTAGTATCAGACTCAACAGACAGTAAACATGTTATCACCATTGCACATTTTTTGCACTATTCATCTGCAAATAACTACGTCTGGCCCGAAAGGTGTCCTTGAAGGCCTTTTGTATGTGAGACGGAACGAGCCATAGAATGACGACCGTGGCTCGGATCGACAAACTGTCGACTCCATTGGATTCAGGACATCTTGTGAAGTGTCGTGTTGTATGGGAGATGGGAAGGCGGGAGGAGAAAACGCAGAATGCGGGAGGATGATGATGATGATGATGACGATGATGATGATGGTGATGATAAAGAAGAGCATGATGATGATGAAGATCATGATGAATATGACGATGAGGATGATGAAGATGATGGTGATGATGATGATGATGATGATAAAAAAGAGGATGATGATGATGATGACGATGATGATGATGATGATGACGATGATGATGATGATGATCAATACCCAATCATGATGAAGATGGTGATGAGGATGATGATGGTGATGATAAAGAAGAGGATGGCGATGATGATGATGATGATCAATCATCAATCATGATGAAGATCAAGATGGTGATGATGATGATGATGATGATGAGGATGATGAGAAGATGATGATGATGATGATGATGAAGATGATGATGATGATGAATATGATGATGAGGATGATGATGATGATGATGACGATGATGATGATGACGAGGATGATGATGATGGTGATGATAAAGAAGATGATGGTGATGATGATGAATATGACGATGAGGATGATGAATATGATGGTGATGAAGATAATGATGATGACGATGATGATGATGATGATGATGATGATGGTGATGATAAAGAAGAGGATGATGATGATGATGATGATGATAAATACCCCATGAAGATGAAGATGGTGATGAGGATGATGATAAAGAAGAGGATGGCGATGATGATGATGACAATGATGATGATGATGAAGATGAAGATGGTGATGAGGATGATGATAATCATGACGATGATGAAGATGATGATGAATATGATGACGAGGATGATGAGGATGATGATGACGATGATGATGATGATGATGATGATAGTGATGATGAAGAAGCGGATGATGATGCCACTGTTGCTGATGATGATGATGATCAATCATCAATC